>ML677326.1:39915577-40309724 GCA_007922305.1 Dermatemys mawii | reverse complement strand
GGTTGGGGCTCAGGGCTGGGGCATGGGCTTACCTCAGGCAGCTCCCAGTCAGCAGCACAACGTGAGGCTAAGGCAGGCTGCCTGCTTGTCCTGGCACCCAGTGTTGCTGGAACATTTTTAGTAGTGGGGGTGCTGAAAGCCTTACCCCTGCCCTATCCCCTCCCCCCAGGGTTGGGAGCAGGGCTGTGTCTCCAGGATTGGGGGGACCAGGTAAGGGGTCCGATATCACAGCTGGAGGAGGGCATGGGGCCAAGAGCAGAGCCCTAGCTGTGGGGCCAGGCATGGGACCTCAGGAGCAGAGGCCTGGGAGTGGCGGTGGAGCCAGCATGGGGCCCTGGGTCCAGCAGACAGGACCCGAGCCCTGCTCCGGTCAGGTGAGGGGTTGGGGATGGAGGGCCAGAAGCAGGGCATAGGCCCAGGCAGTACCCCCTGCACTCGTACTTCCCGCGCCTATGCTGGCACCGACTCATGGGAGTGCAGAGCCAGTGCTCGGTACAGGGGCAGGACGCAGAGCCCCGTCTCCGTCCCCTCTCTGCACCTGGGAGCTTGAACGTGCTGGCCTGCCACTTCCAGGGCACTGCATGGTGCCAGCCAGGACAGGTAGGGACTAGCCTGCCTTCGCATCACAACACTACTGACCAGACTTATAACAGTCCAGTCAGTGGTGCTAACCAGAGCTGGCAGGGTCTGTTTTCAATCAGGTCTTCCGGTCTGGTCACCCTGCCATCTACACAGCAATTTTACAACCAGAGCCCTGTGAGCCCAAGTCAGCTGTCCCTGGCCTGTTCTGGGTGTTCTATTGCTGTGTAGACATACCATAGAATGCCCATTGTGAGAACCCTTCCTAGAACTTCACAGTATAAGATGTTTTCAGTCTGGCGTCACTTGACTAGTGGTTAAAAGAGAGTCCATAGAACATAAAAATGGCCATACTGGGTCAGATCAAAGGTCCATCCAGCCCAGTATCCTGTCTACCGACAGTGGCCAATGCCAGCTGCCCCAGAGGGAGTGATCAAGTGATCTCTGTCCTGCCATCCATCACCACTCTCTGACAAACAGAGGCAAGGGATACCATTCCTTACCCATCCTAATAGCCATTAATGGATTTAGCCTTCATAAATTTATGCAGTTCTCTTTTAAACCCTGTTATAGACCCTGTCTTCACAACCTCCTCAGGCAAGGAGTTCCACAGGTTGACTGGGTGCTTTAAGAACCTCCTTTTATTTGTTTTAAACTTGCTGCCCATTACTTTCATTTGGTGGCCCCTAGTTCTTATATTATGGGAAGAAGTAAATAACTTTCTTATTCACTTTCTCCACACTACTCATGATTTTATATACCTCTATCATATCTTCCCTTAGTCTCCTCTTTTCCAACCTGAAGAGTCCTAGCCTCTTTATAGACCTGTCTCCTAGCAGACTGGTACTCAGTGCTCATGGTTATGAGTCTATAGTAAACTCCCTTCCCAGTGTGGTACAATCCACCAGAAGACTATCTTTCCAAGTTTTTTAATCTGATTTAAAATTCCCCAAAAGGAGAATAGAAACAAAGACAATGGCCTTAAACCAAATGCCATTTCTAAATTGGATGATTAGGGGCCTTTTCCCCTAACTCTGCCATTCCAAACTCAATGGGCCAAATTCAGACCTGGCATGAGTGGAAGCAACTCCACTGAAATCAAGGGATTTTTACCCACTTATGTCCAGATCTGAATCACTGATTTCCTTAAGGCTGTATATGGGTAACCAGAGCCGGATTAAGGTAATCTGGAGATCTAGGCGCATCATGAGACATCATTTTGTAGTGGCTCTAGCCCAGCACTACTTGGAGTGGCTGGCTGGGGCATCAACATGGGGAATCCTTTCTCCCCGGAGCAGCAGCAATAGCAAGGGTCTCTTCCCTTCAGGAGCAGCAGAAGTACTCTCACCCCGATATGGCAGGGGTGGCAGCTATGTCCCCCAGAACTCATTTCAGCAGCAGCCAAGGTATGTCTGCACACGTGGGTGGTAGGCCAGGCCTGCTGCACTCTTTCCCTTCCATCCCTCGCAGACTCCTCTGTGGGGGTGGCACAGGCTCCTTTCTCAGCAGTGTGTTAAGCTATTGAGAGGAATAATGGGGAAGTTCACACCGTCTGAGTTATTGTTCCAGCCTGTCTTCAGACCCAGACAGATGTGTCTGCCTGGGTTACAGTTGGGTGACATTTTCAAAGCTTTTTGTTTTTAATGAATATTTAGATTCTGATGTAATCACATGACTCCATGAACTGGGGCCCTAACTGCAGGCCTTTAGTATCCCTGCCTTAATGCAGCCTTGGGTGTGTAAATGAAGGCAAATTTTGGCACTCAGGAAAATTCATCCTGAGGGTTGTACTCACAGATGGCATCTAACATCGCAGAGAGCAGAGAAGGGGACTGCAGAAGTGATTATTGAAGGGTTTCTGCATCTTGCACAGCTTCGCTCCATGCCATCTCCAGGTAGCCCAGCATGCAGTGTATTATGGGATTGGGGTAGCCGCTGGCTCCAAAGTTACAGATATCTGCTGGACACAAATCCTCCATTGGAAGGACTAAAACGGGCTGTAATAGTGACCATCAGCAAGCTGCACAGATGACCACAGTGACTAGTATGTCAGTTCTGACCATAGCCACCATAAAGTTCCCTGCAGAAAGTTCCGGTATGTGTGAGGAAGGGCAACTTCACCCTTTAAGAGGAAGCTCAGTTGAGACTGCGTGGACAGTATGTTTATAAAAAAGGACTAATGCTCTTATCAGAGGTCCACAGGGATGGCACCTATAACAATATTATCTAACTTTTTTATTATTAGAATTTTCAGCAATTTGACTCTTCTAATCTACTCATTTGTATTATACTGAGCTCTTACCACATGCCAATGAATACACTAGAAGCTGAAGTAACTTAACTGAAGAAAATGAATAACTGAATAAGCCCAATATAACAGAATGTACACTATGCCAACCTGATGTCAATATTTTCAGCAGTTTAGAAGGATAAAATACCTTCAAGTAGAAAGGCCTCTCATTAGAACCAGATGGGATATACCAGCATTTGTTGTGGTGGTCAGTCAGCTGCAGCAAACTGTACAAAGTGTTATAATTAAAGACAGCAAAACTGTAATGAACCATTTTTTTTTGGTTTTGCATACCACAAGTAAACTTCGAAATCATGAGGTACAATTTTATTAACTGGTACATCTCCAGCTTTAGACCTTTCAGTCCTTGTTCTCATTCCAGTGGTGTAGAATGAATCCCAAGTGGAAAATATTCCCACTTTTTATTTTATGGTTTTACTGAAGAAAATCTAAAACTGCCTCAAACCATTTAAAAGAAGCCGCTGAATGAGTGTGTTAATTGTGGAGCACCAGGCAATAGTTCAAAGAAGAGTCTAGTGTACTCATCCTGGGTAGGTAAGAGACAGATTTAACATAGGATCTCACATAAAAAGATGCTTCACCAGCCCTATGGCCCTGATTCTGCAAAGCACTCAAGCATGTGCTTAATCCTCATGGAAATCAAAGCAGGTGTTTAAATCCCATTGCTGAATAGGGATGGACTTAAACACTTGCTCACAGTTAAGCATGTGTAGCTTAAATACTATTTTAAAACTTCATTGTATATAATGATATTTGATTAATAAATATTTAGCTTAGGTTTTATATTGATTCACTTCAGTTCAGTTTTTAGTATATTTTGAAGGATAAACAAAAGAACTCATGGCATGAATCAAAGGATATAAGCAAAGACTCATTAGCCACAAACATTTGCATTAGTGACTGCTGAATTTTTTCCTTTTCTTTTTAACATGAAATAGGATTGCTGCAAGATCTGTGATTTCTAATGAGTACATTTTCGGAACTGGCCTTCTTTCCTTTTAAAACAATGTTTGAACTCAATAATGCTTCCTTTCTTAGTGGAAAAATTATCATTATGGTAATTAAAGGCAATGTATTTTTAGTGATTATTGTAATCACTAGACTAGTTTTTCTCCAAGGAAAATATTCTTTCACACAAAAAAAGAGATGATTAGTCACTTTATTGCAATACTATATACCTTATTGCTTTTTATCTCTTAGATGTGTATGGCCTGGTACTTTTTTTTTAAATTATTATTCTTATCTATAAAAGGTAAGAATTTTCTAATGTTTAGCTTGCTTGTTCTAAAATTGTCAAACCTGAAATCAAGATTACAAAGTATGCCCTTAATTTTTAAAAGACTAGTCATTCTAGTACTGATTCTTCAGCAGCTGACTCCTAAGAAATTGACTTTTTTAAAAAAGTAGGTTTTAGACTATTTTCTTTTTGATGATTCTAAACTGAGCTATTTAAATCACTCTACTTGCAGACTATAATTGGTCAGTAGCATCTGACCAAATATGATATGCTCTGTGTAGATACATTTTTTAGTCTGAAATATGATTTTAAAAGTAAAAAGAGAGGTTTTTTAATTTTAATAAACAAAAATAACTTAGAACTATCATATTTTAGGGAAGGTACTGTGATGAACTTACAGGCAGGGATAGCTCAGTGGTTTGAGCATTGGCCTGCTAAACCTACGGTTGTGAGCTCAATCTTTGAGGGGGCCATTTAGGGATCTGGGGCAAAAATCTGTTTTATGATTTAGTTCGGAATTTGTCCTGCTTTGAGCAGGGGGTTGGACTACATGACATCCTGAGGTCTCTTCCAACTCTGATATTCTATTAATATATACATTTATTTTCATTGTGTTTTTTATTTAAAAAACAGTGTTCTAAATAATATTTAGCACTTCCATAGTACTTTTCATCCGTAGCTATTGAAAAAACACTAGAAAGATTAAAAAAAACAGTGAAACAGGTAAATATAGCCATTTTATAGATAAACTGAGATAGTTAGGATAAAGGAGACCTGCAAGATGGCAGGAGGGGGCAGAGGAGAGAGTGGAATAAACTGTGGTCTTTTTTGCTGCTGTATGCTATATAAAAAAAGGCTTGAAAGGTCTCTCTTTTTTAAAAAAGTCTTCTTTTTCCTGTTTCTTTTTCTTATTAAAAATATTCTAGGCCTGAAACGCTGTGATGATTGGAAAATTAGTGAAATCTGACATCTCAAGAGCCAAGAAAGTGAAAGTTGAACAATTGAGGGACAGAGTAATTTCTAGTTAAACTGTTTTTAAAAGTCTGGTTTTAGTTGTTTTTGCTAACACCAATATAATTCCAATGACTAACTAACATTATGGATAAAGGAATCTTTTGTTTAAATTCAGCACCTTTGTCTTTTCAATGAAACTGTTAGATCTTACAATAAACATTCTTTGATTCCTCCCAGCGAACTTTTAGCAAAAGCAAGGAAAATAAATCTGATATTTTGATTACTAAAAATAAAGTCAATCAGAAAAAATTGTTCAGGCCTCATTTATGCACCATAAAAAAGCAAAAAGGGATAAGTGATATTTAAGCAATTTGCCAGAGGTCCCAGAGAGTCAATGTCAGAACCAGGAATAGAAGAACCTAGAATTCTTGAAGCCAAAGTCTGTGATTAGAGACCTAGGTCTGTGTTCAAAGTCCATCTTAAGAAACAAATGAAACTTACGTTTCAAAAGTTCTAAAGCAGATTAGGGTTACTCAGTCTTTTCTGGCTACCTCTTCCTCCTTCAGGGGAAAACAAACACAAATCTTTGTCTTGAACCAGTCCTTAAGTTTTCATTCAGCTCTTTAAACCTGTACTAAATGTTGATAAGCTGCAAGAGAAAGGACATACTAAGGAAAAGCATAAAAGCAAATGGAATTTATGTGTATGTTAAAAAGAAAACTAAAAACCACAAATGATTTTTGTTACCTGAGAAGTCTGAACATGCAGGTGTGTACAGCCTACCTTCCTCTGTGGTAAGTAACCAGTAGGGTGTGGTTTGCTGAAGCTTTAAATCATTTAGGAGTATGCAGTGAAGCTTGCCTTTTCTACCTTGTGTGAGGTCATACATTTCCTTGTGTGGTACAACCAATAAGAGTTTTCTTCCTACAGAGATCAGACTGAAAGGTAAAACACTGTTGTTCGGCAGACATCTGCCAAAGTTCATTTATTTATATCTGCAGGAATCTAGCAGCAGCATAGAACCCTGTATATGAATCAAAGACAAAGTAAGACAGGTGAGTTTAAACATTTTGTTCTGACTTTTATTCTTCAGTTGGCCACACATTTGTCTAAAAAACAAATGTGGAAGGAACTGATCATGTGAACAAAACACTGTACTTTTTTAGAGGAAAAGAGGTCGATTAGTATCTCAGCTTTTATAATTACGAAGTGACACTCTAACATGGCCGCAGCAGTGAATTTTTATTACTTCATACGTGTAGGGTTCAGTCTCTCCATAACCTAATACGCTGATCGTTTTCATACTCTAGAAGAGAAGGCTTGTAACTTTATTGCAGTGAAACAATATTTCTTCCTAATTGCTTTTAAAATACTAATCTAACTTATAACGATAATGGCAACTTTCATCCATTAAACCTCTGTCTGCTAGTTTTGTTCTAGTTTATATTTTATATTTTTATTTTTCAAAGTAAATTTTCATCTGTGGTAAAGTATGTTAAAATCAAAATGATACCCCTTCAGATCAGAATGTTGAACTACATTTGAAAAGAGAAACTATTTAATTCAATTTGTGTTAATTTGCTTTTGGCACATGTTGTCTTTCACTAGCTTAACCTTGCAGTCAAATTTTAACTTAAAGCAATGAAATATAATATACCTGCAGACTATGACCTTGATCCTTTAAACAGTTACACTTACGAATAATTTATACATATTTTAATAGTCCCATTAACTTCTATGGGTTGTCTGACCTATGTAAAATTAAGCTTGTGCAAAAGTACACAGGACTGGACCCTGTATTGGCGCATAGATGCTAAAGCTCCAATTTCAGCAAAGTGTTTAAGCATGTACTTAAATCCATCCCATCCATGCAAAGCACTTACGCACATGTAGTCAAGGGGACTTTATCAGGTACCTGAAGTTAAGCAGGTACTTAAGTGTTTTGCGGTCTGGGAGGATGGACTGCTGAATTGAGATCTCTTATACATAGACAGCTCAGAAATATCATAAGTAGACTATACAGAACACAGCTGCAGTAATTCATGCTTTCTTTTTATTGGCAAACAAATTGGTAACAAATTGTTCAGCCAGCAATAAAAAGAGCAAGACTGACCTTAAAAGTTCTCACTGGGGAGATACATCAGGCAATTTTATTTAGTTGTTTGTTTGTTTTATTTTATTTTATTTATTTATTTAGACAGAACTCTTCCGTGGAATCCTATGTAAAAACTGAGGGCTTGGTTTTTCACTGAGATCTATTTGTATTCGCACAGTCAGATTCCTGCAATACAATGCCAACAGCAAGGCAGTTGTTCCAGTGAAATAAAAAAAGGACTTTATATTATCTGCTATTGTTAGAACAACAAAAGCTCTAATCTATAAATGGAATGCTAGGATTCACCATTGGGTTATATAAGGCATTTGAAAAGATACTTTCATTGAGGAGTTCTACACTAAATACTCTAATCCACTTCTTTCCTGAGATGAAATTAGAAAATTCTTCTTGAGGAAGTAATCTGTTAGTAATTTACTATCCTATACTCTTTCACCCTAAAACTAAGAGCGTATATTTCCAAAAATATAAATTGAAACAAGCTGTCTCTTAGCCTTCCCTTGCCACCTGAAAATATTTCTACTGCTGCTGTCAATTCCTTTACTCGCTTGGGACTCGTCTTGTTCTTGGTTACACTAACATTAGTGTTATTTAGAGGATTGTTCTTTGCTTGTGTGTTTAGATGTTAACTGCTGCTTTATTGTTTATACTTTATACTTACACTTTATAAGTGCTTTATTGTAGCACCGAGTTAGAAAAAGGAAGGTCCCTGACTCAATATCGTGCTTGTTTATCAGAGGAGAAAATTCAAATATCCTATGTGAGAATTCTGAAGGGTGTCCAGTATCTTCCCAGGATAATATTTTTGGGCAAAATGCCAATAAAGTATGCACACAGGATGAGATGATAGATAAGATTCATTTCATTGCAGAACATTCAATTACTGTGTTGCATGTAAAAATATCCAATAAATCAAACACATCTTTTTCAAGCAGGAAAGCAAACGCTAAGGGGATTCTCAAAGTGAGAGAGCTATCCAAATGGTCAGTATCCCTTTAACAGATAACTCCAAAATGTGACCTATTTTAATATGGCCCCAGTCCTTAGACTGATCTGCCTGGGCAGACACCTGCGCCCAGGATCAAAAAGTAGAACAGACTTTTTATAGTGTAAATAAGTCAGTTTTTATAGTGACAATGCTATTCACTGAAGACATGCAGAAATTCAATATTTTCCCATGTTTGCTTCACTGATATTTCACCCAAAGAAATCAGGACATTCGAAGCTGTACATCTTTTTCTATTAAACTTCCAAAAACACACATTTTGATTTTTTTCACTTGAATTTGGCTTAAAAAAATCACCTCAAATCAGAATAAAATATGTGATTTGAGGATATTGAATGTGCAAATGAAACCTTTCACCTTAAATAAATCTCAGAGCAGTAACTGCACTCTTACATGGCTATGATATAGCCATCCATGGTGGCACTTAGCATGGACTTTCATCTTGCACTCTTCCTTCAGCAAGAGTCACTATGGGAGGACTTAGGTTTCTTAAATCCTTCAAAATTGTGTCTTCCAGCTTTGTTTGTGGTTGACCTTGGCTCTATAACCCTTCTGTAAAAGCATACCTTCTTTTTCATGTTGGATATGATGTCACTGTTGCAGGTGTCTTGCTCTCAACCTGATGCAAGACTGCAGCTTGCCAGGAGAATATTGCCAACAACAAATGGGTGTGCCTGGGTTTGGCTGAACCAAACTCTGCATTGCCTAAATCCCTATGTCTGAATACAAACTGAATGCAGCTTCGCAGGAAACTTCATGAAATGAAGTTCCGGTACCTATGGTGCCTCCTACAGATTTGTCCCTGATAGGGAATAGTTTGGCCCAAAACACAGTGAAAAGTGGGATCTCATCCCTTCCCTAACCCATTTGCCTCAGTGACATGAACATCAAAGCCTATCTGTACTATTTAAATACTACTATTATAAAATACAGGTAATTGCTGCATTTTCTTTGGAGTTCATCTTTAAGGCTTTTGAGTGCAGACATTCATAACACCAAAAATGTACTACACAGCTTCAGGGCTACAGCAGTATTTTGCAAATAGAATTTAATGCTAGGAAATTTGTACCACATCCCTGTTCCTTGTAGTTCCATTGCAATGAGGTCATCTAATTTCTCTATAGCTACTTAGGAGGATATCAAGATATAGACTCTGAGAGGCCTTATTGGGCAGGATGGGTCTGAGGTTACTGCAAATGGCTAAGCTTCATAGGAGGAAAAATAAATATAAAAAATCCAAATAAAAACCTTTGATCCATGCAGCCACTTTCACCTGATCTTGTGGCATATGCCAATAGAGTTACGAATTCACACTAATTGATTTCCTCCCACCAGATTAAGTTGCACCAAATTGGTCTCCATACCCACAAAACTAGTTCCTGGAAGAAGACATTAATTCAGCCACAGTATTAATGATTTTCTTTAGCCATAAGTTACCAGCATGTCCTGGCTGACAACACAGAACTCTATTAAATCTCTTCATTTTGAGAAGAATGTTCCAAATGCATTAATAGTGGGCTAACAAACAGGGCTGGCTCTCCCTTTTTTGCCACCCCAAGCTAAAAAAAAAAAAAAGCCCAAATTGCCTAAGCAGTATGAAGCAGTACGCTGGTGCCTGGAGCCAGCCCTGCTAACAAAGCAGGAATGTTAATTAGTTCTATACTTTAAAGAGTGATTTAATGGCATTACACTAGCATGAAACAGGTGTAAAGCAGTTGTGAATCCAGTCCAACAAATAGTACCTGACTCAGTGGCACTATTCATAGAATGAAGTGCTCCTCAACATGAATAAATGTGGCAGAATCTGGCCCTGAGCAAAGTTTATGTGCATGAGTATTTTCAGGACAGAGCCTTTAGTCGGTAGCCTGCTGAATATAGGGGTTTAGAATGGAAACACTTACGCAAAACTTAACCATAGCAATTGCTTCTACTTCCATTATGATGCTTAGTGCTCTTATAGGCAAAATAGGCAATGTGCACTCTTACTCTTTTTTACAGATGAGATAAACTAAAAAAGAAAGGGTGGGTTGTGTGTCCAAGGCCCAGTAGGGATTAGAGGCAGTATTAGATCTCAAACCATGTTATTTGGGCCACTAGGCCACGTTTTGTCTCACCAATTATTCCCTTATTTTAAAAGACATCTTACTTTTGACACTGTAATTAACATTCAGCCTATCAGTAAGGTTCAATTTTTAGAAAAATATCCAAAGATTCAGATGCTCATTCAAACTTTCAAAGCCATGGCTCCTCAAAGCATCCAAAAGCCTACTCCCACCCATGTATTGTCTTTTTTTGGAGGGCCTGATCCCCCCAGCATATTCAGGGGGCTGCTCACTGGCCTAATTCACTCTCCTCTTTCACCCCATCCTTCCTCCTGACGGATTTAGGATTTGACCCAGCGCTCTGTGAGGGGTATCTCGGTCCCAGGGTACTAATGGACTGCAGCAGCCACATCAGGACTCAGGGGTGTTCCTGCGTCTCACTGTATTAAAGCAGATTTGAGGGCAGACTGTTGCTTCTGTACAGTTCCTCCATGGGGATTATTTGCTGGTGGGAAGTGAGCCATCCATCTCTCCTCTGAAAATCCAGGTGTGGGGCTGGGAAATAGACAGGCCAGTTCCTCCTTAAAGTAACGAGATTTAAGCAGAAAACCACTTGGCCTTTCTCTGCCACACTCACAGGATATGGTTCATGTGGAGAGGAGAACTCTATCTAGGCACGTTCACTGTACTCATCAATGTGGTGTCTGAATACTTGGACCTGTTGAGAGGAGGAGAGCCTGTCTTGTGGGGAAGGAAGATGGATAGGATTGGGGGAATGACCAGACATCCCTGATCCCTCTCTGGAGGGAGATTGGGAGATGGGGTCATCTTTGCAGAAATTTTGATTTCCTCCAGCTGGAAATAAGAAGTGCTGAACTTCTACCCAAGGATTTCAGAATCTCGCAAATTTCAGTTGAGGTTTAAAGAATGCTGACTAGTGTTCATACCATATTGGAATAAGTTTGCCCATCACTAACAATAACTACCTTTATGTTAGATGCACCTAAAGGAAATTTTTTTAGCTTCATCTTCCCATAAATTATTTCCTTTCAGGAATGGTATCAAGCAGAAACAATCACTTATAAGCCCAGCTGCCTGCTAATGAATTCAACGAACCAGTCCTCACCCTAATCTCTGAAAACTTGTCTCCACCTTGAGTTGAGTTGCATGAGTAAAATCATTCTCTTCTTTTTCAATACTAACCCCGTCTAGTGTTAAGCAGCTAACTGCAGTATGCTGGAGAGCCAGTCCCTGTATTTGAATTGGGAACAGAATACTATCCTAATTAGCAAAATCAGAACTGGAGCTCTCAAGTGGTGTTGAGATACAGATGGTGAAATCTCGGTTCCATTGAATTCATTCAGAGTTCTGCCATTGATGTCCGTGGGGTTGGGATTTCACCTAGAATGTTTTCTCTGCTCAGACAAGTCAACAATGAGGTCAGAGTCTCAACTGGTGTGAATCAGTGGAGTTCTGTTGCCGTCTCCAGTCTATACCAGCTGAGGATCAGGCCCTGAAAGTAAACAAACTGTGGGTTTTTTTCCCCAGATCCAGGATGTAACCATGTTTCTACAGTTATAACACCATGTGTGGTCTGGTGTGCATGGATTGGGAGTCGGGACTCCTGGGTTCGATCCCTGACTGTTAAGAATTCATTGTGGGATGCTGAAATTCAGTTAACTTCCCTGCAGCTCACCTGATCAGTCTATGAAATGGACATTAAAAAACCCAAGGTCACATGGGGTGTTGTGAGCACTGGTTAAATACTATGTAAAGCATTTTAAGATCTATAGAGGAAAGGAGTTATGTAAGTGTACTAGAACAATTAATGAAGCATACTCACTGCTACAGTATTAATGCATGTAATACCAATTAAGTGTACTGTGTTTTATAGCTATTACTGTTATCTGAGGGACATGTCATGGTACTGTTAAACATCCTATTTGTTGCCAACAAGCATAAGAATAGCTGACGTAGCTGGTGTTTGTGAACATTTTACCCTCGAGTTAAAACCCCTTTTCAGAAGGGACATGGGCTCCTCAGAGCCTGTGTACCACTGTCTTTCAATGCACTTCAGGGCTCCTACGTGCCTGTGTCATTTTGGAAATGAGAGTAGAGCCTCTCCCGTCAGAGGCTGTCCCTTGTTGAAGTAGCAGTTTCAATAAAATTACGAGAGCAAATTTAATGTCTGAAACCATAAAAACATCAGTTGACAGCATTAGGCTTCACCAATGGAAAACGGGACTGAGGGGGCATGGGGAGAATATGAGCACTCACCTCTCAAGCCTACCTAGACCTGTGTCCACTCACCCTTCTTCCCTTTCACAGTGTACTTTCCTCCCATTTAACACTCTTGCTGGAACCCTTCTTCTCACTTCATCTTTCCTTCCTTCCCCTCCTCGTTCTATGTCCTGGGAATAATCACCCTGCAGTCCTGGGGTGTATTTTTGTTTCTAAAAACACCACTTCTTTATGCAGCAGGAGGAGCTCCCCACACCTCCAGCTCTACTTTAGTAGCACTTCTGATCAGCGCTCCCCTCTCCCGTGGAGCTGGCAGAGAGAGAGCCAGTCCAAGACCTCACTACTGCAGAACCTGATAGGAGGTGCAAGAGCCAGATGAGGGTGTTCAACAAAGCTGTACAGGGAGAATGGATAAGAATAGCTTCCTCTAAAACCAGGAATGAGTGCCATGGTGCAGTATGCCCTTGGGTACTGATTGTATAGGCTCAGTCCAAGGGGTAAATCTAATACCAACAATACACTCTGCTAACCCAATTGGAGGCCCGAGAGAGGAATGTAAAGAGAAATTAAAATTATTGGTAAATCTGTATTAAAATTAAGACTTGCAAATTTCCATACATTTCCCTTTCTTTTTAAACTGTTGTAGCTTTCTAGTATATAGCTGTGGTAAGTAGGGTATGGGAACACAATGTACAGTTCCATTGTTAGTGTCCAGGGTTATTAAGGTTAGTGGTTTGTATGGCATGTAACCATACAGTAAATCCTGGCTACCTGGACCCCACTATTTGAAACTCTATTACCATAAGGTTAGTTATGTGCTGGGTGTTACTGCAGTTTTCACAGCAGTCTGGTTCCAGGAATCTGGAACGCAGTCAGCAGGAAGCCAGCTGGCTCCCCTACAGCCAGTCAAACGAGGACCAAAGCAGAGTGAAGCTGTCCACCCACCAGCTTCCCCAGGCTTGCCAGCTGAACTTACTAAACCCTTCAATTATCCAAAGGTTTAAACATTTATTAGTTTCTATAAGGAGGGACCACAACCCATGAAAAATATTAATATGGTAGATATTTTGTCCCATTTTAGATCCGTGTGATAGATATATTTATCTATAAACTTTATCTATTGTAGTGGTATTGGGTCATCTGTAGTATTTTCCCTGTATAGAGTGTATAGTTAGTAGAGTGATATAAAGTTATTATTGGGATGATTAAGTTGGTGGCATTACCCACAAGTCACAAAGCCATGAGTGAGTCAGGCAGGTCATTCTGAACTAGTGCCAACACAAATATACTGCACAAGTAAAATATGTATTTATGCCACATTTTAGAGTAAAGCTACTTAGACAATTTAGAGGGTTATTTTGTTTGCCTGTTTCAGTTTTATGAGTTTTTGGTATTCCATAAATTGGACAGTCTGGTTCGCTGAGTTACCCTATTGCCTGACTAAGGCTACATGATATTTAGAATATAAGAACGGCCATACTGGTTTAGACCAATGGTCCATCTAGCCCAGGCCCTGGTTACACTGGCACTTTATAGCGCTATAAAGCTGTCAGGAGCGCTATAACTCACTACCCGTCCACACTGGCAAGGCACGTAGAGCGCTATAACCTCGGAGTTATAGCGCTCCTGGTAATCCACCTCTGCACGGGGAATAAGGGTTGTAGCACTCCCGCTGTAGCGCTACGGTGAGAATGTGGACACCCACTGCGCTACAAGTGATCTCTTGAGATGCCTGAAGCCATTTAAGGCAATTAATGTCTCTTCCCTTTCTTTTGAACTCAGCTGGAGGAATGCGGAAGTACCTTTTTAGAGTTTCTCTCTTAACTCGGCAGATAAGCAATGCAAATATTTAAGGAGGGAGCCTGTGTGAAAACAAAGCCTGCTAATCTTCTCTATGAACAGACACACACTGACAGGCTCTCAGAAGGACGGAAAAACCACCGGCTGTCTCCCTCCCTGTACACACAACACGTCCCCACTCACCCCCCTCTTTTGAAAAGCACGTTGCACCCAGCTGAATGCTGGGATACCTGCACTAATGCGCTGCTCCTAATGCCGCCTGAAGTGCCGCAAATGTGGCCACTCTATACCGCTGGCAGATGTCAGTGTGGCCACGCTATAGCGCTATCCCCATAGCTGTATATGAGGACAGCTATAACCAATACCGCTATAATCCTGTAAGTGTAACCATAGCCCCAGTATCCTGTCTTCCGACAGTGGTCAATGCCAGAAACTTTAGAGGGAATAAACAAAACAGGGCAATTATCAAGTGATCATCCCCTGTAATCCTCTCCCATCTTCTGGCAGTCAGAGATTTAGGGAACATGCGGTTGCATCTGGGAGTATCTTGGTTAATAGTTGTTGAGGGACCTATCCTCCATGAAATGATATAATTCTTTTTTAACCCAGTTATACTTTTGGCCTTCCAATCCCTTGGCAACAGATTCCACAGGTTGGCTGTGCATTGTGTGAAGAACTATTTCCTTATGTTTGTTTTAAACCTACTGTCTATTAATTTAATTGGGTGATCCCTGGTTCTTGTGTTATGGGAAGGAGTAAATAAGACTTCCTTATTTACTTTTGCCACACTAGTCGTAATGTTATAGATCTCTATCATATCGCTCCTTAGTTATCTCTTTTCCAAGATGAAAAGTCCCAGTCTTATTAATCTCTCCTCATACTGAAGCTGTTCCAATCTCCTAATCATTTTTGTTGCTCTTTTCTGTACCTTTTCCAATTACAATATATCTTTTTTGAGAAGGGGCAACCCGAGCAGCATACAGTATTCATGATGTGGGGATGGATTTAAATAGTGGTCTCATGATATTTTCTGTCTTATTATCTATCCTTTAATGGTTCCTAATATTGTTAGCTTTTTTGACTTCTGCTACACATTAAGCAGATGTTTTCAGAGAACTATCCACAGTGACTCCAAGATCTTTCTTGAGTGCTAACAGCTAATTTAGACCTCATCATTTTGTAGTCATACTTGTATTTTCCAATGTGCATTACTTTGCATTTATCAACATTGAATTTCATCTGCTATTTTGTTGCCCAGTCACCCAGTTTTGTGCAATCCCTTTATAACTCTTAGTTAAGTCCACAGCTGACTACAATCTTGAGTAATTTAGTATTGTCTGGAAACTTTGTTACCTCACTGTTTACTTCTTTTTCCAGATCATTTATGAATACGTTGAACAACACTGAACCCAGTACAGATTCTAAGGGGACCTAGCTCTGTACACTGTGAAAACTGAACATGTATCCCTACCCTTTGTTTCCTAACTTTTAATCAGTTACTGATCCATGAGATGACCTTCCCCTTATCCTATGTCTGTCTGCTTTGCTTAAGTGCCTTTGGTAATGGACCTTGTCAAAGTCTTTCTGAAAGCCCAAGTACATTATATCCACTGCAACATCCTTGTTAACATTTGTTGACTTCCTCAAATAATTCCTATAGTTTGGTGAGGCATGATTTCCCTTTACAAAAGCCATGTTGACTCTTCCCCAGTATATTTTGTTCATCTGTGTGTCTGATAATTCTTTTCTTTACTATTGTTTCAACCAGTTTGCCTGGTACAGAAGTTAGGCTTTCTGGTCTGTAATTGCCTCTGTACCCTTTTTTAAAAATCATCATTACATTAGCTATCCTCCAGTCAGATGTTACAGAGGCTGATTTAAGTGATAGGTTACATACCGCAGATAGGAATTCTACAATTTCATTTCTGAGTTCCTTCAGAGTTCTTGGGTGAATACCATCTAATCCTGGTGACTTCTTACTATTAAATTTATCAATTTGTTCTAAAACCTCTTCTAATGACACCTCAATCTTGGACCGTTCCTCAGATTTGTCACCTAAAAAGAATGGCTCTGGTGTGGGAATCTCCCTCACATCCTCTGTAGTGAAGACCAGGGGATGCAAAAATAGTTTGTATAAAACAAACAAAAAATTTTATAAATCAAAATGGGGTTAAGAACCTGCTGATAACTCCTTCCAACACCATTCTAGCTAAACTTTTCCTGTCCTCTCCTAGCTGCCTCATCACCTGCCTTTTTAACTTCATTTCTTCAGCCAGTCTCTTACTTTCCCCCCTATTTAGTCACTGAAGGCAGCCTGGGAGATTCCTGTGGGCCCATTTCATAGGCACCAACTTTTTCCTTTGCCGGAGGGTGCTCAACCCCAGCTCTGCCTCCAGCCCGACCCCCACTCCACCCTTTCACCCAGGCCCCTACCTGTTCTCCACCTCTTTCCATCCCCTCTTCTTCCCCTTCCTCCCAGAGCTTCCAGCACACTGAGGAACAGCTGATCATGGCAGCCAGGAGGCACTAAAGGAGGGGGAGCAGTTGATCGGTGAGGCCCCCGGCAGATGGGAGGTGCTGGATGGGAGAGGGAACTGGCTGCCAGTGAGTGCTAAGCACCCGCTAATTTTTTCCATGGGTGCTCCAGCCCTGGAGCACCCAAGGAGTCAGCACCTATGGCCCATTTCCCTATTTGGGAAGACAGCACTAGGTAGAACAGTAGAGCTTCTCTTTGCAGCTAGATGAAAAGAGCAGAGGAGTAGCTGGAGGATCTGCTCCCCAGTGCGCAGGCGAGGGCCAGAATGTTTCCTTAAAGGAGAATAGGGAACAGGACTTTGGAATATAGAGACTGGCAGATTTCCTTCCTGATCCCTGGTCAGCTGGAAACCAGGGTAGTGGCTGGGGAACACATTCTGCCTTAATTGGTATCCCACTGGGAAATATGGACATTTACCAGTTTCAGGCTGCCATAGATGGGGTGGGGGATAAAACTTGCTTTTAGAGTTGATGTCCTGGGTATGAAAATGCTGGAATAAAGCACCGTCAGTGGAGTTAGATTAATGAGTTGAGTGCATGTGAGAAATCCAGAGGTATGTTTATTCCAAGCTATTCTATAGCTGCTAAAATACAGGATGGGTTCTTGTTACCACACAGTGTATGCAAGGGGTCTGTAGCCATCCGTATTCTGTCACCCCAAAGTAACCATGGGTCTAAATCAGTGGGAGTTGGGTAAGGGCATCAAGTGATACTGTCAAACCAGCAATGCTGCCAAATAAAGAAAATCGTGGTTTGATCAGATGGCTTTAAATATGGTCATGTTACTAAAGCGGTTACCTGTTAGTATTTTAGGGCTATCAACCAAACTACAGAGTAAGGCAATTTATATTACATAACTATTAATACCATTGTACAATGCAATTGAGTGTATGAACGTTAATGGCATTTATTATGCAATTAGATGGAGCACATGTTTAGGAAGCAGTTTAGAAGCTAATCATGATTGCTCATCTGATCTGGTTTGAACCATATCTGTATAGATAGAACATGCATTTGTGAAGCAGTTAGTCTCTGTCTGTCTGTTGATTTTGCCACAACTCGTCCTCGTACTTGTAATCTTAGCTTGTGGTTTACTCATGGAACTATTTGTCAAACATTGATTTTATTGAGCCATATAAGAAATAGGAACTTTGAATTATTTCTTATACCAGTGGTGGAATATTTTCAAATTATTGACCATTTGAACTGTGCAAGTAACAAAACTAAATCCCATCAGAAGTACTACATATTGTCAAGGTAAGTCCAGTTATATTTATATTCATCATATTGTGAGTAACAACCATAGTAAACGATGATCTGTAACTTTTATATATTGTATTTCTCTTCGTTCTGTACCCACCCTTTCCTCCTTTTCCCTTCTTTTACCCCACATATCTTGTTCAGTTGCTTCTAATATTCTTAAATAATTTATTCTGGGACTGAAATTTTCCATTCAGGGTCTCAGAGCTTTAATTTTGTATTTGTGAAAATGTCAGTAAAATCAGTTCAGGCATTTTGAGAAGGATGTGTGCACTCTTGAGAAAGAAAGAATGTTTCCGTATGTTCTGATCAGAAATTTTGTGTACAAAACTCAACGAACCAATGTCTCCAACTCTGTTTATTTTGTACATTTCAATGAGATCCACAAAATAAGCCGCGTTTCAAGGAAATTAGTTCAGTGCTATTTAAGTTGCTTGCAGGCGCAGTATGGATTTTGTCAGGTTTCATAGCTTGAGCTAAAACTTAAAAACTTGCAGGTATTAACTTGCAGTACTGTGCTATTAAGGGTTTTTTGCTCATTCTTCACTGGGGCACAGTGGAGATGCATGTTTAGTGATATGCACGTTTGATCCCTGATGTGGAACAAAAACCAAAATTTAAAAATTTTCCCAGAAAAGCAATGGAGCTCTGAGTCTAGAGCGGTTTGACTGGTTGATTGCCCTTGAGCCACAGACTCTGGAAGCTCTGGGATGTCTAACTCAGAGGCAATCCAACAGGCAAACTGAATCCTGGAGTCTGGCAGGCAAGCTGCCGGAAAACCAGACAGATTTCTGATATATCCCAGCAGTCAAGGTTTTATTGGATTCTTGTCAGGGTCACGTCAGAACTTCGTCGAAATTGAAAAATCTCTACTAAATGTTTTGATTTTGATGAATGGGTAAAACTGACAACAAAAATGTGTTGGAATTTTGCTGACTAGCCCTAGTATGCATAGTAGGAATTGTGCATTAACGATCTGAATGAGAGAATATTTTATTGGTCTAAACATCAGGGTTGAAATATTTTGTTACCCTGGGAGCAGAGGTTCAGATCTAGGGAGGATTGAGTTAGCCCTTCAGCCTATGGCTAGAAAAATTGAATTCTATGCAATTTACTATGTGAATTTTCCAATCAAGACCTTAAAAATGAAAGTACCTCTCTGCATTTTGTAAATATTAAAGATCATGTGGTGCATATTGTAAGAGCAGAGGTCAATGTATGATGTTTTTCTGCTATGGTGGCACAGCACCCTAAATGCTAGTTGGCTGCTTCCATCCAAAGCTGAGGTACTGGTGGGGGAGGGATAGCTCAGTGGCCTGAGCACTGGCCTGCTAAACCCAGGGTTGTGAGCTCAATCCTTGAGGGGGCCATTTAGGGATCTGTGGCAAAAAATCTGTTAGGGGACAGTATTTGGTCCTGCTAGTGTAGGCAGGGGACTGGACTTGATGACCTTTCAAGGTATTTCCAGCTCTATGAAATAAGTTGACTGAAGATGCAAAGTACGTCAATGTGAAAGATGTTGTTTAAATGCGAAGGAGTATTACAGGATACATTATTGCGAAATGCTGAATTAGGGTGGCCACTCACAGGAAACTGCTTAGTTTCATAATGAATGTTGCTTAATTAGAGCAATTTAACTAGTTCCAGACAGTTATTCTGGTATTCAACCAGATGTCTGCTAAGTATGAAATTCTTAGTAGTGATGTTTTTATACATAACTGTTATTCTGTAATTTATGTAGTATGTTTTCCTGTGTACTTTATTAACTGACCCTCTTTGGACTGACACAGTGGGGTTTGAATCCTGGAACTACAGTGCAAAATGCATGAGTCACTGCAATTTGTGCTAAATGAGTAATACTGCATTAGCTGGCAGCTGTAATAAACTTGCACCCTCTTATGAGGACCAGCCACTAGGTAGGGACAAAGATCCACATTCCCCTTGTGTTAGTTATGCTTGCTTCATAGAATCATAGACTATCAGGGTTGGAAGGGACCTCAGGAGGTAATCTAGTCCAACCCACTGCTCAAAGCAAGACCAATCCCCAGCTAAATCATCCCAGCTAGGGCTTTGTCAAGCCTGACCTTAAAAATCATTAAGGAAGGAGACTCTACCACCTCCCTAGGTAACCCATTCCAGTGCTTCACAACCCTTCTAGTAAAAAAGTTTTTCCTAATATCCAACCTAAACCTCCCCCACTGCAGCTTGAGACCATTACTCTTTGCTCTGTCACCTGGTACCACTGAGAACAGTCTAGATCCATCCTCTTTGGAACCCCCTTTCAGGTAACTGAAAACAGCTATCAAATCCGCCTCATTCTTCTCTTCTGTAGACTCTAAACAATCCCAGTTCCCTCAGCCTCTCCTCATAAGTCATGTGCTCCAGACCCCTAATCATTTTTGTTGCCCTCCTCTGGACTATTTCCAATTTTTCCACATCTTTCATGTAATGTGGGCCCCAAAACTGGACACGGTACTCCAGATGAGGCCTCGCCAATGCCAAATAGAGGGGAATGATCATGTCCCTCGATCTGCTGGCAAAGTCCCTACTTAAGCAACCCAAAATGCTGTTAGCCTTCTTGGCAACAAGAGCACATTGTTGACTCATGTCCAGCTTCTCATCCACTGTAACCCCTAGGTCCTAGTTTAGTCAAGGGCAGCTGGGTTCAGGAGTCATGAAACCATCTGGATCTGAATTATGGTATTTACAAACTCAATTAGCGTTATTACCCCCTTTTCTCCTTCATTTAATAGAACAAACATACAAAATAAAGGAAATTTCCATTTCAGTGCAATCTAAAAAACCAGCTCAGTATTAAGAATATCAGCAATGACTAAAGCAGCAAGCTGATGTTTTCATTCAGCATTTTAGAACCATTCTCACCATGGCTCTTTCAGCTTTAAATATTAATGTGGTATAAAGTTGTATAAAACATTAAAAACAGAATAAGAAAAAAAAAACCCTTCTTCTGCAAAGCTTTCCAGTGTTAATCTCCTGGATGATACTATCCCATCTTCATCTGCTGCTTATATCATTTTCCTGAGTATCACCTCAGTATGTCTGATATGTTGTTCCTGTTTGTTTACATAATATTTTTCTGTGTTATTTATTATTAATCTCGGCAAAGTTGGGGCTCCATTGTGCTAGGTGCTGTAGAGAGGCACTAAAGGACAGTCCATGACCAAAAGAGCTCATGGGGATCAGGTGGGCTTGAGAGCCTGAGCTGCAACATCTACACAGATATATTTAGTGTGCTAATTTGACACTGCTAGCGCAAATCTGTCTACCTAGGCTAGATGGCTCTCTCCCAGCTGGAATATAGATGTGCCCTCTACAAGCTTAGTCCAGCAAACACTCTTTCATGCAACTAGTCCTGTTAACTAGTTATGGGAATAAGGTTTTATATGATCTGGCCATTAGGGACCCAGGCCTGCTCCCATGTTGAAGACAATGGCAAAATTCCCAGGGGTGAAATCCTAGTCCATTGAAGTCAACCGGAGTTTCCCTATTGACTTCAGTGGGGCTAGGATTGCACCCTCATTATCTTCAGTGATGGAAGATCTGTAAAGTTCATGAGGAAGAAATCTTGGGCCTGATTATAATCTCACAAACGAGATCTGAACAAAGCCTGCTGTCTTTTAGCATGGTTGTGAAGTGCCATCATAGGTACAGTGCTTCTAAATCATGTATTTACTCATTGCAGTTAATGAAAAATCACCCAGTATTTGGGTCATTGTTTCAGAGTAATTTAAAATAACATTTTTCTTTCAAAAGTTTTGGTTAATTTTCACACATCTTTAAAGAGAAAATCAGTGACACTATCTTAACATCATGCCAGTAAAAAAACACATGAAGTGAATTATGAAGGTTGACAAAACAGCATTATAAATACAAAGTATTGTAAACATCACAGACTAATTCCTCCCTCTCCTGGAGTCTTTTAGACAAATATTTTCCATACCTGAAATACAAAATAGATGATAATATAATCTCTTATTAAAGGCCAGTTTGTGATTGTTTTGTCACATGAGCAGACCCAATGATTTAAGAGGCCTGCTTGTGTATATAAGGTGATCACAGTTAAGCCATACAAGTTTAACTTAGTGTTCTGATTTTTTGCACAGTAGCAAGTACTTATAGTTATATATACTTTCAACATTCATGTATAATAGCCACACACTTATTAATAATTGTAAACCAGATGAAGGAAAAGTATACTGCATAACCATGGAAAATATAAATGATTGGCCCAGTGGAATCTAGAGATATGTGGGGTGTAAATTAGGGCAGATTTTGTCTCACTTTCTCTCTTTGTTAATCATTTCCGTAGAACCCATACCATTGTCTAATATAGCAAGAGATCAAGTCATTCCAGTCAGCACAATACTGTGTACTGAATCTGCTTACAAAGGGTAAAAGAAATACAGCCAGTAGCATTTCCCCTAAATTTGACACAGGCCATGTAATTTTGATGGCATACTGCTGCCAACAGACTCTACCACAATACTCTGCCAGTGTATCTTAACACATTGCCACTCTAGAGGGCTGTGTCAACTAAACTAGTTTGCAGTGGGTCTTATGGATCTTTCTTACTACACCAGGATGTGGCCTTAGGGAAGCAATGTCTCTCCTTCTCTGTTATCATGTGAAAATAATCTCAGTCACTTAGAAATATAACACCATTTCCAGCTGAACCTAATATGAACTGGATAAGCCTTTTACATGGGAGAGCAAGGGAGCATGTTCTGGGGATTAGAGTAATAAATTGGGAGTCTAGAGAGCTGAATTCCTTGCTCTAACACTTAATTTGCTGTACGCCTTTCAAAAAAGAGTGCTGGGAAAGTCACAGTGTAAAGCAGGGAGACTTAAAACCCCCCAGTCACAAGAGAATGGGACAAGGCTCCCTGCCCAGAGACAGGTGATGACTGAGGCCTGATTGGGCACTCCTGGGGTAGACCACTGAGTGGTAGAACATACAGGTGCAGTTATCCTGAAACTGAGACAGTCAGCATTTCTGAAAATAGAGCCTGTTTATTGAGGGGCCCGAATATGAATTTGCATGCTGAACTTTGGGCACCCAAGTTTGAAAATCTTCCTCTCCATACTCCCTTGACCCTTGGATATTGCTTAGGTAAACTTCATGTATTCAGTTCTCTAAATCTTTCCTCATAGTCAATCCCCCACTTCCTAAATTCCTTCAAATATGTCTAATCTTTTTTGATAACACAGTGTTCAGAGTTAAGTCCCCTATTCAGCACAGCACTTAAGTATGTGCTTAAGTGCATTGATTTCAGTGGGACTTAAGAGCATGCCCAAGGGTTGTTCTCAGTTGGGGCCTATATGAAATTGGCCATGGAGAGGTCTCACTGTAGTCTTAGGCCTGGTCTACAATGTGCAATTATGTTGAGTTTATTCGCATTAAGTCAAATTAAAACTAAATCCATCCACACAACCAACCCCCTTTTGTCGACTTAAAGGGCTCTTAAAATCAATTTCTGTACTCCTCCCTGACAAGGGGAGTAGTGGTAAAATCAACCTCACTGGTTCAAATTTGGGGTACTGTGGATGCAATTCGACAGTATTGGCCTCTGAGAGGTATCCCAGAATGCTCCATTGTGACCGCGCTACACAGCACTTTCAACTCAGATGCACTAGCCAGGTAGTCAGGAAAAGCCTCAGAAACTTTTGAATTTCATTTTCTGCAGTCCCAGAATTGCAAAAGAGCTCCAGCATGGACCGAACAGGAGGTACTGGATCTGATCGCAGTATGGAGAGAAGAATCTGTGCAGGCAGAACTCCGTTCAAAAAACCGAAATGCCAATGGGCACCAGAGACTGTGGGGACTGTAGGATAGCTATCCACAGTGCACCGCTCCGAGAGTCGATGCTAGCCACAGTACTGGGGACACACTCCACCGACTTAACGCGCTTAGTGGGGACACACACAATCGACTGTTTAAAATCTCTTCTGAAAAATTGACTTCTATAAATTGACCTAATTTCGTACTGTAGACGTACCCTTAGACGGTTACCTCCGTGCTCTGCGATGTGATACCTCATAATATGGAACCCAAAACAGCTTTGACTCTTTTGGAGGGATGATTAATGGTGGGATAAAGGAGTTTAAAAATTAAAACACAAAATTAAAAATTACATTTATGTTTTTTTCTTTCTTAATCGGTACTGCTGCAGCCAGCTAGTGCAGCATTTATGGTAGGTAAAATGTACTTTTGTGGGCAGAGAGAATATCTGTAAAATCTTCCTATAATTGGAGAAGTAAAAGATTGAGTTTCACGTTTGGTAATTTGGATCAATAAGCAAGACCCCTGATGGTGCTTGGCTGTAACATGTTTATATGTGCATTTCTCTGTAGTATATAGTGCTTTAGACCAATATATGTTTTGCAGTTTTGTAAAAGTAAATGTATAGTTTGTGAAGGGGGCTGGACTGACAGCCCTGAAGACTGAAATCGTCTAGTTTATTCACAGAACAGATGTAGCATGGGCAGCTGCAGCATGCAGCCCTTTCTCAAACTACTCTAGTAATGTGCCTGAGACAACCCTGATTTAGAGGTTTCATATCTAGGGGTTAGAGGGTAGTTAATTCTTCACGTTCAATCCCTGTTGCCTTTGGGACTGCCAATAGGATGTCCAGATTTGGTGATAACACGTTTCACTAGAAACGGGACTGAGACCGACCGCTATTAAATAAAAATATAAAAGACCTGTTCTTTTATCAGATCAGAAGTAATTCTTTTGAAGAAAGTGGAAATACACACATGTAAATCCAGTGAAGGCGGATCATAATTAATCCCTACAAATATTTTCTGCCCCAAAGATCCATCCTTCAGATCTCTGTAAGGAGATAGTCTTGCTCACTAGTTGTTTGAAAGATAACATTTTATGTCTATTGTTCTTTTCTTCTACAGCTGAGGCAATGTTTAGAAGAAAGGTCATAAAAGTTTATTAGTGCAGAAAAGTGCAGCATATTATATGGTGTAGTGCTAATTCAGAACATAACTATTTTCCTTTACATCTGCTTTACAAGTGGCTTTCCAATCCGTGTTGGGTTGGTGGCAGGGGAGGTAACCATTATTCTTAATGGTATTTTCTACATGCAGTGTCACGCTGCTCTGCTTTCACATAGGCCTGCTTTGTCACTGCCAAGTTTTCCTGTAGGGAAAAAATAATCAGTTGACTTGCCTGCTTTAAACTCAGGTATCGTGGAGAAGTTAAAGTTCTTAGACTCTGATTTGTATGGGGTTTTTAAAAATGTTTTTAAGCCTTAAATTCTTGCAGCTTTCTCCCCTCTCCTCTCTATTTACCTCCACCTCCTTGTAGGAATACCTTTTTCAGAGAGGGGATGGTAAAGGATAGCAAGAAAAAAACATAAGTTACAGAGTTAACTTATTTTCGTATTTTCCTGCCCAAATGGTGCATTCTTTCCATAAAAATCACCAAAGTATTTTCTTACAAGGCACAGCACATCCCCATAAATGATGTTTAAAAACAGCCACCCCAAAATGTAATTCTTTGGCTTTTTCCTACAGGTTTGCCGTCTCGCAGAACTTTCTGATATTCTTCCAAATAAAGAGCAGTTTTTATTTGCTCTGTTTTGCATCACAGCAGATCTTACCATGAGTCAAAAAGATTTGTCAGAAGAAGTGGAGGAGAGCCCTCAACCTTTATGTATCACCTGTGGCCAATCACATTTACCAGAAGAGAACCACCTGTACAGCTACACAGAAGAAGTGGATGATGATCTAATATGCCACATCTGCCTGCAAGCTTTGATCCAGCCACTGGACACTCCTTGTGGTCATACCTACTGCACAGTCTGCCTTACAAACTTCCTAGTGGAAAAAGACTTCTGCCCGGTGGATCGCAAAAGTTTGATTCTACAGTCTTGCAGAAAGTCCAACATACTAGTAAATAAACTCCTGGATAAGCTAATGGTTAGCTGCCCTTTCACAGAACACTGCTCAGAGGTTTTGCAACGTTGTGACCTTGAACAGCATTTCCAAACTGGGTAAGTCTCACCCCCAACCTTTGTTTTTTACTTCGTTGTTTGTTTGTCCGAGAAGGGACAGAAAGGATCAGTAATCTGAAAGGAGTCCAACACACTCTGCTTATAATGGACAGTTAATTTAAACACAGATTTCTCAGATTCAGCCCTGATATAAGATCATTCTATTCAATGGAGTTAAATTAGGGCTAAATTTGAGTGTATTCTTATTCTCCTCTCTACAACAAACCAACTCAAATACACCAAGATCTTTTGGGCAGTATCCTGGGGTTGATCATGGAGGATATCTCCATGGTGAGTTGTACGGTAAAAGTGTGTATTTAATTGTCCAAAATGATCTTTTTGTTATTGGGATTAGGGATATCTTAAATATTTAGTAGTTGCTATAAGAGGATAGGAATTGTCTTCTCTCTCTCTCTTTCTTTAAAAGTTACCTATATATGAAACTGAGAAGTAAACATATCAGGTAAAACATTTAAAAGCACTTCAGGCTCAATTTCAGAAATGACTTAAGCACTTAGAAGTCTAAATCCCTTTGAAAGTCAGTGGCACTTAGGCTCCTAAGTCACTTTTGAAAATGATACTTAAGTTCCTAAATTATGTAGGTGCTTTTGAGCCCTTTACCTGTGATCTTCAATGATTCTATCCTGCTCTACACCACCCGAGGATCTGGCCAACTTTGTATTGTCAAAACAGAAAGACATTGTAAAATGTGGGTCCCCAGCATGCATGTGCTTGTTCCTTGATGTTTCTGCAACCATAATTTGTGGCTATGTATTGGTCACATGTACTTCTGAAATTAGATTTCATTGCTCACAGTGGTGGTATGTTAAAACTCATCATTTAATCACCTTTTTTAAATTTCCTGGTTCTGACTGGTTGTTTGATCAGCTGTGGCAAGTTCTGTGTTGTTTTTAGCTTTCTCTCTTTCAAGGGGGATGGGTTAGCCATGTCACTTAAAGTTTTAACCTTTGGCCAATACTTTTTCATGCCTCAGATAAGAGTATTAATAGTGATAACAGTGAACTAACCATGGAACTCTGGCTGTATAACAACTGACTCAATAGCATGTCCCTACTTCCTTTCCCCTACGCTGCCTGACCAAACAGACAACTTCCACAGGTGCTCCCCAACATTCCAGTTGGGTAGATCTGGAGAGAGTGGGCCTGTGGCGAAACAGTGTTGGCCAATCTAATGCTATCTTTCCCTGGCCTCTGACACCTGCGGCCAACCCAGTACAACTTAATGTTGAACAAATCATTTAACTGGTTCCCCCTCTGCATGTGGAACCTTCTTTGTTTCCTGAGGATAGCTTTTATGGGCTGAGTTACAGTAGAGCCAGGGGCTAGATAAAGATAGAAGGAAATGCAAAAAGAGCAGGGCCTCTTTGTGGATGGCACTTGAGTGATCTCCAGTTTTTGAGGGAGAAACCCAGTGCACTTTTCATGAGGCAACCCACACAAACACACCCATCCCCAAAGGAAGAATTAAGCGAAAACTTCATGAGTACCAACTGCCTGAGTTTCCTTGCCCAGGCACCAGAATGACCTATCCAGGGGACTTTGAAACCCTATATTTGTAGATACCCAGAAGCATATTAATTGTTTAGATACAACCATTTGGTAATTATCACTACCACTCTTTGTTGCTTGTGATTACGTTAGCCCAGTGAGGTGCAGAAACCCTACTTCCAGTCTGGATTCCAGTTCATGATAGTACAGGAGACAAGAAGGGCTGTGTGTGCTTCAAGCTAGGAATCTGTCTCATCTAGGCACAATGTAGATTGAAATGACAGTGTTCTGTTTAGCACCGGCAAATCAATACTTGGGGGACAGGTGTACGGGTCTGCTAATAAAGTAGTCTGATGCTTGTGGAGGGAGCAATTCAAATGCAGACTGAAATCACCGCTAAATGTGACTGTTGTTCTCAGTGAATAAATCAAAGGGGATTCTAACAGAGTCATCAATGTAGCCAGCTATTGCCACATTCTTTTATAAATCAGTCTCTGGCCTGTTGTTTTTCTCGGAGAGAATATGAAAGCTCCCTCCTTTTCACAGATGAGATCATTGATAGGACAAGGTGAGTTTCCTGTGCATTTATGCTGGTGCTTAATAAGATAACTTTAATTGCTCATAACAGGAATCGGCACAAACATGCATTAAAAAATTCTCATTTAAAATTAGATATTTGTATTATTTAAAAAAGACAGGTAAGATGAGTCCCGGATTCATATATAAATTACCTTTGCACAAAAACATCTAGCTGAATATTGAGGATTTAAATTGGTTATTGTTTCCAGTTCAATCAGTTTAAGCTCCTTTGTGGTATTTTACTTTTAAAAGGTGCGGTCCTCCTACATTCTTCGCTTTGGAGCTGTGTGGGGGAGGGAGGCTCATTTGCCATGGTGAGACTACTACACCCTTCTCTGATGCAGTTTAGCTCATAACCCATCTGCTTCTGGCCAGTGATGTAAATGTACCAGCTGCTTCTGAAGAACCACTCTGAATACTGCAGGAGGCAGGTCTCTTTCCTGTGCATCAGCCTTCTCTGCAGCATTAAGTCACTATCTCGCCAACCATGCTGTGCTGTCCCTAAACCCTCACATCTACCCATCTGAGAGTCAGATCAAGTAATCCTCTTACAGGTCAATGATTTTTCAGCATAGCTTCGTTTAAGGGATTTAAAATTGAATCATAATGTGCTACCAATTGCGTTGAAATGGAAAGGTTCGTTTAGAAAGGGTTTGGCTGACAAGCTTGAAGTTTTGTGTCCCATCAGCAGGCAGAGAAAAAGTGGGAAGGAGGAAACCTAGCAGCAGTGCCAGCCCTACGCTGAAAATGAAGGCTCTTCTGTTACTGGTCCTACCTTGGCTAAGTCCTGCAAACTACATAGACAATGTGGGCAATCTGCACTTCCTGTACTCAGAGCTGTGAGTACTCACAGTTGTGCTGTTGTTGTGGTCTCTGTGTATGTCTCTGTATTGTCTTTTTAATAGGGAAATTCTCGGTATGCAATACCTCTGTGTGTGTGTCTGTGTGTGTGTGTGAACTACAAAGCATCTTGCCAAAGGCTTAAAACAATGCCACACACAGCCTGCATCTGATTGGAAGGACTAATAATAGCAATACTTCTCTAGCGCTTTCCATTTTTGAAATATGGAAGCAGCTGAAAAAAGCTGAGCGAAGCAGTCTTTCTGTCTCCTTGCCCACTTTGCTTTTCTGGGCTGGTGTTTCTGATTATTTTTTTGCCCCTTTGTGTCTCCTTTTCTGTCCATAAATAGACTGAAACAGAAGATGAGAGTAGAGCATGGGATCACAGATACACACCCTTTGTAAATCACTCTGTGAGTGTTTGCGCCTGTGTTCTCTGTGTAAATCTGCACCCCCTTGATAAAACACCCCATCTCTAAGAACGATTTCCCATACATAATTCACTTATGAGAGGAAAAAAATCCCCCATGTTTGTTTTTATTGCCTATAGCAGAATGTTATCTTCTCTATAATATTGCCTGTTTTAAATGTAAAACATTTACATTTACAAAACATCATCCGGTGCGTTAAAAACATAACTGACCTTGCCAAAGCTTACAATAAATATTCTGTCACTTCATGCGTGGTCAGTAAATGATGCTAGTTTAATTAATGCTTAGAGGCAATGGTAAGAGGTGCAGTTTAAATGCAGATAAATATAGCAATGCATTATAAGAATTTAGTAAATATGGTCTGAAGTAAAAATAGGTTTTATTAATTTCAACATGTTGCTTGAAATGAATGAAGTGGCTTATTTTGCTCAGGAATTATAAGGTAACTACCCTTTAAAGGGGAGTTGATAAGAACAGTTTTAATTCACAGGGTGTGTTTGTGTCATCTCTGCTCTCATACCAAACTCATAGCATTTGAGATAACAAAAAGTCCCTGTTTGAAATTCTTGTTTGATGTGCATGACAGCTATTAATAATCAGTAATTCTTTATAGTGCTACTCAGGATTTCTATCTGCCATACAGTTTTTTTAAAATGTTAAAAAGAATGTGGCTTAGAAGATCATAGCCAGAATGCTGGGTCGTGCTAAGAATGTTCATTAAAAAAATAAATCACTTAAGCAAAGCAAGCTACAGAAAATCAAGCAGAAACCAGAGCAGATGAACATTTATAATGGAAACAATGGCATCTGGGCATCCAGTTCCAGGAAAGCAAACTGATGAGATTAATCAGAGCTTGTGTAAACACATACACACACGCCCCTGTTACTTTTTCTTGGGGAATTCTGGTTCTTTGCCTTTACAGGGCTAAAGGGCTACTATATACAGTAGTTATTCATCTCCAATTTACATTAGCCTTCCAGACCACCCTATTTAGTTAGTTAGTTACCCTATTTAGCTGTTCTTGTAGAGACACACATTCTTTGCCCAGTGGCTCTGGAATTGGACGTGCATCTCCAGTTATGAGTAATGGGAGATGTGCATCTATTCCCCTGGGAACTGGACTGAAACACAACCCAGCCACAAAAGAATAATTTAAATCACTGAGAATAGGATATGAATTGTGTGATTGGAGACTATTTCTTTAACATACAGAAGCATTGGTCGGTATCTTCTCTCTTTGACATAATTCAAAATGACATCAGGCAGTTTGTGCTAGTTTTAGAATCAGCTACTATAATATTTCCTCTTTGTGCAGTATCCATCAGTAGCTAACACAGGAAAACAGTCAGTGACATACTTTGTGAACATATGGGTTGGATTCGAGGCCCACTATAACATCAGTAGTTGAAAGAGAGAAATGCTGTTTTCAGTCCTGTTTAATCAGATTGCATGAATTTTTTAAGCCTGCTGGTTGCTTTTCAGGTTACTTGGACATACTGTCCAGTGTGTGTTCTTAAAGATTTGTCTGTTTCACAAATTCAGTATCAGTACCACAGACAGACTACAGCTGTGTAGGCAAGTTTTTAACCCCCTGCCCTTTAGTGGGCTAGGCTGGGGGCAGACAACATTTTTAATCCCTGACACAGGCAACAGAAAGAGTTAGTCTTTCACTGTGTGCAACAGATCAACTTGTGGGTGTCACTGGAAATTAGATTGCAATAAATGGAAATATTATTTACCACCATGTACATTTTTGTCTGCAGGCCAATGTAAGTATTGAACTTGGTCGGAACTCACTTTATTGGCATGCACCAAAAAGGCATCATCTGAGGGGGCAGGATGGGATAGGAGTGGATGCAAAGAGAAGAAATTGGTGCACTTTGAGCATGAATTGCTATTGGTGTGAGACTAGGTGAAGGTCTTGTGAAGGTCCACATTAGACAAGAGCTAGGGAATGAAGCAGTCAGGAGACTCCCTCTTCCTCCCTGTTTCTTCTTTTCTATATCTCCCTGTACTACTATGATTTACTAGATACTAAACTGCAAGAAAGCCAGGAAAGGGACATTGAAGGTAGGAATGCCAGGTTTTGTTCTACACAACAGCAGAATGGATGATCTTTTGGGTATCATGATACAGCCCTGAGTCCCTTCTGGCCACTAGAGAGACATGTTATTGAGTTATGGAGCGGGATCGGCTATCCTCTTTCAGCAGAGCAGAGGAGAATCAAAGATGGAGAGAAGGCTGCTTTAGAGCACAGAGTAAAAGAGCCTCAGACCTCTCCTTTTCTGGGGATAGTTGAGGGAGGGGATATTGGCAAGAGGAGTATCAAAGGTGTTTGGGGCCCTTCATCTGGGACCATGTGTGTGGGAAAATAATGGTGCATGTGTTGGGGGGGCAGGGTACCTGAAGCCCAGGAAAAACATTCTTTCTGGGATTTCCCTGGGGTAGAGTGCGAGATGTTGTCATTTTCAGCTCTCTACTTTTTTGCAGTTCGTTCAAATTAGGAAAAAATAGCATTTGGTAGTTACAGGTATTCTCCGTGAGCAAATGTCAATCTCCTGTTTAAAGTCACCACCCCTGAACCACTTCCCCAAGGAGGATATCCCCTCCTCTTTGGATACGTAATACATATTGCTCTCATTTTCTCCTGGAATATTTGACAAATGTTCAATATTATTGGGATTTATTATTAGACCAGATTCCTCCATCCTGCAGAAAAAGCCCTCAGGATAGTGCTAGAAGGGCAAGCCATGACGTTTCCCTTGCCAAGTCTCCTTTGTGTTGTTCAGAGGAGAGGAGCTTGGTCATCCCAGCAGCGTGCATAAGGTGTTCAGACACACAAGCCCACACAACCACTGACATCCATGCAGGGGGAGCCATCGGAGAACCAGGCCAACTGCACTGTTTTGAGAATGCACTCCTCCTCCTCTACCCCCTGGCAAAGCTGCTCCAATTGATAACTATTTTGCACTTAGATAAAATTTAGTAGCACTGTTTAAAAATAAATGGGTCCAAGAAGTTCTTTTGCAGGAGGCTGGTTTTCTTATTAATTTGGAAACAAAATACATGGACATCGATATAAATCGTATATTAACATGAAGCAATTTTACAAGAGCATTCCTTAAGGAAAAGACATGATCTACTTGTGGAGTCATTGTAAAAGCATCAAAGAATCTGTCTCTAACTAAACCTGCTAGAAATAAAATGAAAATGCTGATCCAGCTGGTGGAAATTACTCGACTTTTACCTCTGAGGAACTCCTTTCAGTCCTGCGAAGAATTTGTTTGTTGATTTTAGCCTAATTTGACCCTTTAGTTCGGCTGGTTTGGCTGTCTGTGTGTTCAGTAGAGATCCAAGAGTGGAATAACAGTTGGCAGGATTGAGTGCTGTGTGGTAAAATTTACACAGCACCTGGTTTTAGCCAATGCCATTAATTAACCAACTTTAGAGCACTGTTTAATTTGAATCCAAATATTTTTAAACCTATTGGTTTACAGCTGAAGTCCTGGTTTTTGACCTGTTTCTTGTGTAGTGCTGAAAATTTATTTTTCATTCTTTTTTGCCTTTGCATTAGAAAGTCAAGCATAACCTCACCAAATTCACTGGATTGGGTTCCCATTTCATTTTTTTAGGATAACTGTTTTCTGACCATTAAAAACAACACACTGAGCTTTATGGGTTCTCCATTAAAATTAGCCCTCCAAAAGTTTCACTTTCATCAAATTAAAAAAATAAACATAGCCGTCTTCTAATTTCCTTGGATACATTTCATGTATTGTAAGCACAGTTTGGATCAAGCTACTAGGAGAAGGAGGACTTGCTTGCACAGTGAGAGATGATGGTTAAAAATCATTGCACAACTGATTTTCACGTTTTCAATAAAGATCTTGTATTTGTGCATGCACAACTTGCCAGTGCAATGGATAGGCTCTTAGCCTACAAAACTTTACACATGTTAACAACTTTGCACCTATGTGTAGCCCCACCATGAGTGAACTTACTCCTGATCCTAATGGTTTGCAGGCTTGAGGCCTAACTGTCACACTGGTTAATTTCTGCATTGTACATTTTCAGTGTAAGTATTTGTAGGACTGGCACTTTGGGGTTTAATTCTGCAAGATGCAGAGTACTCTGGCCCCAAATCAGCACAGCACTTAACCACACACTTAACTTTAAGAATGTGAGTACCCCCATTGAGTTGGGACTACTCACATGCTTAAATATAAGCACACATGTGCTAGGATGGAGCTAAGTTGCGCAGGAGTAAGTCCATAGTGCAGTACATATTGCATTCACTGTCACCTATGACAGAATTTATAAACACAAATCCCATTCCACATGGGTGTTAGTGCATCAAAGAACTGTGAATGCCACTGACTGTGAACACATAAATGGTCTGGTTGAGGAAAAATTGTCCCAGAATTAAGATTTTTGTTTTTTTAAGGAACAGAAATGTAATGCAGGCTCAGGTTCAAAAGAAAATATCATTCTTGAGCAGAAATCATGAGAACCTTTACACTGAATTAGAAGCCCAAAACAAATTCAAATAAACCTATTTCCAGTGTACTAGAATTGGATGGAGCACAAGAAAAACAAAACCAAGGAGCAATAAAGAGGAAACAGCTAATTTCTTGGACTCTGTTAGCCTTAGACATACTCTACAGCCTTGCAAAAGGGGCTGTGCTGGAAAGTTAGTGTCTTTGGTAAAAAAGCTCTCCAGTCTGTTTGGTTCTGTAGACTTCCTGTCTCTGATATCTTCTTTGGGCCTCCCCTGATCTGGATATTATCTTCTGGCTCTAAGCCCTCCACTTAGTATGAGCAACTACTGCAGGCTGGATGACTAATAGGGGCTGGAAATATTCAGCCTCCCTTTTTATTTTTCCCCACCCCTTCACTAGAGCAGCCCATCCTCCCATTAGTTATTGTTCCACCAAACTCCTGGGATCTCTTACAGTTTCCAGCAGCTATTGTTGTCACTTCCCCCAGCTTGAGGGTGATGACCCCTACCTGGTATCTGGCCCTACTCTCACTCTCCCTTTCATTCTCCGCGGTATGTCTTTCCAGACATGGTCTCTGTTTAGTATCTGTTGTGTCTTCTTAACTCGATTTACTCTCTCCTCCCTTGTGACTTACCCTTCCATTTCTACCAACTCTTCAAATGTTTTTTTTTTTTCTGGGTCTTGCTCCTTTCCTCTCAGCAGCTGCTCTCTCCTGCTGAGGGCGGAGACCAATAAGGGCAGATGCAAAAGTACAAAGAGGCCGGACTGTGCAAACCTCACACACATTGGTAAGCATTTGTTCACACCAGCAGGGCCATTGAAACTACTGGTGCTACTTGCAGGAATAAAATGCTCACCAGTGCAAATAAAGGTTGCAGAATCTGCTCCAAAATGTTCTAAATGCTTTAAATTTTATTTAATTGGATTTAAAAAGATTAACACATCAGAGCAATGGGTGAGAACTCGTGCAGCCATGCGATTCTCTCACTGCATCCTCCCCTTCCCATGCAATGGTACTAATACTACTAAGCATCTAACCTATGCAAGGCCTAAACCGGCTGGCAGACCCATCCATGCTGCATCAGTGGGAAATCATAACCACCATAATATTGTGCTGGGAGAAAACTGCCATTTAAGACACAAGCAGTGCTCATTTAAATTGTATCTGGCTTAGCCACCTGAGTTCCAGGCACCTTAGAAAGTCCTCAGAAAGACAGACAGTGCATCTGCAGATCCAGCTTACAATATGTCTTGTTATATAATAGAACATTTGTGAGGTTGAGCAAGCAGACCCCAAACTCTGTGTTGCCAACTTGAGTGATATTTGATGCTTTACTCAAAGCCCCAGTTCCTGGATTAAACGGATTATGGGAGAATCTCTCCTTTTTTTAAAAAAAAGTAAATTTCTATTTCTATTCATGGTTGCAGGAAAAAGTTTGAGAATGTGATCTCAGAGCACCATGAAAGCTCAAAAAGCATAAGGCAAATGAAAAGAACCCCAATTTATTTTTTTAAATAATTTTTAAGCCTATCTCATAGTTTGGGGGCAAAGGAGCTAACTCGCAATTTTTGAACATTTGGGGTTAGCAATGCTGCACCACTAACTCGCCAGGACACATTGTTACAGACAATGCTGCAGGTGGGAGGCAGAGCAGAAAGGACACTGTCACTTGACAGTGCCTTTTATAGGCAGCAGCAAGCCAATCCCAGTGACTGACCAATGGTAGTCCTCCTACCAGGAAAGGAGTGCTCGATGTCGGTGGATGGTGTGATGTCACCTACTCATGTGGTTGCTCTTCAGGCCCTCCCATGACATTCCAACACTGGCTCATATTGCTGATGCCACTTTCTGCATCCATAGCCCCTCTAAAACCTTTTAACCATGTGTCTATACAATGCTTTGAAAATATAGAGCACTATATAACAGCTAAATATTGTTAGTAACACAGGTAAGGGCCATTTAAAATTAAAACTGTACTGGGCTATACGGTATATTGCTGTTAACTTCAGTGAGGTTACACTGGGGACAACAACACTAATCCTTTATAGATTCTTGTAGATCTCTACCAGGGAATTTTGCATAGGAGGCAGGCTCTTGTATTTGGAATAGTTTAGAAGAAAATGATCAAACCACATTCTGCCATCTGATGCCTGTGTGAAACTGCCTTTTACCTCATTGGTAGCTCCAGACTACCATCTGGAGGCAGAATCTGATCTGCGATGATGCTGTGTATATTTTCTCTGACAGTTTCAGGAAAGGCTGATGCTAGGCTATGTAAAGTAGTCTACTTAGCACCTGTAGCGCCCCCTTGTGCCAGAGTTGTTGCTGCAAGGGCTCCTCGTCTCTGGCACCTCCTGCAGGCTGCCTCTCATCAGGTCTTCTGTATCTCTGCCCTCTGGCCAAGTCACATAAAGATCCATTCCCTTCCCGGGTAAGAAGGAAGTTCAATATGAAAGTTCACAAAATGTCCCAACATAAAAGAGCTTTCAGTCCCCACCATTGACAGATTCCATGGGCTGCCCTTTGGGATAAGTCTTCAGCCCCAACCTCGGCTCAGTATTAAAATAAGAACATAAGAATGGCTATACTGGGTCAGACCTAAGTATCCTGTCTACTGACAGTGGCCAATGCCAGGTGCCCCAGAGGGAGTGAACTTAACAGGTAATGATCAAGTGATCTCCCTCCTGCTATCCATCACCACCCTCTAACAAACAGAGGTTAGGGACATCATTCCTTACCTCGCCTGGCTAATAGCCATTAATGGATTTAACCTCCATGAATTTATCCAGTTCTCTTTTTCTATTCCTTACATTGGGCTTGCACATCTCTTTTAGTACTGGTAGAGGAACCCTGGCTCATTCTGTACTCTGGGTTCCAGTCCAGGGACCTTGTATTAAACAGCTAGGTCTGCCACTTCAGGTGTGCTTCAGTTCCCTGGGCTGCTTCCTACCCGAAGCCCTCTTCTGCAGCTTCCCTGCAACCTGTGCTTAATATAACCTCCCTTTGGTTCTCAGGCCTCTGCCTTCTTTTAGTTCCTCCAAGTTTCTTCCTCTGCTGAACTCACCCCTCTTAGGTTGAGTTGCTCTCTGTGGGTTTCTCTTCCCAGGAGAGTCCAATCTCTCCACTAAGACCCAGATACCTAATGATCCTTACCTAACTTGCCCTCAGCCTCACCTTACCCAGGCCAGAACGCAATCAATCAGTCACAGGTACACTAATTAGCTCTTAACCCCTGGGTATCCTCCTTCCAGACAACATCAATTGGAGTAAATACTTCCGTAGCCAAAAGTAAAACTTGCTCTAGTTGCTAAGGTTAAACCACACCAAGCTGAAAAGGTAATGCCATAACTGCAGTTGGCACAAAGCTCTCTTTTCATAAATTAGCTATGCCTCAGTTATGTTGGATTTTTGTGTAAGTTGCCTGAAAAGACTGCATTGCACGCCCCTTTTATATAACCTGTGCACAAATGAAACCCAGGTTCTGCCTATCAGAGGCTAGTTCCCAACGGGTGACCTGATGGAGGGGACTAGAGAAAGAGATTGAGCATTGAAATGGGGCAGGAAATGAAGGAGAGAAGGTGCAGGTTGGGTATTACCAAGCAAAAGAAACTGATTCATAATGAGGGCTGCCAAGAGAAAAAAAGAAAAAGCTGAATGGCCCAACTCCCCAACCCCTAAAACTGGCCCAGTCCATTACCCTCGCCTTCCTTGCACTAATTTGCATTGGTACCATACATAGGCGGACCTAACTGGTGCAGTCTTGCTTTGCTACAATTAAGCCAGTTTATCACTGACCTTGGCAGCATGACAAGGATGATGTTTTAATCTCAAGAGCTTTCTTTGATGAATCGGGCAGAATTCTGCTATCCTGCAACATCAGAGATCAACATTCTGCCCCCCATATTTATGTGTTCAATATAAGGTAAATCCTACTCAATAAATATTGACAGTCCCCTACAGGTATGTCCCTCTTACAGTAGTGAAACAGAGTGGGGAGGGATGGATTTGTTGTGTGCGTGTGTTGGATACCCATGACCTTTTTGTAGAATCTGCTTTCAAGCTTGTAGCACAGCAAAGCAGCTGGTTGTGTTTAGTGACCTTCTCTGTAAGTAGTTCTATCTTTCAGGGCTTAGAATTGATTTTCGGCATCTTGACATGTGACTGAATATCCAAACTGTTTCCCTTGAGCTACAGGCTGACTGTATGTGCAAAGACACCAACAGCACCAGATACAGAAGCAGAGACTTTATAGCAACACAAGTAGCAACATTAGGATAATAAAGTAGAAAGTCTGTTTGGGGTTCTTTAGGGATTCACTTTTATAAATGAAAGCATAATTTGGCCCCTTCTGCTGAATCAGCACCAAAGTAGAAATATTCTGTATCACTAGGCTTGGCAGAATTCAGGGGTTTTGTTATAATTCAGATGGATAATATTGCTGTATATTTTAAAGTATTTTAGATTTTTACCAATTTAAACATTCACAGTTGAGAGAAATTATGGAGCAGCCACCATCACGACACTATACAAAATAAATATCCTTAAATCAAACTCTAATAAGTGTTCAAACAGCATTTTTCTTACTTTACCTATCTGTAAATTTTGATTATCAATGGAAATATTTTTTTGACAGTTGGTGAAATTGACATTGATAAAAATCTAATCCTTCCAAGCCTACATATTAGTAAAAAAGGTATAATATGGTGATTCATGTATTTTAATCACAAAAGGATTTGAGTTCTGTAGCTATATTTTATTCTAGATTATGGATCATAAAATATTAAATCAGTTTTTTCAATCACTGAGCCAAATTCATCCCTGCACCTCGGTGAAGTTATATCAAGGATGAATTTGGCTTTCCATAGAATGAATTTACTTTTCATAGAAATGTGAGGCTGGAAAGGACCTCAGTAGGTAATCTAGTCCAGCCCCCTCCTCTGCGACTATGCCTAGAAGGTACTGTTTGACTCATTGACTGTTTTGACAACGGATGCAAAATTCTGACAACAGATGCAAAATGTAGAATAAAACATTCAGGAACATCCTGCTGGAATGGCTTGAGGTTAAAAACAACTACTATACAGAAGGAGCATCATTAAGATACCATAAACTCATCTGTTATAACTGATTATCCTATGACAAAATGTATGGAACCCACTGTAGCTAAGCTAGATTTAAGGATCTTGTTATCCAAATATTTATCTTTTCTCTGTGTTGCATATAGTTGGGTTTGGGGATTTTTTTGTAATAGCTCAAACCTCACTGACAGTATGTCCTGCCTTCTCCGAGATCGTAGGCAGTCAGGCACTTCAGTTATCATCAGGCGGACTATTGTCTTTATCCACTATAGTCTGAAGGCATATGTTTTCTCCTTCCTGTGCAAAGCCCAAGCCACTGTGCTTGACATGGGGGAGGTCCTGTGGGGTCAAGGCAGGAGAGGAGGAATTCAGTCCTTTTTTCTCCTAGATTCTAGAGAAGCAGTAATATTGCTGCATGAGTGCCGCTGCTGTCAGAGCATCGAAGTAGCATTCCCAGTCAGAGTAAGTAGTCTCTGTCCATTGGGTGCAATGGCAAGTGGATCCATGCATGATCCTGTTCCCACCCTGCCTTGGTCCACTTCCCAATATGTCTTATGACTTACTGTATATGAGTAGCTGAAACTGTACCATATTGAACAGTCTTGTATGGAAGAGAGAGAGCCTGGATGAGCCAATAGGTCTTTTTCATTTGTAACTTCTGTAATTCACAGGCAGTCCATTGAAGGCAACGAGTGCACTGTGTTCCTATTAGGTGATGCTGAATGTTTGGGCTGAAACTTATGAATGAGAAGTAAGATTGTTCCGCTTAATATTCTTAATAGATTCCAGAGTTCTTAGTGATGAGTTAAATTACATGCAGAGAAGCACACATACTATGTATAGCATATGTAGTAATGCAGCAGTTCACAGAACTGGTTCTGCAGTAGCGTTCTGTGAAACAAGTATCTCAAGAGGTAGTTGTGACTTGCGTTGGCCAACATCCAAGAAGGGATCAGCAGTAATGTTGGTTTGAACTCTTGAAAGTATCTCACTGGTATACTAATATCCAATTAATAGTTACAACAACCACCATTAAGATCACATTACTAAAGTCTTCATGAAAAAGAGGTAGAGTACAATTATCTTCCTCATGGATGGCATGAGTGCAGTGTTAATTATCTTGCTATTGGCACTACTGTGGTTATTTTATCATTGGAATCCATTTTGCGAGGGGAGGAGATTGGAAGTGCAATCCACTTTACATTTAATTGTTTGAATAAATACATGGGGGTGATTGTACTAATATGTGTAGCTGATTCAGATTACAAGGGAACATTCTGGGTGCCCCAGGATTGCCAGTACACAGCAGCTTTCTGGCCATGCCCTCTTCACAGAGGGCTATAAGAGATGGCTATGCCAGCTCTACACCACCTAGTGATCCTCCGTTTTGCTGGTGTTTCAGCTACTATGCACTGTCATGAGCCAAAGATCTTTGCCTAGGAATGTATATGTATTTCCTTTGATGCTGTGTTTTAATTGTCTGCAGTCCCCCATCTGATGTAGTCTATATGTAAATTTTACTTGGTCATTTCCAGGGGCTTTGAGCGCACATAGTTTCTAAGTGAGATTTTCTGCTTCTAATTTCTCCCCATAGAAGAAATTGAATTCCAGTGCATTCTTTTTTTATCCTTCTAAGACAAGAGCATAATGAAATCAGACAGAAATGGTTGTTGCATTTCACATTTTTGTGTTGTGTCCCCAGTGGTCTAAGCATCTGGAGGTTTGAAGGCTCTTACAGTCATAGTCTTTGAATTCAGAATAAATCAGATGAGAACAGAGCTAACCAGGACAGAACATTTAATAAGATATATAGCGCCCATCTAAACATGCATTTAATACATAGAGCTGACCGAGCAAATAAATGTAAAGCCTCATGACTCTGGCTTTCTCACTTTAAACCTGACTAATAATAATGTGACCTGAATGAAGAAAGGAAGTTTGCAAAGGGAGGTATAGATGAGATTACCTTTTTGTAGAGATGATGAATCATAATCCATACTAGACACTTTCGGAAAGCTTCCCCTGCGCCCCCTCCCTCCGCCCACCACCCACCCCCGCAATGTCCTGTCTGTCAGCTAACACTGTGTTTCATCCCTTGTGCTCATTTTGCAACAGTATTATGGAGTGCTTGTCCTAGCAGCTATTAAAAAATGCTTTTTAAGAACGAGCAAAAAGACTATCACAAATCTTTAAAGCCAACTAATGGCTATGCAAATTTTGTTCTGTACTTGATGTCACCTCCGTTATTTCAAATTCCCAATAAATACAAACAATTAAAAAAAAATCCTAGCATAGTTCTGGGCCTAGTATTGCTTTCAAGCATCAGGATAGTTGGTAGTCAAAGATTTCTACCTTACTGATAGAGCCTGGTTTGTATGCATGCTGTCTAAGGACAACAGGGTTAAATAATATTTAGCATTTTACTTAGGTCTCTACCTCTTCAAAGTGTTTTATAAACCTTAATTAATCCTCTCAGTCCCATTTTTAGGTAGGTATGGGTAGGCAGCAGCTTATACCTTACAGATATTTTCAGTTAAAGAGAACATGCACATGTGACGTAAACTGAGAGGAAAAACTTCCCTTTAGTATCCTCAGATATGTCTTGTAATCTCCCCACCCCTTGTCAACCCCTTGCCTTGATTACTTTAACCACTCTCGGTCCTTATCCTGTCTAAAATGCTTCTGCCAAAATCATCTTCCTTTTGTCCTTGCTTCAACTAAATTTCTGCTGCTTCCTAAAGCTCTCCTTTTTGTCCTGTCCCTGTCTCATACCTCGTCACATTCAATCTCCTTGTCCTCTCTTACATGATGGTTAATGAAGGGTTTCCAAACTGCCCACAACTGGTAGTGGTGTGACTGATGATTAACGGGGAATTGCCCCAAAAGAATACACTGCACTTTGGCCATATGATGGTGGACAGAGATACAAGAACAGTGGACAAATAATAGGACTCTTTTTAAAATAAAAGGCCAAGTTCTGCTCTCACTGACACTGGTGTAAATCTGAAATAATTCCATTTTACTCAGTGCAGTTACATTGGCCAAAATCAGGAGTGATGAGTGAGGAGAGAATTTGGCCTTTGGTAATAGTTATTTGTTTAGCTGTGACAGTTGAGGATGGGAGAACTTGAAATTTGTGAGTTCAGAAGTGTGGCTCCGATGCTTTTGAGTTTGTGTTTCCCTTAGGAACGACTGTTTTTAAAAATGAATGTGTGTAGGTGGGAAGGGAAATCTAGCAAAAAAAAGTGTGAAAATGAAGGGTAGTAAGTAGAATGAAACTCAAACACAGAAACTGAAAAATGGAGCAGAGAGCGGGAGAAAGGCACATCAGTGGGCTTGATTCTTTTCTCATTTACACTAGGTTTCTACTGGTCTTACTCTATTGATTTTGGTGAGATGACTCTTGATTACACCAGAGTAAATGAGAGGAGAAACTGGCTTTGTTCATGAAGATAGTTGTAAATGTATGAACACATGCATGCACCCTCTTTAAAGCAGGAATGCAAGCTATTTTTAGAGCAGGGTGGCTCTATCTTGCTTTTAGCTTGAACAACATTAACTTTTTAAAACTGAATTGCCCTCGGAGGTGCAGGAATGAATGAGTTTAAAAACATAAATAAAGTTTCACAAACTCCTGTTTCTGCAAATCCTGTGTACTCAAAAAATAGTTGTGAGCTTCACAGACCTCAAACTCTATGAGCTTTTCCTTTCCCTAGTGAGGATGGCAGGAATTTAGTCTGCAGAACAGAAGAATTAGGGGGGATTTGATATCTGCTTTCAACTACCTGAAAGGGGGTTCCTAAGAGAATGGATCTAGGCTGTTCTCAGTGGTACCAGATGACAGAACAAGGAGTAATGGTCTCAAGTTGCAGGGGGAGAGTTTAGGTTGGATATTAGGACAGAGTTTTTCACTAGGAGGGTGGTGAAGCACTGGAATGGGTTACCTAGCAAGGTGGTGGAATCTCCTTCCTTAGAGGTTTTTAAGGTCAGGCTTGACAAAACCCTTGCTGGGATGACTTAGTTGGGGATTGGTCCTGCTTTGAGCAGGGGGTTGGACTAGATGACCCCTGAGGTCCCTTCCAATCCTGAGAGTCTATGATTCTCTGAATTAAAGCAGTTCCTAAGTAGCTGGGAATTCTTGCATTTTTTGTTGACATTTATCTTTCCCTGTTAGAAACACACACTATATCTTTCTGACTTCAGACAATTGTTTGTAACGACTTATGAAAAGTCCCTTTTAATTTTGATATTCCTAATAAAGCAGCACAGCTGACTAAGAGTGGCAAAAAATGTGACTTCTCAATGCAGATCCTAAGCTTCAGCACGAACTACTCAGCACAGTGGTGCAAGAGGTGCTAAAATGCTGTCTCCTAGGCTGCTTTTTTTTTTATAATGGGATTATCTCCCGATGTACACACATTGCAAGTTAAGGAAGTTTGACAGTGGGTTAGATCAGGCTGCTCCTGCCTGTTCTAGTTGTCAGTGTCTCTAAGGGACTATAATGGAAGCTGGGGGTTGCTGAGGCCCCGGGTTGTGCTGGTCACCAAGGCAAGCCTGGTCCTAAGAGATTTGATGATGAATGGTTATGACTCACTCATGGAATGAAATTTGTTTTTAAAACTCCCTTCATTTTGTTTGTCATACCCAGACCTTCTTGAGATGCATTTTAAAGAAAAGAATCTCAGTATATAAAGCATCAACTTGGAAACATCTATTGTGGTGTCTGCTAATGACCTCCCATCGAACTTCTTTTTTCTTTTAATGCTTCAAAAAAGAACAGCTGTTCCATCGACGGTCCCTTGTGCCAGCAAATCTCTTGTTGATATCATTCACCTCTCCTCTGGCATCCTTCACAGAGAATGCTATTTCCAGGTCTTTTAAAATATTCATATTGGAGAAAAAAAATGTTCTTTTTAGTTTTTAGCAGACCTTTCAAAGCAATGACACTTTGTTAATATTTGGATTCTTGCAAGTATTATTCTTGCACAACAGAGGTATCGGTGCAGATATTACAACTATGAGATGCACCTAAGCAATAATGGGTTCTGCATTCAATACTACCCTTCATCTGGAACAATAAATTCTCTTGCATCAAAGTTAGTACACTTCCAGTGCACAAATTGGGAGAGTAGAATTTGGGGAGACTGTGCCACGGTGGGGATCTCTGTATGTGGAACCTGCTCACCAGTGGCTCCCTGCATGGCAAGGGCAGCTAGGAAGGACAGAGTGACCCATCTTTTTGTAGATGTTATGGTCTTACCCTACCTTATCCTATTGTGGGGATTTGTGGCTGTAGAACCTGGAACAGTAGCTGTTGAAGGGCCTAGGGAAGACTCCACCCAATCTTTCTTCTGAGGATTTCCCCAGTTCTCTGTCAGCACTCAGTCTTGTGAGGGGCAATTTGCTCCTAATTGATGGCTTGTCTACACAGAGAAGTTATTCTGGAATAAGGTAGAATGTGAATTTAAAATGCTTATATATAGTCTGGGAAAATAGTGCCTTTTTCTGCTGTAATTTAATCGACTGTGATTAAGCTAATCTAAAGAAAGATACTCTTATTTCCAGAGTATATGTGTCCACATGGGGAGCTATTCTGGAATTGTTGTTGTAGAATACCTTATTTTGTAATAGAGAGACAAGGTGGCTGAGGGAGTATCTTTTATTGGACCAACATCTGTTCATGAGAGAGACATGTTTTTGAGCTACACAGAGCTCTTCTTCACGTTGGTATAGCTCAATAGTGGATCGCTTTCACCAACAGAAGTTGGTCCGATATAAGATACTACTTCATCTATCTTTTCTCTCTACTATCCTGGGACCAACATGGCTACAGCAATGGAAAATTATTCCATTATAGCTATTCTGATCAATTTCCCCCTGTAGACCAGCCCTTAGTAAATAGTACCAAGTACTGAAAAGTGTAAACTGGAGTGGTAACTTTGATAGAACTATTTGAGTTCCTTTTTGAAAGTTCTACTCTAATGCAAACATCTAAGTCCATAGATGTCCTTGTTGCATGATGTTGCAACATCCCCACTAAGCTGATTTTTTTTTTTAAAAAAAAAATGTTTGCTATGAGTCCCTTTTTATGTTTACACCATTAAGATGTTAGGTATTTCTTCCCCTTTCCTCCTCCTCCCGCATATATCCGCCCTTGTAAACAAAAAGTGATGACTGCTGAGAATCTTCTGTCTGCCTTCCAGGAAGAGAACTCATTCCACTAGCAATTTAATACTACCTAAACTACAAAAGGTACAGTCAGATGATATAAGATAAACCAAGGACCAAAAGTACAGGACACTGAAAACAATCACAGAATTAGAACCCAGTGACCAAGTTGTTAATATAAATATTTGAATGCATCTGTGAATTTGTTTAGTCTGTCCCCGTGGTTAAAAACTTTTTATCCACAGTATTCGTATCAGGGATGGGTTTTTTTGGAACTGAAGAAAATTTCCTATTGTAGCTGTAAGAGTATTACATATTGAAAAGCTGGTCAGCTTGGGTGGATTAGCCATCTGCATTGACAGGCTGTTACAGTAATATTTACAGAAAGCAAGAATGATTTGTGTTAAATATGTCTGAATTCAGTCTGTGAGCACATCCAATACCCACCGTGTGTTGCAGTCTGCTGGACTCAAGTGTCGATGTCCCACTGGAGCTCTGAGATGTTGCTGCTGCCAATGGCCGTGGGTCACCTTGTGCTTACATGATGTGGCTAGTTCCTCCACTCTGTAAACTCTAGTAGGAGGTGAACCATGCAGTGAATGTGCTGCTAGAGTTTGTTTTCTGAGTTGCTTACTCACTCCTGAAGGAGTAGGGTCATCACAATATTAGGGAGGTAGAGTGTAATTGCTCTCCTTTCTGAGCCATTACTTAACCAGCATCATTTCCTACATCACCTTGGTTTTCCTTTAGGGTCTGCCATCGCTGCTAACTAGACTCCAACCAGTTTAACTTCTGATGCTAACAAGATCACAGCCTGATGTGGTATGGCCGCAGACTGATAGATTGACTGAGTCACCGAGATTTCAGAACCTGTCAGAAACAATACACAGTTTGAAATAATTTCAAAAGTGTCTCGCTGCTTTTTAAAAAAAATTATCCAGATCCATTTTGTAGCAGCAACAAGGATATGCATTGCTAGGGAGTATAGCTGAGAGGGATCAGTGTACACCCAGAGTGTAATTTTGAAGCACTGGTCCCTAAGTTTGGGTACCCAATTCTGCCATTGGATATTTTGGTGCTCAGCTTCTCATTTTAGTTGCATGTTTGAGTTTCCAGATTTGGAACAAAGCACCCGAACTTAGGAACTGAAAACTGGACTCCCCATTTGGACATAATGCTATATTGTGTTAAAAAAATCTTTCAAAATATTTCCCTCATACTATTTTCCTTTTCTATGTGCTGTATTTCAATTGACGGGAGAGTAAATGGGCTAATACAATTTGTACTGAGCTGATGTGATGTCAGTCACTTACCTTGGAATCTATTTTAGCTAAATGGGTGTAATTAAAAAAAAGACTGTAGTGAAAAGGTTTTTTTGGTTTTTGTTTTTGTTTTTTTATTTATAATCATACACAAAGGGACCAATTGTCTGACAGACCTGAAGTGACTGAAGCAAAGGTATGGGTGTGTAGTATATACTCCCCCAAAAATCCTCAGTGTACGGAGGTGTAGGCTGATTTCCAGGAGTAACTTTGATCAAAGTGTAATTGACATAGTGTTAGAGATTTTTTAAAAAAATTATTGCTATTTAATATTTAAATAACGTTAGCACCAAGAGCTCCTGATCAGAAACTGGGCCCCATTGTTCTAGATGCTGTACAAAAGACAGTTCTAAAGAATCAGTAATCTTTTTTTTTATCCATTACTTAATTTACAGTTTCACTGTAACTTTCATTCTAGAAAGAATGAAAGGAAGCATGAAAGAAAACATGCATTGTCAGCAAGATTAGGAATGTAAACAGAAACCTCTGGGCAATTTAGGCCCAAATTTTAAATGTGGCAAAAACAAAGGTTATGAAGCCTAACTTCAGTAGAAGTGTTTCCATGACTTTTTAATTTCAATAATAAAGGAATTTTCTTTGATTAAACTTGACTAGCATGGTACAGTCTGTTGGGCACTGGACTAGAAATCAGGAGACCTCTATTTTATTCCCAGCTCTGACGCTACTTTGCTCTGCAACTCTGGGAAAGTCATTTCATTGTCACATGCCTCAGTTTCTCCATCTATAAAAGAGGGATACCTATACTTACCATTCTTTCTAAGTCTTTGTTCTATAGATAAAAAGCATAACTTATGAGCTATACCATCTCTGCTCGGATATTCCCTTCTTCTCCATATCTCGTGCCCTCCCTTATGGCCTGATCCAATTCATATTAAATTCAGTGACTGTTTGACAGGATTATGCTCTCACTTCTTAGGTAAGTAAATACCTCGTATTATAACGATTCTGTTATTAAAAAGTTAGAAATTTAAAAGGAGAATGCATTTTGTAATTTTTACTGAGTAATCAGTGTTACTTACCATGTAAGCTTTCAGTGGGCTATAATCAATATACCTGTGATATTTGTGCTATGGCTGAACAGCGAATTCTCAAACCTTTATATTTGGTTTTGTCCTATGTGTATTTTAACGGATTACCAGAATACCTCACCAAAGTGCCAGACTATTTCTTCGTCATTGTTGTTATTATTTTAGCATATTCCAGAGGATGTTTTTAATACTATTAAACCATCACCAATGGAGATTTTGCCTACCCAATAGTCATGAGAATAAAGGAAAGTTCTAATTCTGAAAATCAGCATCTCACAATATCACACTTAACCAAATCCTCTTCCAGTGATAATCATAGCAAGAGCCCCAGGAAGTTGGTAGGATTGAATAACAGCATGGGGCTTTACTACAGTTAGATGAGCAAGGTCTGTGGCTGGATCCGTTAGGTCCAAAGAACCTCCAGTGTAACGAGAAGTTTATTCAGTAATGTGACTTAATCAACTTTTTATTCCAGTGTCAATACTCATTTATATTGAAAGCCATGAAACTAAAGCTGTGTAGTAAACCAGGAAATGTTGCATTCCCCACTACAAGAAGCCCCTCCTGGTTCAGGGTTTTGTGCAAGACACCTTGATTCACTTATGTTTTAAACTGCTTTTGCTCCTTGTTAAAGGTCAGATCATGAAGTTAACAGGTCAGAATGACTTTTTAAAGTGACAATAATGTAGTTTTAACATCCTGTGATGCTCCTTTCCTGACCCACTCCTGTCCACGCACGTGCGCAACGCTTACGTGGACACCCGATTTACATCTTCATTTTTATTAGCAGAGGCCAATTTCTGACCTTTGTTGGCAAGAAGCAGATCCTCTTTTGGAATTTTTAGTCTCTACCAAGACATGCTCACAGTGGAGATCTGAATACTTAGACTGACCTAATAGAGGCCTTGGGGGATATAAGGGTCATTAAGGTCAGAAGCAAGTGTCACTAAATCCAGACTTCTGGGCTGCTATTTACACCTTTTTATTTGATGGAACACGGTGTTAAGACAGTGTTCATTGTTTGTCATAATATGCTTGGGGCTGCTGTCAAAAATCTCCAACTACTTCAGGCAGCAGATTAGTAAAAATAAGACCCTCACGGAAGCTCCCTGAAATTGAATGTGATGCTTTTAAACTGTTTATATATTTCAGATCTGGACATTTATATTCTACTTTTATGTCAACAATAAAACCAGACATTTTGATCACACTAAGTTGGTGTGTTTAGTCTGTTACTTGGTGATTATTTTACTTAGCTATTGCCAAGGATATTTTCTGAAAGCATGTACAGAATTAATGTTATAAGACCCAAAATATTAATCTGCCAACACAAAGGTTGAACTAAAACTATTTACAAGTGCTCCATTTCCATCCCACACCACAGACAATAACCTCTCTCTCAAAACCAGCACCAGGGAATCAAAAATATGTCGCCACCCACTAACCTTATTTAATATGAGATGTGTGTTTTGTATCATTTAAAGCCTTTGATTTTATAACCAAAACACAGATAAACCCACAACTCATAAAAAACTCTCTCCCTAATTTATTATTTGGCAGGTTTATGAGTTGTATTAGTACTGCCAGTGTCAATATTGTCTTCTCTCTGTTACGCAGTTTTCTTACTTTCAAAGTACGATAGGATGGGAAGATCATTCTGAGATATGTTTGAGATTTTTGGGTAACTAGTTGTTCTCATTTAAATATAATCAAATTATCAAAACACTGAACAACAAACATGAAAAATACATCAAGCAGTTAATGGATTTGTGGCTGCATTTTAACATCTAATTCAAGATGAATCCGTCCAGGTAGCCTGAAGAACACAATGTCACTGTAGCAGATTGCATCGGCTATGAGGCCTATAACTGCAGTACTTTGGAGATTTCACTCAGTCTTCACTTGTTGTTTTTACACCAGACAACTTGATTCAGCACTATAAAAAGTAGAGCCATTGTATAAAAGTTCTGATTTTGATTAGGCTCTTTTGCAAAGAAAACATGGACCCCTCAGTTAAAATCTGAAACCATCAGAATTTTTAATAATCTGCAGTCTCACTAAGTGTGGTGTTCATTTGCTATTGAAAGGATTGTGTTTATCATTTTATTATTATAAGACAAGCCTGATAGGCAGGATTGCATGCTTAATACCAGTGCTTGTTCTCTGGAGGCTCCTGCAAGGATTCAGAAACCAGATGTGAAGTTGACAGCTATTAATGGGGAATATTTAAGCATGTGGAACTGTCCAAATGCCAGGTTAACTCCTTATGGAGATGTACACATAGTTAATCTACAGTACATATCTTCTATATTTAATCACTGATGGAGATGACAGTGTTCTAGCACTGTGGGACCACTGATGTTTAATGAGCAACATAGGCTTTCCATCATCCAATCTTTTGGGGTCACATTTTATTTAATTAACTTTTTCAGGTCTCCCTCTTGAAATGACATATTTGTCAGAAAAATCCTAGCTTTCATTCCATTTCTAAATTATATCTTCTGGGAAATGGCTCAATCCTGTGAGGTAATAAGTGAATCATATTAAGTTCCACCACCATTGGGGTCTATAGAAGTTGAGAGTGATCAGCACTTCTGTGGGTCAGGCCATTAGCATATTTTTAGGATTGGCGGAGTAAAACAGCTTACAGCCTGAATATATGATTGCTGAAGGCCCTCAAATCCTATTGATCATCCATTGGAGTTAAAGGCTCTCTGCACCCCAAATCTCTCTCAGGCTCTCCCTCTTCCTTACCTGTGGCAGTAAGCTTGACTAGCCTGAATGTGAATGTGTTTAATATTGTTAGGTTAATCCTAAAGCCATTAATTCCTTACTGCAAAAGTTTATAGAAATAGTAGTTTTTGGTGTTAGAAGAACATCCTGATTATATACTTGCAGCCAATGATTTTCCTGTGATGAATAATATCAATATCTAATGTTCTTAGTGCATATGATTATTAGGCTGGCTTCTAGTCTTTCTTCCACCTTTGCTTGCTTCCTCATTTTTGTTGCTCCTGCTCTACTCCCATACTACAAGAACTATATTTGAGTGACATCAGTGTGTCAGAGGGAAGTAAAACCTATTGCTGTAGCCTGAAGCAAAAGCCTGAAATGCGCAACAAGAAGCAGTCACTGATACCATGCTGTGTCTCAAACTATTAATGATTGCGGGGGGGTGGGGGGAACAGAAGGTGAATCCACAAATTGAATTATAACCATTAGTTCTTCAGAGAAGTAGCTCTGTTAAGAAAGATAAATAAAGCAGCTTCGCTGTACTAATCCATAACAGAAGCTGACATTTCCCGCATAAATTCTGACATATCCAACTAAACTGTAGCTAACAATTTTAAACTCCCCTTACAAATTGATGATATCACTGCAATCAATTTTTCTTTCCTATTAACTCAGACAACAGGTCTAAACATAGGCATGTACAGCCGTAGCCTCAAAATCATCACAGAAATTAAAAAAGGGTAGAGAGAAGAGATGACAGGGAACCAGAGTTGGTGGGGAGGGAACCCTTAGGACAATGATTCTCTTTTATCTATGTTTGTATAGTGCACAACAATCCCACTTGTGATAGAGGCCTTTGCCCACTTCCATTTAAGAATGTTTTATAATAATAAAAAAAACAGTTCTGGTGATAAAATACCATGTTTCATTTTAAGAAAACTGTTTAACTAGGGTAAATGGTCTCATAACATAAATTAACAAAAATTCAGAATTTATTCAAGTATAGAATTTCTACCTTTGACCAGTATTGCCGATATTTCCATATCTAGTCTTTGGAATTTAGGGAAGCAGTGGGCTGAACTCTTTCTCTGTTTGTTTGTACGCTTAATAACAAATGTGTGTGATAGGAAATCAAACACTTTTCCCCTCGTTATTAATTGGCCTGTTTTTGAAACCACAGCATAGATCCTTTTGTCCTTTCTCTCCAGGTTTTATACAAGGGGAATGCACAAGCAGAACTATGACTTACAGAGTGGAAGTCCTTTTTGGGTGAGAGTAGCTAGGCTTTAATGCAAAGCAGTCCAGGTTAGTAAAGGGTACAATATGGGACAGAAAGTCACATTGTGGACACTGTATTTATCTAACAGGAAGTGTAGAGCCAAGGGGAATGATGCTAGAGAGAGACTTGGAGACGCACAGGGACTCTAATGCTAAATCCAGCTTCCTCCATTATATTATTGATGTAATAGTTTATTTAGTAAACTCATTTAACTGAAACCTAAGAATCCCTTTTCCTTGAGAATACTACAGAATGATTCAAAGTCTGTATTAAAAATAGGTGGTATTATTTAAGATGCAATCATTAAGTGAGAAGTTTGTGGGATAACAAACTATAAATGAGTTCATCCTTGTAGAAAGGACACAAGCTTTTCATGTGTTTTGACAGAATATTATTTTTTATTTACATATAAGTTGCATGTATGTCGATATAGGAAAGGGGCTACTTTCCTGTTGCTCCATATAAGTTAATATCTGATGTCAAAGGAGTTTGATATGCAAAACATGATATTTGAATATTTTGTTTCATGGTGTGCACAGCATAAGGGCATTTTGAAAAGGGCCATTTTACATTGAGATTGGATCTTTGTAGGATAAGAGAAAATGTAGAACAATGTTAGGCTGTATTGATAAGATTTCACTGTAGTTTACAGAATTATGCCTTCACTTTTAAAAAACAAAAACAAAATCTGAGACTCTAGAAAAGATTCAGAGAAGTAATGAAAGGACTCAGACTAACCTTGTAATCTCCAACCTGGCCCTTGTCTCTTATTTATCCCTGCCCCTGGACACTTCCACTGCTTGCATCCGACGAAGTGGGTATTAGCCCATGAAAGCTTATGCTCTAATACTTTAGTTAGTCTTTAAGGTGCCACAGGACTCTTTGTCACTTCTGCAGTTGGTTATGGCCCTCGATGCAGTGTTCTCTTCCACTGGGCAATAGTAAGTGTGTCTTGCACTTACTTATTACTTACCACTCTTATTTATTATTATTTGCACCCTGACAACATGCTCTGCACATGATTGGTGCAGGCTGAAACAAACTATTGCCTGCACCAACGTTACAGGGGTTGTTGTAGGTCAGAGGAGAGGTGGATTGTTAGAGCTGAGCAGAGAAAACCTTCATGCTCCCTGTCTATTTTATATCGGGCTCAAGCAATTTTTCTTAGTCTCTCACTTTCCTCAGCATTCTAGTCACCCCACATGCTTTTATTAAAGTCAGGAGTGGATTAGGGAAAGCAAACTTAACCCAAAAGTGACGTAGATTAGAAAGGACACTGGGCATTTAAATATGTGCTATAAACAAACACTATTCTTTGTCCGTGTTACTGATTATTGAGACTAAGGGCTTGTCTTCATTACCGCGGGGAAAGATCGATTTTATGGCGATCGATTTATCGCGTCTTGTGAGGACGTGATAAATCGATCGCTAGCGCTGCCCCCATCGACTCCGGAACTCCAGCTCCCCCAGAGGAGTAAGCCGGAGTCGATGGGGGAGCGCGCCGCCGACTGCCCTCGCCTTGAGGACGGGAGGTAAGTCAGCTGCAGATACGCAAACTTCAGCTACGTGATTCACGTAGCTGAAGTTGCGTATCTGCAGTCGATCCCCTGTGCTAGTGAAGACCAGCCCTGAGAGTATTTAAAAGTGAAAGAATTGTGACAATCCCATGTAATTGTCACTGTTTATGCTCTTTTTTAATCTTAGATAATGGAAATCCCTGAAATCAGCTTCACCTTCAGACTGTTCCTGCTGCAGTGTTTGGGTTTCAGACGTTACAATGGAAATATTTGTTTAAAAACTACTCTTTCACTGGACTATTCAAAATGTGGCAGCATATTTATTGGCCTTGAGTTTGTTGGTCAAAGTTAGTTTGGTCAACGTTGTTATTTTACAAAACGTAGGACCAAATTTCAGCTGCTGCTGCTGCCCTTTGAAACGTATGATTCCAGTGGCTGGGCCAGGGCTACACTTTAAACTTATATTGGTATAACAATGCCATCCCTGAGCCACACAGTTATACTCATCTATTCCCCGGTGTACACAGCACTAGGTCAATGGGAGGGCTTCTCCCATTGACAGTGCTACTGCCTCTCACAGAGATGGACTAACTGTCCTGATGGGAGAAACTCTCCTGTTGGAGTAAAAGTGTCTTCACTGAAGCACTTCAGCTGCGCCACTGCAGCGTTTTAAATGTAGAACTGCCCTTAGGATTTACTGGTACCAAAGACTATTCCCCACTCCCTTCTCCTTTCAGGCAGTGAGGGAGAGGGAGTAAGGAGCTTCTAGCATCATCCCACCTTGAGCTGTCTGTGTAAGGGCTGACCAGAACTGCAGCCCTGGTGCTTGCACAGGGATTGCTACTGCAATGCTCCCTCGCTCCTGGGAACAACTCGCCCAACGGAGTATTTTCGGAAGGGCCTCATTATGATGATTTAGTTTGACCTCCAGCAAACAAAGGCCAGAGCCATGGCTCAACATGCCCAGGCATAGGCGCTGACTTTTAGTTTTTCCCAGGGTGCTCAACCCCTGCTCTTCCCCAGCACAAAAGTATTGGTGTCCAGAACAACCGAGGGGGAGAACACAAATTTGCAATTCACCTTGGCCACCGGTCAGTGTCCTAGTCACGTTGTTACTTGTCCATGCTAATCAGGGATCCTACTTTCCATTCCATCCTGCTTTTTCATCCATAAATCAAGGCACTGAGCATTAGTCACAGCAAGACAGAAAATTATAACTGGCATGTAGCTATTTCATGGCGCTTTCTCTGTTGGGAGTGTCAGACACGGCCATATGGAAAGAAAAAAAGTCTGAAACCATACAAATATGATTCTACTTAAGCAGTCACCTCCATTCATGGCTAGAGAAACATATTTGCTTAGTTCTGTTTTCTGTCATCTCAGCAGTGTCGTCGTAAGTGAAACAGGGATGTTTGAAAGTGAAGAGATGCCATCGCAGATTTTATTGCAAGTCTGGGGGTTTTCTTCTTCTAGGGACAGTATGTGAATCTGAAGTGAGATTGCTGGAGTCTTGCTGATTTATGCCTGCCACTGTTATTTAGGGTACAGATTTGGTGTTCACATTTAAAGAGCTTTGGCTGTCTTTTAACTTGTTCTGAATTAGAAGAAGATGTCTTTCACCTTAGAGCACAGTGCTAGTCAGCCACATCTTAAACCTTACCATCCACTGTATGTTAGAAGAAATTGTTCTCTGAAACAAACCAGTTGGCTGGATCCTATTAACTCTCTAGCAGAATAAACATCAGCAATTTGGGATGGCCAGAGAATGTGTGGTATAGTTTAAGTAAAAGAAAATACTTTGGCATCGATTCAGCAATTGGTTCCATGTTGGTGGGCCTGTGGGCCTGTGCAGAGTCTCATTTTCTCCAGTGGGGCTTCATACAAGTGTAAGGGTCTGCCCCTGCAGATCCATTTGCAGGATTGGGGCATAGGTGTGTAATTAACTGAACCTTGGTCACATGGTAAAAATACTCTGATTTCTAGTTTAGGGTTAGTCTAGCCCATCTTGTTGCAAAGTGGTGGTGCTCCCTGCTGTGAGTCTCTTACATCATCAGCTACCTGACACTGGTTTAAAACGTAAAGTCCCTAACAATATTGTAATCTATGCACCCGTGTTCACACCCTACACACTACTGCAATAATGTTGATATAAAATATGCCTTCTGAGGTATCATTTGAAAAATAATAGCACACTGATTATTATAATTGTAAAATGCATGAGTCAACAGTATGTCTGAAGTTATAAATGTCTCCTGTGGGGTGTTACTAGAATATGTTTAAGACCAAACAGCGTACCCTAGGTAAAGGTGATAAACAGTTCTGTTCTAGACAAAGGATTGTGGGTGAGCATCCAAGTCAGCCCACCTGGGGTGCTGTGAGCCATGGCTGGAGAGGGGAGCTCCTGAAGGAGCTGGGAATGTCCCAGCCCTTCCCAATCTTGGCTGACCCGCTGTCTCTGTTCCATGCTGGGGAGGGAGAGGAAAGGGTGAGGCCAGTGCCCCCATTCACTTGCAGAGCCAGAGTATGGCTGCTGTGCTCAGCTGCAGGAGGGACGGAAGACACCCAGGGACCGCTCTCCATGGGGAGAGGTACAGTCCCCCCTTGCGCCTTGCCTGGGACGGGTGGGCTGAGCATGATGGTCTCATGCCTTCCCAGGGAGGCTGTGTTTATATTTCTTTTAGTTCCATTTTTTACGGAAAACACGAAGGTCAGCTGTAGGCAGGGGGGACTCTGAAGATGCTGTGCCTAGGAGCATGTAAAGTGTAAATTCGGCCCTGAGTCCACTGGCTGTTTCCTGTTAGGCCAGGTTGGGGCAAGGACAGCCTGGTGGAGTTGGCTGGTGAGGAAGGCAGATTGGAGTGTCAGGGATCTGACTCGTAGTCTACAGTCCAGTAAAGTTCACTGTAGCTGAGGCAGAAAGGTAACAGTCCCTCACAGTTTTGGGTATCCCCAGCAACATGTTACAAATACCTTCTGTAGTAATAATAAATATTTACATAGCAGCCTCTCCTATTAAATCCTGAATCCTCGCAACAGGTCCACGGGGTAGGAAAATAGTAATCAGAGATGGGCAAATAATTCAGAACACACATTTTGTTGTGTTTGATTGATTGTGGAATGTTCACTGGGTGATTGCAACATTTTGAAATTGTTTAGTCCAAATTCTCAACATATGTTTTATTTCCTGCGCAAATAACTTGTGACTGGTTTGTTGTCATGAGTAGAGCTGGCTGGGAAATTTTAATTGCAATGATTTTCTGACAAAAAATGCCAAAATTTTCCATAGGAAAACTTCCTTTTTGGGGGAAAAAAAAGAAAAAGACTCCATTGGGAATATTGACATGATGGCTTCCCGGCTCCTGCCTGGAGCGGAACGCTTGTCTAAGTTTCTGCTTGGCTGAAAACTAAATGAACAGAAGCTTTCCAGGAGAGCAGCCGAGACTAAGCACTCTGGTTTGCTGCCTCCCTGGCTCTCAGCCCTACCCCCTACTTCAGGGCCAAAGAGACAAGGGTGCACACAGTACCTGACATTTTTTGTAGGAAAGCATTTCCATTTTCCAGCCATCTGTACTTGTGAGACAGACCTTTCAGGACTCAAAACGGGGGCACTCATGATCCTGGTTCTCCATTCACAGTTTCCCCTAACTAAATAAGGCAATGTCTGTCTGGGCAGTGAAAAGCAAGGACGTAGAGGACCTGTCTCAGGACCTTAGGGCATAAGACAGGATAGCTGCACCCAGTTTCCAGAGCTCATTGGAAAAGGCCAGTCTGCTAGAAGGGGCTGCAGCCGTGAGGAAAGCTCTCCACTCCCTGAGGGGAGTCCTTAAGAACATAGGTACTTTTTATTTTGCTGGTTTTGTTGTGAGCCTTGTTTTCGAATAAGCAGCCCCCAAGATCTGAGAGTCTTCAGGGGACACTTTTAGTTGCTTTTTAAAGTACTTAATGAGGCCACTGTCCAAGAGGAGAGTTTTTCTTCTACCTCTTTTCCTTCTGTTTGAAAGAAAGCTCTGAAACTGGCCTCTGCCACAGGTGTTAAGAACCAAACTCTGAAATGTACACAAGGTGGTTAGAGAGTAAGGCAAGTTGTCGTTTGTCACTCAGCTCTCATGAGTATTTATGAGCTGAGGCAGCTCTCTGCCCAAGAGGGAGTTGATGTCAGAACCAATGTCACGACAATGGGGATAAAACATAATTTAGTATTACAGGAACCATTTTTAATTCTCTCTCTTAAAAACACCACTGCTGTAATGAACAGTAAGCTGAATTAAAATACAGTTCTGAAATGAACACAGCAAGTTCTTGTCTACCTCCCATCTACACCTCTCCTACATGCCCAAAAATATCTCCATAAGCCATTTCTCTTTCATAGGCCTCTGTTTCATGTATTACAGTTTCCTTGATGCATACTCCACCAACATCATGTACTGTATGTATTATGCATTCCTCCTTGTGTGCACCACATATTGCGAAAGGCTTTGTCCCGAAGGGCTTCTTCAGCTATTTCTGTGATTGCATCCTAGAGGGTATTTATATGAAAGTCATCAGTTAACCTTAACCATGAGGAAGATATAATAGTAACAGTAAGTAGGGCAAGCTCATTAGGCAGTGATTAAAAAGCAGAATTCATTACAATGAACATGTTTGTGATGGCTGCGATGGTGGGGTAGAAATGACGCTGGAGAGAAGTGACAGGCACTGTTCCCTTGAAGCCCCATGGTTTTGTGGTTATTGTGTGACTCTGATTAAATATGGAATCAGTAGGAGCACTTTCTTCGGGCAGTCCTAGGAGCTTTGAAAGCAACTCTGTGTGTGTGGTCCAGGTTCTGTCATATAGGATCAATCACACACACACACAATAGGCTCTGAAAATAAGTTTATTTAAAATTAAAAGGCTTGTATTTTTATCTCCTACAATGCCACATATTTAGCTACCCTCAACTTTTTTTAAAATAAATGTGTCTGTTAACTAGTAATGGGCTGACATGGATTTGGTTGCTGCCAAGCTTAGGATTCAGGGTTTGGATTTTTATGTGTGAGAACAGGCTGGATCCAAATTTGGATCCAACCTCTAACCCCAAACTACAGTTGTATCCATTGAACAGCTATCGCCAGCCTCTCCTGGGCCGCCACTCACCATATTCCAGGTGGGACTCTCAGACCTCCATACTCTCCTGGGCTCTTATAATGATGGCGGCTGGCCACTGCCTACTGTCTCTTGGGCCTTGTCTAGACTAGGGGGGAAAGGGTGCTTTTTACAATTGTTAGCCCAATGGAGTCACTTAACTCAACTGAGAACCCCACATATACACCAGTGTAGACACAGTTTAAAATAGTTTAATTTTTTGATCTAAAGGTATTAAACTATGTCTGTGTTATTGGGTTCAAGCTAGCTGAGTCTGGATCTGATGTCCCATTGTTGAATACACCCCTAGTCAGGAGCATTTATAGCTGAAGTTCTGGCTCATTGATACTGTTAGCCAAGATTTGAAGTAGGTGCTGTCAAGGAAGAGGTTTAAAAGGAAAAAGGGGAGGAAGAGATGTCTTCTGCGGACAGAGAGGTGGGGTTACACTAACAGAGTGACAGTTCCTCTGACAGAGAATATTTGTCCTGGTGAGGAGCTCACAAAGTACTGTGTATGTGGCTTTTTCTTTCACAAACATAAGCTGACACAAACAAGCTTTCAAGCCTCACAATAGTCTCTTTCATTAGTTGCACACAAAGGACAGATTATGGATTCAAGTCTTTGATTTGATCAGTCACCTGCTATGCCTGTGTCTCCCGTTTGTGCCCAGTAGAACTACAGCTACCAACAGGCCGTATCTATCTAATTGTCTATTGAAGTAGATTTCTCAAGTAAAATAATAATTTAGCTAATTATTCAGTGGCATCTATTCAGTTTCTGTTAATTCTATGAAACCTCGACGGGGTGGCATTTTCCCACATTGTTTGGTGTCATAGGTCAAAAGAAAAAGATTTAATTGCAATTGTTACCCTTGGTACTGTTTAATCATTTGTCAGTGTCAGACACTCGTCATAAGCAGGTAATATTTTAAATGCAACTTTTACTAACATATCCTTTTCCTTTGCTTTGCCTTAGATGCAAAGGAGCATCCCATTATGGCCTTACCAAGGAACGAAAGAGACGTTCACAAGATGACTCTCCAGACTGTAGTGCCACTTTAACCGTAGCAGCTCTTGGGCCAGAGCTTTCCGCAGCGGCAGCGATAGCCTTAATGACAGATGAGCCAGGCCTAGTCAATCCAGCCTTCAGCCCTGCCTCAGAAGACAGCCAATCAGGGAGCAGTTCTGGGGACCCAAGTAGAAGCAACCGAAACAGAAGTAAGAACTAACTAGGAGGGTCTCTGAGGCTAGGGGGCCTGTCTCTGAAATTAACTTTGCTGAAAGATTTTAAAATGTCAGAGAGCAGAGAAACCTGTTTTTTTTTCTGTAATAACCCTTTTGTATTTGTCTTGTTAAGAAGTGCTCCCAATAAACCAATATATAAGGTGAAAAATGTAAAGCAATATCTTGAAATGAACCAGTATTTTGTCGGTATAAAATTTTCCCAGGGAAATGAACCCATGACCCTGGGGAAGTGTTTGCCAACATTCCAAGATGATGAAGTTCGGAGGAGCTGGCATTGCTAAAACGAACCACAGTAATGAACTAACCCCACCAATAAATCTTTCCCTGTTTCTTCCTCCCCACCCTTGCCCTGCCAAGCCCCAGTGAGTGTAGCATATTGGAAGAATGCAGTATGGCCAAAGGTAGCCATCAAGAAGTATAGCCAGTGAAAAGAAGAGTATAGTACAGGAAGAACTAGTATTTGTGGGGGCATGCGAGCCAAAAGGAGTTTGTCTTGGGAGGCTACAAAGGAAAGATTTAAACTGAGTTGAATTAGTAATCCAAGACTAACACTGTGGTCTTGAGAGCATGGAGTGAGCGGGCAGATGACAAGGTGAGGAGAGAGCACCAGAATCAAAGACCTTCATCATAGAATTGAACCCTGCTGTTTTGATTGGACTGGGACGGGGGGGAGTTTTGTACCACTAGATGGTGGTGCACAATACGCACATCGTACTGAAAGATGCAGAGTAAAAAGTGCCATGCATACCTATGGCCCTGCAGAAATCAGAAGAGTCTGTATTTCAATTACTATACATCTGTATTGTCTTGCAAGTCCCTTTTTTCTATTTTTTCCTCTCCTTTGTATCATTATTTTTGCCCAATTTTAAAAAACTTTTTAAAAAGTTCTTTTGCATGCTTTAGAACTGGAGCCCCTTTTGGTTTCTCACCTCCCTAATTATTATTCCTAATCAGGAGGATGGAATGCCATACGGCTAGTATTCCCGACACTTCTAATTTTAGCCATTAAAATATTAGACATTGTTGGGTTGGGGGGCTGGAGGGACCACCATGATAGCTTTGCAGTATTGCCATGTGCTGCTTTCATAGCAGACCTAGCAACAGCCTCCAGATTCTCTCCTGCAGGCTGGTGGGACATACTCAGCTCATTTGTTGTGGCACGAGCCCTTCATCTTATAGGCATTTTGCACTAGCCAATCCATGGTATGGCTTTGGCTTTGAATAGTGCTGTTCACAAGCCACTACCCCAGGAAACCAATGCTGCGTTTATTGCTGGCTAGACAGATGGAGTTAAAGATCCTGGGGTGCAGGATAGCAATCCTTCAAGTTAAGGTTAATGAATTCTCAGGCCTGAAACTCCATTTGGGGCCAGATACAACATAAGGGAAGCCATATGCAGTGAGGAGGGGAGGGAAAAGCTACAGCAACCCAGTGTTATCACCACCACTGCCTCTGCCTCCCCTGCGCCTAGCTGGGGTTACAGAAATAATGGGGTTCTGTAGGGTGTACAACCCAAAGCTGCTGCATTCTATTTATTTTTCTCTGTTGCAGGTCAGCCCTTCGAACGCTCCTCTATAAGAAGCAGGTCTTTTAAAAAAATTAATCGAGCGTTGAGTGTCCTTCGAAGGACGAAAAGTGGCAGTGCCGTATCCAACCAGGCTGACCGGGAAAGGGAGCGTGTTGAAAACTCTTTTGCCACAGAGGAAGGTAACACTTTGTTCAGCCTGCATATTTTTCTATATAGCATGACGGGGTTGACGATTTAACACCCAGGTCTTGCAGTACTTCTGATATTATTTGTGTACTGTGTGACCATAGTGCCTAAGAGCCCAAGTCATGGATTAGTTTGTGTTTTTAAAATACTTCATTGTTTTGAGTTATTTTAAATGTACCAGCCAAGCAAGGACAGGGAGAACTTAGAGATTTGTTGAATCTGATTGGGGCTATTCTGGCAACAGAACGTGTTCTACAGAGACCAGGGTGGCCTACTCTTTAAAACATGGGGATGGAAGTCAGGGCACCTGAATTCTGTTATTGGCTCTGTCCCTGATTCACTCTTTGATATTGGACAAGCCACTTATCCAGTGTGTGTCTGTTTCCCCCTCTCTAAAATTTGGATAATAGCTACTTTACCTCTCACAGGGGTTTGAAAGGCTTCATTGATGTTTTTAAGTATTTGGAAGTCTGTGGGTGGAAGGTATTATACAAATGTAAAATTTCATCATCAGTGCTCCTGGACTTGTTTGCTATTTGGTGGCAGATGTGTGCTAACATGGCCAGACAGGTGACACTGCAAGAGCATTGTGCTCTGTCATAGGAAACTGGAGATAAGTTACAATATGCTCTCTATCAGTGATAGGGAGAGGTGGAAAATAATACTTATCACTTGATATGCTCACAGCACTATATAAACGTTAATTGTACCATACTTACAACATGGCAGCTATCAGGATGGAGGGGAAGTGACAATATCTTTGGAATGATGGTTGCCTAAATCAAGCTGATTATTTCTCAGCTCTAAGCTTTAAGGATGGGAACATGACAGACTGTCTTATCCCCAAATCTGATATCCATTTGCATCTTACTTAGGTCAGTGTTTTAGGAAGACAAAGGGTCCAGTTCCCCACTGCATTACAATCATTTGCACCTGAATACAGCAAGTGTAAAATGCTGCCAAGTCAGAACAGTAGCATTTTACACCCCCTTTGCACAGGAGTAAATGACTACACAAGGTGTACAGCAACAGAGAGCCAGACCAACGTCTCTCACAGTTCAGTTGCTTGTTCCATGAGAAAAGCTCCATTTGGTTTCTGTATTTTCAGATATTTTTCAGTACTTATTTCACATACTAAGACATTATATTTATAAAGTGACTTAAAAGTTGGACTTAAATGACAACCAGGTAACTCTAAATGCATAAACCTTTCTCTAAAGATATTATGGTTCTAATCTTTGACCTGCTGGCATCACTGATAACTTCACTGAACCAAGTAGTTTCACTGATATTTTAAGTTCAAGATTGCAAGCAAACTTTAAAAAGCCTAGGTTTACAAAACTTTGCATGTGCTATTGCATGTGAAAAGCCATGTGTGTATTTGACTATTCAATTTGCGGGTATAGTTACCATCATAGTGATCACAGTAATTATACGTTCAAATGTCCAATCATATGTCTAAGGGCTGTTTGCATTGACTATAACTGTATGAACTCAAATTCCAAAAATGTATTCAGTTGTGTGACCACAGCTCTGGGAATTTGTCTTTAAATGCCCTATTACATCTTGGAAACAAGCGTGTAAACATATAACTTGCAAGAATTCAAATACATCCTTAATATGAATCTGTGATTTTGATACTTGACAGTTCATTACAACAGGTGCTTTGTATAGCAGAGACTCAAAGGTTCTTGCTCGTCTCTCTCCTCTTGCTGGAGGAGAAACTGAATGCCATTCTATCTGAAACAATTGTAATCATGTTGACAGGCAGCAGAACACTCCAGTTCTGTGTGGGTGCGGGGGCTCCCTCAGTTGTTCTCCATAGTCTATGGTCTGACTCTTGTTAATTGTGCTGACACCGGGTCACACTCTGGAGATGGCTGGAGTCTGCTAGCCAAAGAGGTCATAGCTCTCCAGGCTGGATTTTCAGCCTGCTGCAGATTCATCCTGCTTTGCTGAGTCTCTTATCCCTTTTGGGGAGATTTTACCTCTTGGAGAGTGTGGTGCTGTGTTGGAGGGGATACCCACCTCTTAGTGGCCCATTGGCTTCCAGGAGTTGACTGGCCCTTTCCAGATCATCCTGACTAGTAAATATTAGGATGAATTGAATCCTGCCAGGATTCAAGATCTGGCTGGTTTTACCAACATTATTATTTTAATTTTTTTCTGTAGCTGTCAACTTCACTTCAATTTATTTCCAGACATATGTCCTGTGCCACTCAATGTTTAGTCAAAATGGGATTCAAAAGCCAGATATTCTCCTGTGCTGAGCAGTTCTCAGTGCAAAAAAGACTGAGGCCATCCAGGAGCCAGTTATGGCTCCTTGAGTCTCAAGATGCCCCAGCCCTGGTCTTAGCCCAAGTTAGAATAGTTTAGGAGCTCCTCGAATTTATCACAGTGTACTCTGGTTCCCAAGGGACCATATACCAGTTGCGAATTGATGTAGCAGAGCTGCCTTCTGCCCTGCTCTCTTCCCTCTGTCTCCTGCCACATGCCCCTTGTGCCAAGGTGGTTGGGAGGTTTGGGACAGATGCCAGAGCTGGCTCTGCTAGATTTACATTGTCACATACATCTCCCCTGTTAGTGGGATTCTCATCCAGTCAGCTGCGGTCAAATTACCCACCTTTCCCAGAGAGAGTATGACTCTCCCTTTGTTTCCACCAGTGTAACTCCGTTAACATCAGCGGACAGACCACGGATTTATGCCAGTGTGAGTGCAGAATCAGGCCCAAAGTGTTCATAGGTTTTTTCCCTATGTCATCTGAATAGCACAAATCATGTTGCAGGAAATGTTTTTGATAATGCAATATTACTAATTAAAGGTGAATCTTTCTGTGAGGCGCTGCCATCTGTTTGACAAAAGCCCAACTGAGTTAGAGTTATTAACGTCCGTTGTGGTTGATCTGCTGGTCTGTCAGAACTTCCTCCTCTTGCCTGGTTTAGTGGTCTCCGACTGTTTTGTGTTTGTCTGTACCTCAGGCACAAGATCTCCATTGACAAGGGGCAAGTAAGAACTTCATTTTTGATGCTTGCACTTTCTGCAGCTGCACAACATGAATGGCATTTAGAATAACCTCCTTGCCATAGCCCCATGTTGTCTTGTATAGTCTCCCTTATATGATGGGTCTGATATCATCACTGTGGCACTGCTCTCATAATATGAAACTGGTAGGCTAGCTGCTATGGGCCTGAGGTGATGATTAAGGCTATGATTTTGTCACAGACGTCACAGAAGTCACAGAATCTGTGACTTCCAAAGGCCTCCATGACTCCAGCCCTGCTATGAGGTACCCCCACCATCTGAGACAGCAGGCCCCCAAGCTCCCAGGCACTGCAGGCAGGGGGGTACCCCACAGCTTCCTAGCACTGCAATGGGACAGGGGGACCTCTGCTGCTCCCCAGCCTCAGCGGCGGGGACACCCACAGTTCCCCAGCCATGGGGACTGGAAAACTCCCAGCTGTTGGGGGCAGGGCATCTCCCAGTGGCAGAGGGTCCCCAGAGCACCCAGTAGCGATGGGGGCAGTGGCAGGGGAACCTCTCCGAATGGCTAGGTCCCCAGAGCACCCAGTCACCTACAGCTGCCTGGTCCTTTCCCATTTTACCATGGATATTTTTAGTAAAAGTCAGGGATAGGTCACGGCTTCTGTGAATTTTTCTTTATTGCTCATGACCTGTCCATGACTTTTACTACATCTATGGCAAAATCTTAGTCTTAGTGATGATTTATACTCTGGTTCATCGTGCTTTTTGTTAAGGTGGAAAGATCCATAGTGAAACGGTCTTGACTCTGTTTAGCTTGCCCTCACACAGTTCTTTCACTCACCATGGACACTGATGCATTGGATAAATATTAAACAATGCCAATTGTCTCTAATCTGATTATATTATAGTGTCCTAGAGGCTCTCTTAAGAGTTTAATGATCTATTATAAATGGAGCTACTAGTGCCACCTAAAGCTAAGATTGTCTGACACTTTCCATGGTAAGCTCCTATTTTCAGTTGCTGATGACTTTGTCAAACCCTAATCACTTAGACTACAAAATTTTAGACTTGCGCTCTGTCTCAGCCTGAATTTTTCTGAAAGTTTCAGCAAAAACTGTTCATTGTGCAAAATGAAGGAAATGCTAAAAAACAAAGCATAAAAACTGAGAAGTAAATTGGATTTTTAAAATTCTTCCATTTTTAAGTATTTAAGATATTTTTCTGGCAATATGGGCAAGGAAATGTTTGTTTACAATATGGTATCCAAATTGATAGTATTTAAGTGAGAATGGTCTAACTCAGGAATGCAGGGTTTAAATATAATTCCTACTTCATCCCAGAGATGCTAAGTGAGTCTGAAAGTACGTAGTTTTTCATTTTGAGACGTGAAACAAGGTGTTGAGCTTTTGAAGTAGCCTCTCCAACTGTGTTGCATTTAAGATGTAATTTCTTATGTCTAGGTCTGTCACTGTGAGTTACCTCAACAGTCAACTTAAATGATGAAGTACCATGAGCAAGTCAGTACACTTTGGTGTACTCCACGTGTGTCAATATACTCCTAGTTTGGCACCACCCTGTCTATGGTAATTTCTGTCCAACAGAGACATATGTACTCCTCATTCAAACCAATCTACAGTATTAATTTTAAACCACCTAGGACTAACACTAACTGTGGGAACAGTCATTTGGGTCTTCCCCGGTAAAAGGTACTCACGCTGATGGTTTTCAATAATATTCATTAGTCATTTTAGAAAGCTGTAAAATAAATGGAGATTGTGATTGCTGAATGACATTTCCTGCTATTTTAGATTCCACACTGCATCATTTTTGCAACTGTTGTATTATTTTATTAGTAGTAATGTGGCAAACCCTAGGTGCTGGGGTTCCACTGGGGTAGGTGCTGTTCTTTAGAGGTCTTATGAGGCTATCCCAGTGAGGAAGATAAATTTTAAGGGAAACTGTAGTGTTCTATAAAACGTATAAGAGTAATAGGAAGGTGAATGAATAGTGAGCAGTCAAGCAAGAAGCTGCCATCTTGACGATCGCCAGAGGAAAAGTTAGGCCTGAAAAAGATTCAGGGCTCACTAGAAAGCCCAGAACCTCCGACAACTTCAAAGCTGTTTATCAGTAAATATTAAATTGGTTAATTTGAACTAATTGTTAAATTAACTGAAACATTTTTTTAAAAAATGGGCTTTACCTTAAAATGGCTGATTATCTGAATGTTTCTCATTCCCATATGTCTCATGAGGCTTGGCTGGGGACTCCTAGGGACTGCAATTTGCAGATGGCGCCCTGCAGTGAGAGACACATCTTACCCTTTCCTTCTCAGCTTCAGAGTGCAATAGAGCTGGTGTGGACATTGCCAGGATGTCTGCCTCTTTGTACACTGTAGAGTTCCTTTAGAGGGGATCAGTACATGTGAGTGGCTGTGGGCAGGTTGGGGTACGAGTGGTATAGGGGTTGTGGATCCTGTGCTTACGGAGATCCACCAGCCTCTACTCCTTACCTTGTAGAGAGCTATTGCAGACTCAGGCTGCAAAAATGGCTGCTGAGAAGCTTGTAGAGATAGATTTTCCTCCTCCTCACCTCTGTGACGCTCCCGTACTAAGCCTGGCTAATTAACTTTGGTGCAAGAGGCAGGAATTGATCCTGAGCAAGATTTATGACTAGGGAACTAGAATCCCCTTTTCAGTGTCATGCCTTTGAGACTTGTTGTATAAAGAAAGGGAAATGGTTTATACAGACTAAAGAAAGAACACCAAAAAAATCAAGTTTATTCTAGAGGTGGCCCAAACCCAGAATGTGGGGTCTAACCCGCTTTCAGTGATTTTCAAATAAAAATCCACCACAGCCGATTGGAATTTCTGGTTCTATTTTTGCCAAAATCTCAGAAAACAGCTGGGGGAGATCTCATAAGGATGGATCTTAAGCATTCTCATCCCATGGTGATGCACAAGGCATAAATACCTAGAAAAAGAGTAATCCTGCAGGATTTCCACCATTTGAGATAAATTCCTGTTTTAGCCTTCCTGTGCATGGCAAGAAAAGATTATAAAAGGGAAATGTGATTACTGACCAAATAAAACAAGTATAATTTTACTGAGATACTGTTAGATCTTAAACAATCACATCATCAGTCCAACCAAACCTCCTTTGAGGAGACTGACATACCACTGGAGAAACCACAGAAACAATAAGATGTTAAAGTCCCAAAGTATAGACTACTTCACTGGAGAAATTCAAAATAGATAGGTAGATCATTCCTGTTTCCAAAGTGACTGAAAGTCAAATATTAAAGCAGGTTGCAAAGGACAATGTGCAAGGCTCAGATAACTCTAATGTAACAAAGAAACCAAACTGGGTCAGACTTGTGTGTGAGAATTCTAGAACTGCGTATTTGCTAACAATTGATTATAGTATTCGCTATATTGCTTAAATTCTGGAAACAAGGATAAAGGAAACAATAGCCTGCACTTGCATAGCCTTACTTAGGTGAGTAGTCCTTAGTCATGCAAATTAACCCATTGGCTTCAGTGAGTTATTCATGTGAATCAGGCCTACTAGCATGAATATAGATTTGCAACATGGGGTGCAAATTGTGTTAATAATTCAGTCTAATCAAGATGGGTTAAAACCGAATAGCAGACATTATCCAGCACTCATCACACCTGATGAAGTTAAGGAAGTTAAGGAACAGGATATTTCCTGTTAAGGAAGTTAAGGAGCAGCAGCATTGTCAGTAGGTGCATAATAAGCATATAAGTTTGCTAAATTTGAGCATTGAATTTATGCTTATATTAAGTAACATAAATCTGGGAGACATAAAGTCTCATATAAAAATCCTGTAGCTAAAGTACTAATGAACACTCAAAGTCTTGCATCAGTCTTTCAAGCGAACAGAGGTACTGTCTTAAACAGGAATGGCCATTCTCTCCTGTCTTATTTAAAACTGTAATGTCAATAATATTACATGCTGCTATCAAAGGAGTATTGCTTGAGGAAGAAGTACATCGGATATTTCTGAACACAGATGACCTTTTATTATTATTGACAGATACAGAGTGCTCCATACCACTCCCGATGAGAAATATACAAGAGTATGGAGAAAAATCTGCAAGCAGAGTCACCAAAAACAAGACAGAAAGTTTACTTCTTTCTAGATTCTGCTGTTCAACGATATGTAAAGACTGGAAGTGTAAATGGGGAAAGAAAGGTATGAAATATTTAAGGGTTTTCCTGCTTTGGAAAACCTGCTGAAAGAGGATGGGGGATAACTAATTAATTAAGAATACAATAAAGATTGGAATAAATGGGGGGCACGCAGATTAAGTCTCTGACCCTGCCACTAGCTGTGTGTGATGTATGACTTGCAACAGAGCCTTGTTGAAGTCAGTGGGGCTCTGTTCAGGCACAGGCAATCACCCATATGCAAGCAGTAGCTGGATCTAGGGCCTAACTCTTTTGGGTGAAAAAAAAATATTAGTAAATTAAAAGGCCATTCTGTTTTTTTCTTGTATATTACTATTTTAAATAGGTAAAGTACATTTTAATCAACCATTTTCATAATTTATATGGACAATGAAATGAAAGTGGATTTGTTCTGCTTAAAAGGTGGCCTAATCTGGTTAGCAGCTAGTTTTTAATCTGGTACAGTTTAGACCAACATACAGCTGAAAACCATGCTCAAAGTAGAATTGGATATTGTGAATATAGATCATACAGGAGAGCATTAAAGAAAATATCAGCAGAAATAAAGAGTTAAATCCAATTATTTCACCTGGGGATATGGGCAGAAGTGTCTACTTTTTATAAAGAACATTCTGTATTTTACAAGATGTTCTTTAAAGACATCAAATGCACACAGTCGAGTATAAGAGGGAAACCTGTTTAATGGGTGACTGGCTAGCAAAGAGAAAATTCTCAGAGAAATTTCTTTGTAGATTACACGTTTGATTAGAGTAAAAGCAAATTAGGTATTAAAATTATTCTTGGCATATCTGCAACTAAGACCCTGTAAAAGTTTGTAGTGAAGGACAGGAACATGCCACCGCAAGACTCAATAGGTTACATGAAGCAAAAAACCAAAACTGTATAACAATTGATCTTGTACTCCACTTTTATGCTAGTACAACTCAGCTGAAATCTACAGCGAGGCTGGTGTAAAACTGGAATAACGTATCAAGCCCACATTGTTTAACTGATCAAGAGACTAATCAGTATAATTCACTAGAAAAGGTTCCGAGAATAAAATGAAGAGACAGAGTTTGATAAAATTAAATGGTACAATTTGTTAGAAGCCGTGACAAGTCATCATGGAATGTGAAATTCAAGCAGTTTTCTGATTAGTTGCGTTGATCACACTACAAGGATTCCATTGGCACCTAGATAATACAGAAATGAGGGCATGAAAAATGTCTAGGACAGACCAAACCAATGGTTTATAGGTGATTAGGTACAATGAAAAATATTGGGGTTCTGATTCTCATTTACTAAATAGCCCCTTTATACCTTTCTATCAGCTATACACCTGCTTAGCTGAAATGAGAATCAGGCCCTGCAGGTGTGGATCCTTTATAAAGTATAGATATATATTTTTTTATTGGGGCCAAATTCAGTGGTGACGTAAAGTGGTTGGATAAGTTACAAACTGCATAAAATCTGGTCCAAAGAAATAGGTGTACATGACTTCCACCTATATGGCATTTAGTGTGGGTTGCTATTGTAGTAGAAACAGAAAGGGGTTGGTATTGTAGTAGAAACAACTAAACCGAGTTTGTAAGAGAAACAGGCACTCAGATACTGCAGTGATGAGGCTGTATAATTACCTAGATCAATAATAAACTGTATCTACTGTATGTAAACAACAAAGACCGAGTCTGTGCTGCTGGTAGGTGCACTTTACAGACACGATGGAGGATAGCTTCATGTCCTGAAGAGTTTACAGTCAAAGGAGTAGTAAGGGATGCAACACAATGCTAATATTCTTTTTCAGCTTCTCTCTCTCTCTCAATCTATTTGCTCTTTGACAAGCTTAGACTAGGAAATACTGTGGTACACTCTGATACTGTTCTGCTGTAACTCTAGTTAAGTGTTTGCTTTTTAATGGCAACCTCTGCCCTTTGATTTTAAAAATAGGTAATTACAGTTCTTTGAAAGGAATGATGATACACTATTTCTCTGGGTTATTCATGTGAGCTCACTCTTACAATCAAAAGATCCCTTGTGCCAAAAATTCAAAATGCCTTCTCTCATGTGTGAGGCTTTTACCTCTGTAATAGATGTTTTGGGACAGATGAATACATTAAAAAATACTAAAGCATGTGTAAAATAATATTGAACCAAATACTTCCTTAGTGTAACTCCATTGATTTTATTTGGATTTAGACAGCAATGAATTTGAACCAAAAGTATTAATACTCCTAAAAGGGAAGCAAATTACAGTAACATTGTACAGACATTGTGCCATGTGGGAAAGGAACGTACTTGTACAGTAAATTATATCTTAAAAGATAATACACCTATGCTCAGATCATCAAGTACAGCAGAGCTCCACACAATACAGCTGAGGAGACATCATGGTTTTGTGCCACCGAGTGAGAGCTTCTTAGGTCAGGTGAAAAATGTTCCAGCATCGAGGGGAACTAAGGTCATTGTTCCCTTCAAATAAATTTCCTTTTACTAAAATCCAAGCTAGTTTGTCTCTGTATGGAATAGTGCTGCTACAGAAAGATACTAAAGCACATGCCAGACTTTAAGAATGTGAGCAATCCCATGATTTCAGTGGGGCTATATATATATATATATATATATATATATATAGTGACGGAGTCAGAGATAGATATAGATAGATATAGATATATAATATAATATTGTGACGGAGTCAGACCAGAAGGGTATAGGAGAGTGCTGGAAAGCACGTATATCAGCCTCAGGATGTGTAGGTCCCTGTTCCCTGAATAGCCAAACGAAGGCCATTCCAGGCCAATCAAGACACCTGGGGCCAATTAAGAACCTTCTAGAAAGGAGTAGAAACAGCTAGCCTAATTGGGACACCTGAAGCCAATCAGGGACTGGCTGAAACCAGATAAAAACCTCCCAGTTAGTCAGGAGGGCTGTGGGTGTCAGGAGCTGTAGAAGGAAGTTATGCTGTTGGTGAGACTGTGTGTTGGACAACATATCGTACAGAAAGAAGGAGGCCCTGAGGTAAGGGTGAAGTGGAGTTTGAAGAAGCGGAGACTGCTGTGGGGAAGTAGCCCAGGGAATTGTATTGTGTTTTGTGCCTAAAAGGTCAGCCATCTTAGCTGATACTATTAGGGTCCCTGGGCTGGAGTCCGGAGTAGAGGGTGGGCCCGGGCTCCCCCCTTTCTGTCTCTCCTAATTACTTACTGAGGAAGGGAGGTCACTCTGGGGCCTGGATAAGTTTCTGAGGCCCCTAAATCTGCCAGGAAGCGCAGGACCCACAAATACAGACTCGGAACTTTGTCACAATATATATATGCTTAAAGTTCAGAATGTTCTTAAGTTCCTGGCTGAATTGGGGTCTTTATTGGGAATAATGCCATATTATTTTTCTATAATAGGGAGATAACACCATATAGTAATAACCAAGACACCCAGCTGCCTAACTGTATTTGTCTGAAACTAAGGGCCTGTAGTAATGTTTCACCAGGCTGTAGACAACACTGGGGAGATAGCACGTCCCCTTTTGATGACTCAGATGTATCATCCCTTTCCAGTAAATTGGCTCCATGCTGAGACACATTTAAGTCTGCATTTCCCTCTGTATATACTCTGTATATGAGTGATTTATCCACGATGAGTCATTTTCTCTCCTGTAGCTGGGCCCACAAGCTTGGAAGGCCCTTGAAATTTAGAGGGAGCCTTGTCTACCTCAGATCCTTCGGAATCTGTGTCTGTTCTGCAACTTTAATACGGACATTTTGCACATTTAAGTTAGGAGAAGCAAGGGATTCCTCTATTCCAATGAGTTTGCTTGAGCTCCATACAGTAAAGTAGGAAGGGACTATAGAAAAAACATCACTTCTTTTGGGTAGCCAGAAAATCTTCTCCTCCCTTTAAAAATTTGGATATTAAGAACTTTTCTAGACATGAAGATGTGAGGAAATATTTCTTCAGGTTTTGTAAGCCAAACATCCCTTGGAACTTTCTGTTCTGGTGCTGAAATCCTGGGCTACTAAATCAATGTTCAGGTCGGTCCTAGACAGACAGACACACACACGTACAAAAGTCTATGACAACTCAGATTTGAGTTCTGGGCTAATAGGTCAAGCTGTGGCCCCTGCAGGCTCTTGGTTTGCCTGATAGTTACACACATCCCTCTGAGACACTCTTGGGGCCAGTAAAGAACTACCTGAGTAGGGAGGGTATTGGAGAGGTAAAGTATCTATTTAGTTCTCCTAGGATATTATATCAAATCACTGCATTTGTTCTAATACATCTAATACATTTCACTGACCTGGATCACTCTGAAGGTCCCAGCAGTGTTCTGTAGAATCATACTTATGAGTGGGGAAGACGCAGGTCAGCAGCGGGGGAGTGCTTTGAGCATTGTCCTGGTATAAACCCAGGATTGTGAATTCAGTCCTTGAGGGGGCCGTTTAGTAATATGGGGCAAAAGTCTGTTGGATGATTTAATTGGGGATTGGTCCTGCTCTGAGCAGGAGGTTGGACTAGATGATCTCCTGAGGTCCCTTCCAACCCTGATATTCTATGATTCTATGATCAAGGTAGAAGAGGCAAAGAAGAACTGATTGCAGAAAACATTAAACCTTGAATTTACTAATTACAACAATCCCTGAAAAAAACAGGACATCCTCTCCTCTCCTTTAACATAAATTATATCGACTGCTAAAACCTGGTTGGATCTGCTGCAGAGTCCTGAAATTACGTGGGTTTTTTAATAAAGCAAAATTATTATTTCAGATAAATACCTTTTTATGTGCATTTCAGTCCTCCCCAGATTATATCACCTGATTCCGGATGGAGAAATTACCAGTATTAGGATCAATCGTACTGATCCTAAAGAAAGTCTTGCCATTAGAGTTGTGGGAGGCAGTGAAACGCCTTTGGTTCACATCATTATACAACATATCTATCGAGATGGGGTGATTGCCAGAGATGGAAGATTACTGCCGGGAGACATGATACTAAAGGTACAGTACTGTGGAAATACCAGGTGAAGGGTTAACATCTTAACAAAGAACAAATCAATGAAAATACATACTGCAATAGAGATGCAAGACAGGGAGGTAAGACTTACCTGTTTACGCATACAGAAGAATAATGCATGATAAGATGTGCCATTAAACTGCAGACTCTGGAGTTTAGTATGGTTCCTTCTGTCATGCAGGCATGTATTTGAGTGCTGTCCTGAGTAGACATGCTTTCCCGAATTGGGGCCTCAGTGAATAGGATGGATGAATTGCATTGCATGAATAAGAACCGACCCTAACTTTTGCTCAGAACTTGAACCAAACCTTTTTCTGAAGATTACTGATTGGTTTGCTCATTTTCCCTTGAGTTTCAGGCCCCTCTGCTTCCTGGCCTGAGGCAGAAGGACCAAAATGCAGTGAGAGAGAGTATTTCTGTGCCATTTCTGACTCAGCCAGAATCAGGAAGTACAGTTCAGTTTGTTCTAGTGACGTTTCAAGATCCACCCGTGGATGAAAGGGGCCTAATTCTCCATTGTCCTGCTCCTTGTTTGCTGATTTACACTAGCACAAAGGGTGTATGAAATGCTACCATTCTGGCTTAGCAGTGTTTTACACCCCCTTTGCACTAATGACTACACAAGCTTCAGGGGTAGGAGAATGAGCCAAGATGTTCCTATGTGCTTCTGATAAACAGAATGGTGCTTAACCAAATAGAAGCTCCAAACCTTTAAGTTCACCTGTCACTGTCCGGCATCTGGTTTAACCACACCACTAGAAATGCACAGGTGTTTTTCTAAATTAACAGAGGGAAGGAAAGGTTTAGGAATGTTTGTATATTTGAATAAAAGAAATGTTATTTTTTTAAAATCTTTAATTCAGTTTAAGGGCATTTCAAAGACTGTTCTAATCTTAGGGCTTGTGGGTTTGTGTTTTTAAAGGAAGTGTTTTTAATATACTGAGAGCTAAATTCTCAGTTAATGTAACTTTAATAGAGTTCTACCAGCAGAGAATTTGGCCCTGAAACTCCTACAGGCCCAGTTGAGTGGATGGTTAGTGCCTTCAGTTCTCATTAGCACTGAGAGACTCTCAGCACCTGGCAGGATGTGTCCCTAATTCTGTAGATGCTGTTTGATAAACAGCTCAGTCAGCGACAGCAGCTGAAATCTATAAGAAAGCTTGAATAACTAGGTGACGTTGACTGTCAGCTGCTACTTCCACTCCTGTTTCCATAGAAATGGATGATGGATGGGCAAAAAATGAGGCCAATTACTTCAAAATAATCTGGTTTTTGAATATTTCAGCTGTGGCTTGTGCTGCAAGTACCATTTCTCACACTGTGCCTGGGAGCTTTTGTGGCCTACAAGGCTACTAAAATCTACAGTATTTCACTTCTTAAAAGAGAAGAGCAATAGCACAAGAGTACTTAACAAAGACAGTTACTAGTTCCCTTCTTTCATTGCCTTGAGGGTGTGTAGTTGATGGAGTCCCTGTATGTTTATACTACAGGATTCCCTCAGTGCTATAACTTTTGACAGCAAGCTGGGTGCCTCCTTTCACAATTCCTGTTTTATGACCTTTGATGTACAGTACATAGTGGGGACTGAACACTCTGCTGAATTCTCTTACTAAGTTTTCTTTACTAGTAATCTAACAGCAGGGCCTGATCTTCTGAAATGCAGAGCACCACCTAAATGTTGCTGAGCTTTCTCAACCGACATTGATATCGGTGATAGTTGAGGACACTCAGCGCCTGCTGGGGAGGTACTCAGCATCTCACAGCATCATGACATTAGATATTAAGATCTGATTGTCCACTCGGGGCCTGATCATTTTCCCTTAAAGGAGTTTTGGCATCAGCTTCAATGAGAGCAAGATCAAAATAAAAAATTCCATTTGTAATCAATAATGCAGAATTGTGCTCTTGCTCTGTTTATTCCATATCCTAGTTAAATTCTTCTCTACATACTACTTCTAGGTAACTGGAGGAGAAGCCTATCCAGAGTTACTGAAGTTTGAAGGCCAGATTTACATTGAAAAGTTAGGCTGACCCAGCTACATTGCTCTGGGGTGTGAAAAGCCAGTAGTTAAGCCAACCTGACCCCTTAGACAGTGCTGGATCAATGGAAGAATTCTTCTGTCAACCTAGTTACTGCCTCTTGGGGAGGTGAATTAACTACTGTGTCAGGAGAATCTCTCCTGTTGCTCTAGTGAGTGTCCACACTGAAGTGCTATGGCAATGCAGCTGGGTTGCTGTAATGGTTTAAATGTAGACATAGCCGAAGTCTGTTTTTCTTTTGTTCTTTTCCCAGTCAAGTTGCAGCATTGCTGAGAGTTCAAGATGATAACAGGTTAGCAGAGCCTACATTTAATAGCCACAGCAGTTGTTTACACAGCCAAGCCAAGCTGAGTTGTTTTACCTCTGCTGAGGATCTTTTTTGTTGCAGTATGGAAACATTTTTAAATGTTAAATGGCTCTGCTGTTATAATGTAAAGCTACATAGACACTGTTGTCTAGTTTGTTTTTTCCTCCCGCAAATTAAAACGGTGCAAATGTTTTTCATTTAGTAAGAATAAAGGGCAGTAGCCAGCCAGTTTTACAGACCAAAAATTGCAGGATTGATTTAAAGTTCTTTGTCTGAAGCCATTTGAAAGAAACCTAAACTCTTCTGACCCAGAAAATGGAGGGAAACATGAAGGGCCAGTTCCTCAGCTGATGTAAATCAGCATAGCTTCAAGCTGAGATTCTGGATCACAGTGAATTAAAACTACTCAGGGCTTCTTCCCCCCCATTTTAATTAGAAGTTCTTTAGTCAGGTCGGAAATTGGGGCTACAGACTGTCTACTGTAACTACAGCGGTTCTGAGATAATGAATAAGGACACTGCAGAAAAGGAGTAGGAGTGAGAGGAAGGGTAGCTGGGTTTGAAATCAGAAACTAGTAGAATAAAATAAAGATACACAAAAGGAGTTTGGGGCCTGAGGAGGGGCAATAATAAACGGAAAAACAACAGTTATGTCTGGAGACAATCAGTGAGAGAGGAAAAAGACAGTAAGTGTCTGTGTGCTGCGTACTGTCCTTGGGGGGAGGATATTATATAATAAAAACTTGGCCTCTTGTGTGACACCATTTCAAGTACTGCACGTCAGTGAACATGAAGACATCTGTGTAAACAGATCAGCTGTCTGCAGTGCCAGTTCAGATTAGATGTTTCTTTACATTGCTGATTTATGGTTCTCTCTTCCAGGTGAATGGCATGGACATCATCAATGTTCCTCACAACTATGCCCTGTCAGTTCTGAAGCAGCCTTGTCAGGTGCTCCGTCTCACTGTGCTCAGAGAGCAGAGGTACCGATGCCGAAACAACGGACTTTCTCTTGATGCTCACTACAACAGGGATGACAGTTTTCATGTGGTTCTAAACAAAGGCAGCCCAGATGAACAGCTGGGAATAAAGCTGGTCCGCAAGGCAGATGAACCCGGGGTATTTATTTTCAACTTGCTGGAAGGAGGTGTGGCTGCCCGTGATGGACAGCTTCGAGAAAATGACCGAGTGCTAGCTATTAATGGCCATGATCTTCGGTACGGCAGTCCGGAAAATGCAGCCCAGCTGATACAGGTTTGTCATGATGACTTGACCCCAGTTTCTGAACTAGACTGAAAAAAACCATAATTCCCCAATCCAGTGCTATGCTACACTATGAGCCATATCAAGTAGCAGGGTGGATGCCATGGGCCAGATTCTGCTGTCACTTAAACCTTTGCAACCCCATTGCCTTCAGGGAGGATACATGGATGAAAATGAGAACAGAATTTTGCCCATAGTGGCCAAGAATGCCATAAATATAGCAGACATTTTCTATATGTACAAGACTATTCAAAAGGCCTAGTTATGATTTTAAACTAGATTTAATATCTTTGTATAATCTGCTAGAATTTTTAACTTGTTGGATGCCAGGCTTGTTATATGCTCAGTACTACCACTCTTGGGACAGGCATCTGGTGAGGTGTGATGAAGCATTAGAATATATACCCTTTGTCAAAGGATATTAGGAGTTCTGTTGCCCTGCTCTGAGCCAAGAAGAGAAAACATTGGTAACATATGTATTATCTTCCAATCTCCGTGGTTTCTGTGGATGCAGTTTACATTACCAGTGGCTGGGAAGATTTAATCCTGCTTTGACCAGGGGATTGAACTAGATGACCTCTTGAGGTCTCTTCCAATTCTAATCTTCTATGATTCTGTACCAGAGGTGGGCCACACCTACACCGTGCATCTGAAGAGCTAGGCATTTTGGGGAAGATTTGTATAGATTACGTCTATTGTTTGTTTACATCTATACAAAGAATTAAAAGGAGCATCTATCAAAGGTACTAGGCATCCCTACCAAAATTACAAAACCAAATAAACTTAAATTGCCCACAGAACACTAAGCTCCACTCCCCCATCACAAACCTGGTTTCTTTTCACATCCTCCACCCCTCTCTCCCACATAGCCATTTGGATTAGTCTTTCTTTGAGACCTAATCTTTACAATTTTCTCCTTAAAATGGCGCAGTGCTACCAGTAAAACAACCAAGAGTCATTTACTGCAAAGTCTTGCGTTTATGACAGTCATTGTGTTTGTTCTGCTTGTCTGGTTTGATGGGGTGTAGCATACATGGGTATGGAAGCATTTCACATGTAGAAACACAAAGACAACAGATCAGTTCAGATTCTCCCCTGTGTCCTTTGCATAAGCCTACTGACTCCAGAGAAGTAAAATGGGCTTGAGTGAGAATAGACTACAGTTCAGCTTACTTTTCGCAACTGGTTTATTTTTAGATTGATGGGCTTCAGTGATCAATGTGTATTGAAAGTCTGTAGCAGAGTTGAAAAATGTTCATTTACTCAGCTGTGTTTCAATGAGTCTATTCGCTAGACAGCCTAATCCAAGTGCGTTCTGACTAGAGAGCAAGATTGTACACCATTTTGCATAATGTCTGTTGCTGGAATCCTGATGGAGTGTTTCTGGTTTCCCTTATGTAGATTACTAATAGAAAAGAGGATGCTCTCTGGGGAGAGCAATATATGAAATGAAACCCTCATGAAAACTGGTATTCCTGGAACGTTTCCATATGCTTAAAAAACAAAGCAACAATGCTTCATGTGCAGAAAACACACACTCAGTTTTGGAAAGAGATGGAAAAAATGAGACCATTCACACAAATGTTTAAAAACACAACTAAAGCTCTTACTAGTTCTACAGAATGGATGTTATTTATATAAAAACTTGAAACACACACCAGCCTCTGGGGATTTAAACAACATGCCCATCAAAGACTTTGACTCATGTTTCCAAACAGGCCAGGATTACATTGCACCGATGTGAGCTCCATGAATCACATTTGCCTAGCACAGAATTCCCAGACTGTGTGTCCTTTTTGTCATGGTTTTCATAAATCTCCTTGCTTGTTTCCACATTATTTCAGAGGAGAACGATTATGTGGAGGCCACTAATGTTTTGCATCTGCTTTTTACACAGCACAGTACTTCCCCCTTTCTTTCTGAACAACACTCCACCTGCCAAGACCCAAATGTGGGACATTCTTGTTAGACAAGGAACCAAAAAATAATAGTACAGGAAGTTCAAAATATGGGATGAGTTTTAAAATATAAATAACCTTAATTAACATTTATAAAGAATTGTACATTTTAAGTCGTGGTGGTGATTATCCTTTTATCATCTTGTTCTATAGCTTCACTTTCCTGACTCATTGCACTGAATAAAGCTGAGAGAAAATCAGATTTCTGTAGAGCATGATTAGATTTGGCTCCTAAATGATGTATAACTGAGAGAGGTCTGACTCATCAGCCCTAGCAGTTAGATATTAGCACATATTAAGTACTTGTTAATCAGTAGATTAGGTGTCTGGCTGTTATAAACTCAGTCACAAACCCTGAAATGAAGAACATGTAAAGGTGGTAATGAGAGATGTGCATAAATCACAAAATTTGGATTTTGGACTTTTCACATTTGCCCCATCACATATGTTGAGGATGGGTCAGATATCACACTTTAGACCTAAATTATAAGTAGGGACCCCCAGAATGATGTAGCAAAGTCATGGAATTATGCTCCCCAAACTCTCAGATGGAAAAACAGTGGAATCTTGTTGATTTTTGAATCTGCCATCCAATCACTTCTTTCTATACCAACATCTCACTTGATAGGCTATTCACTTTAAAGGCAAATCCTTATCCAGTGGCTAAACGTTCCCCTCAGCCACACTCTCAGGAACTGATTCTCCAATTGCCACAGTTCCTGAGGCTTGTACAGTCATCTACACCTGTGGAAAGAGAGTGCAAACTAAGGATAAAGAGCTACCAAATCAGGATGGTAATATTCTATGCCCACTTTGCACAGGTTCAAACAAGAATAAAATGTACAAGGGAGTAGAAAGTCAGGCCTCAGCCTGTATATATGTCAGTGCCGGTTCAGGAAACATAGTAACAGCAACACATTGTTTATCTCCTTTCTCTTCCTCTGTGTATTTTTTCACACTAGATATTGCCATATAATAAGAGTGTCAAGCCAAAACAAGAAGAGTTTTTCAAATGAGTACAATAGAGCTCACTGCTTCATTATGGAGAAATCAGCTTTACCCATAGAGGTGATCTGGTGGATTATTTTCCTACCTTTTTGTTGAGATTTTTGGTCTAGTTCCTCCAGTGCAGTGTGTCTACTCTGCACTGACCCAACATATAATTTGGCTAGTAAGCCAGTTTCACTGGACCAGAGGGGATCTGCCAGTGGCCCAGAACCAAAGGTGAGGTTTGGGCACCACTTACTCTCCCTGCTGCTAATGTAGCTGGAGGGAAAGAGGAAAAGACAGACTCCTCTCAGCTGCATGGAACTGCAAATGGTTATTTTGGCTTTTGTCTGTTTATCCTGTAAACTCTTTGGGATGAGGATGTCTCTTGCTATGGGTTGGCACAGTGCCCCAATGTAGCCTCATCTCAACTGAGGTGTCTGGGTGATGCCATATAACAGTACTAATAGAGTGCAGGGGATTAGCCTGCACAAAGCAGACCCAGAATAAGGCTAGTTTAAAAGAGATTTTTAAGGCACACAGACCTTTTTTTGTGTGTGCATTTTGGTCTTAGCAGAGGATCTGACCCTTGTAGGCTCTTTAAACTACAGTTTGTATTCAGTACTGAAACAAAGCTAAAAGTAAGTGTATTTTTACTTCTTTTCTGGTCATGAATAGCTATGGAGGAATTGGGGCAAAACAACTAGCAGAGGAGAGAAAGAGAGACCAATTGAAACAACAATTAATATACTAATAGCAAAAATTTTAATGGGTTTTTACATGGAAGAATGTAGACTTGGAAGCTGTGTTTTGATAACTTTATAATATTCTCTGAATTTATGAGAAATGACCCATCTAGACTGACCTAGAGACAATTGGGATATTTGCTACAAACACTCTTGTTGAACTCTTGCTAGTCATTCTACAAGGAATTAATCAAATTTACAGCTGCCTTGTAAATAATCAATTTTGAGACAAGCCACGTGGGGAGAGATCAGTTTTAAACTGAAGTTGTAACGTGTTTCTTTATCAGTAGAATTGCATGTTAAGGGTTTTACACCACTGAGTGATTTAGTCTTGTATTGTGCTTCTAGGTTTTAACATCTCCACAGATTAGGGATTACTGTGTTTCTTTTCTACGAACACACAAGATTCCAATCTCAGGTATCATATGGGTTCAGATTCCCATAGCTTACAGAGAAATGTATGTTTCTAACTTGTTTTGACATCATTGGAAGTAGTAACTAGCCCAGCATGAGGAATTCAGATTGGAAATGTTGATTATTTTATTATTAGTTTAAAATCCATCAAAACATTTTTTGAAATCAAAGAACTTTCAATCAGACTCTAGTGAGGAAATGTTTAACTGTAGAATACAAAACTCAGGGGCCTAATCTAGCTCCTATTCCAGTCATTGAGAGAGTTGACTTTTGGTGAGAATAGGGTTGAATTCCAAGTTTGGTTTACATCTTCTTTTAAATGCCTTTCCACACTTCTCTCTCCTTGGAGCCTCTTCCAACCCAGACCAACGCCCTAGGTCTGTGGTGTTTTATCCCATTTAAACTCTTGCAGGGAGGCCCTACGTTACAGTAATAGCCTGAACCCAAGTGGACAAGACTCCCTCAGGCGGCCATTAGTGGCTCTCCTTGTCCCCAAGAACCAGTGTTTAATTTGTAATGAAAGAGGTGCTGGGGCTGAAGCATTTAAGTGCCAGGGCTCACACAATTTTTTACATTCATAACCGATGCAGCAAGCCCAGATGTGCTGGGGCTATGAACTGCCAAGCCTAGAGGGGCTGATCCCTGGCAAGCCCTGGCACAGATTAAGCACTGCCAACTCAGCTTTTTATATCTGCAACCTTTCCAGTCACTTCAGCCTGAAGAGGAAGAGATTACAGATCTGAAAATTAACTTTGGATTTTCCCATGTACTAGCACGTCTCTAAACCACTGAAGCTACCAATACATTTTTCTTTCTTGCATTAGTTGGTTTTTATATTAGGAAAGTACCATGTATTGCATGTGCTCAACTAAATTCTATTCTCAGTTATATTGATACAACACTGTTGACTTCAGTGGAGTCAATCTAACTGAGAACAGAATTTGGCTGTCTACTCCTGGAGGTAGGAATGGCCTCTCAAGTACTGATCCAACTGCACCGAGACTTTATAGTTATAATACTTAAACTACTATAACATCTTGCAACTTCAAAGCAATGTACAAATCAGCAAATCCTCACACCACCTCTGTGGGACACAGTTTTTATGATCCTCATTTACAGATGGAAAAAGTAGAGAGACCAAAAAGTTTCATGACTTTCTGAGTCTACCTGAGCAAGTAGTGGTGCCAGGATTTGAAATCTGGCATGCCTGGCTCCCAGTCCTGTGTTTGGTCCATGCTGCCTTCTTCCCGTTACACTAGTCTGTTAAGATTTTATTGTTCACAATAGTAGCATGGCCCCCTTCTCTAAGTAACATTACATTTGTCATGTTAGCAGCTTGCAAAATTCTGCCACTAGCCTCCCTCAATGTGAGCATTTCTATCACTCTGCGATAAGCAGCATTGTTTCTACTGTTTCCCTCAAACAGTAGTAGACCTAGTTTTACACATGTGATGTAACCATGAGACACTAGTTAGCTGTGCTAATGTACGCAGGTGAATAGAATAAATGTCTAAAAGCAAGAACTGAGCAACATTAACGTGCAAGAGGATTGTTAATTCAGGAGAAATTTTAAATGCATGAAAATAGGCTTTTAGAGGTTTAACTTTAGGTTTGCAGTCTGTGTTGTACTCAGCTGAACTTGCCTTATTATTTCCTCCTGTAGCAAGCAGATAATAAGGGTAGAGGCACAGAAAAGATTTATCCTTCAATTAACCAAACTTGCAACCAAAATATCATCTCAAAAGAAAATGAAAATAACAGCAAGCTTAACTAAGACCTGGACTTTGTGAATTTCTAGTGCTGAAAAGTTTAGCTTTGTAGCTGCATAACAGACAGATTTATATCTGTGTCTCATCATGTAGGCCAGTGAGAAGCGGGTTCACTTTATTGTGTCACGGCAGACCAGACAGCAGACCCCTGACATCTTGCAGGAGGCTGGGTGGAATTACAACGGCAGTCCTCAGCCTTGCCCATCGGAAAGAAACTATCCTAACAAGGTGAGGCCTGGATCTATCTTATATTTACCGTTCTTTCTGTGGGAAGCAGAAGGTTTTGTTGTCTCCAGACCCTATCACCAGGAGAAGCACGTCTTATTCTGCGGTATAGATGTAAAAACAGAAATCATCTTTATACACTAAGAAGTGCTTCTGTCTTGACTCAGTTTGGAAGGCTTGGGAGAGAGGAAGCTGAAGGACAATAATGAGATGAAAGTTTTATACACACATACTGTACTGTACACAAACCTGCCTCCCAGCCTGAGCCAGCAAAATGTAATGCATTCTAACAAAAATAAGAGGTTTATCTGCACTCACTCCATCTGAAGTAAAGCATGAAGGCAAGAAGCTTGCATTAATTGGGAGTGATATTCCCACAGCTGGATGTTGATTACTGTGACTGTTACTCCATTATTCACTCGTTAGTAAACTGGGTGTAAGCAAACAATATGCATTTTAATACAATAAATATAAATATATACATTTGAGAACAAAGAATGTAAGGCATACTCACAGGATGGGGGACAATCATGGGAAGCAATGACTGAGAAAGATTGAGGGGTTATGACGGATAATCAGCTGAACATGAGCTGCCAATGCAACACTGTGGCCAAAAGAATTAATGCGATCCTGGGGGGCATAAGAAAGGGAATCTCGAGCAGGGGTAGTGAGGTAATTTTACATCCGTAATTGGTACTGGTGCAACCGCTGCTGGAATACTGTGTCTAGTTCTGGTGCCCACAATTCCAGAAGGATGTTGATTGAAGAGGGTTCACAAAAATGAATAAACTATTAGAAAATTTGCCTTTATAGTGATGGACTGTCACTAAAGAGCTCCATCTATTTAGCTTAACAAAGAGAAGATTAATGATCGACTTGATCACAGTCTATAATCGTGTATGTGAGGAACAGATATTTAATAATGGGCTCTTCAGTATAGCAGATAAAAGTACAACACTATCCAGTGGCTGGAAGATGAAGCTAGACAAAGTCAGACTGAAAATAAGGTGTAAATGTTTAATAGTGTGTGTACTTTAACCATGAGAACAATTTACCAAGGGTCGTGTTGGAGTCTCTATCACAGACCATTTTTAAATCAAGATCAGATGGTTTTCTAAAAGATCTGTCCTAGGAATGATTTTGGGGAAGTTCTATGGTCTGTGCAATACAGGAGGTCAGATTAGATGAGCACAATGATCTCTTCTGGCTTTAGAATCTAGGAATCTATGAAAATGGGGATGATGATACTGCTACTGACCTCCTTTGTAAAGTGCTTTGAGATCTATAGAAGCAAAGCCGTATATACGGATGAGGTATTGTTAGTTTAAGGAAAATGAGAAAGAATAAGCATGCAGTTTCCCCAAAGGTGACAGCAGTGTGTGTGTCATTCAGCATATCCTTCACCTGGAAGCCAGTACCCAGAAAGCAGAGTCCTAGCCACATACACCCCACGAGGGTGGAATCCCTAAATCCACAGCATAGCTATCCTGCAAAGAGAGAGTTCTGAATAGAACCCTGTCACTAGGGGCTTTAAAAAGTGGAAGGGCTCATTTAAAATCAATCCTGACTGATAAGCAGGCAAATGTGACCTTAAAGGACCACATGCCTCTTAGATTGCACTGCCAGCTGTCAGCTCCCAAACACAGCTGCCAGTGGGAAGAAAGGGATGGACCCACATTTTAAAAATGTTTATAAACATCCATTTGTCATTTTCCTCCTTTTATCAATTATGCTCATTCAACCCCTTACGAAATGGTACTTCCTGCAGCGTATTCCATCTTTCCTGTACCTCCCTAGCATGCTGTTCACAGACATAACTCCTCCCTCATGCTGTAAGAACAGACCCACGTCTGCTGTCCAGAACAGCAAAGACACAAGCCTGCTGCCATCCTGTCACAAGACAGTCCTACCTGATACTGCATCTGCAAATCATTACTTCCCAATGAAATAATGCTTTTGTGATTCTTAGGGAGATCTCTGAGTGGGATAGCAATTAACTCATGTCTCTCTCACATGATTTCCAGTGACCGCCTGAGTGTCTGTTATAGCTAATGTATTTGTGTTACTGGTCTATGGCTATGGTACAGGGGAATTCAGTACATTAATTCTATGCCAGACCCAGTTTGGGCCCCTTTCTTCTCTTCCTAAACAAAGAGGTGCAGGAAAGGAATTCTTGATTAGTTACAAGTTGATTTGGGGAACTGCATTGACTTGTGAGATTTAGGTAATTGTGTATGCATTGCAGCACACTACAGTGGAGCTGGTGGGGCCTTATTTTGTTGCACAGAATTTGAAGATAAGGGAATTCCTGATCCACAGCAGGAATCCCCCAACAGGTGTCTGGAACGTGTCTCTCTGCCTCTCTCTCCCCTGTCCCATCAGTGACGGCACAGCTGGCTTAGTAGCTGTGCTGCTTCTGGCCAGTGGCAGCACTTTGTGACCCCTCCAGTGGAGGGCACAGCGAAGACAGAGATTTTTTCAGAGACAAATCTCTCGCTCTTGACAAATGTGTCTGTAAAAAAGCAGTGTTTTGGCTGTGTAGGAGGGGGAATATGCTATCTTGGTCACCTAATCCTTGGCTCCTCCCCTCTGTGGCCTTTTCAGATGAGCTCTGGGGTGGTTAAATTGAGATTGGAGAAAGCAGGTGCACAGCTGCCTTTCCCTCTCACACATCCCCTCTATGCCCCTGCAAAAGAAGATCCTGAGCCTTCAGGCCTTCAAGTCTCCTCTGATTTTTGACAGAGAGTGTAATTGACCAAGGAACAATTTACAAAGGGTCATGGTGGATTCTCCATCACTGAGAATTTTTAAATCAAGATTGGATGGTTTTCTAGCAGATTTGCTCTAGCAATTATTTTGGTCTACAGCCTGTGCTATACGGGAGGTCAGACTACATGATCACAATGTTCCCCTCTGGCCTTAAAATCTGTGAATTTAGGGTGCACCAGCAGGGTCTATATGGACCAATTATTGCATAATATGTTAATGCTCTTTAGAAATCACACCCCTGTCGTGCACATCACCCACCATGTTGACGTACCCTCAGTCACATACATGCCCCTTGCACCATTTAACTGAAGGTATGCAAACAGCCCCATTCTTTCTGAAAGGGTGCACAAGGAGGGAGGTGGTTTTGTTTCCCTTTCTCCACAACACTGATGCTGTGGTACACTCCTGCTGGTTAGCTAGAATCTAGTCTTTGCTTTTCCAGTGTGACACCTATGATTCAATAAACTGAAAAACTCCGAAGATACTCAGACAGCCTGTGGGATTGATTATGTGTAGGCCTCATAGAGTTTTGCTGTGGTGCACTCTCTCTTTAACTCGTTGTAGTGTTGTTTGCCTTTTGTCAGGAACATGTGAGTATTGGTCTCAGTATTTACCAGATAGTTGCCAGTACATACCCTGTATTTTACCATACTCTTTCATATTTCATTCCCTTTAAAATTAGGCTTTTCAGGCCATGCGGGCTTAAATATTTTTTAAAATCAGACCTTAATGCAGGGATTAAACATGCCAGCCCAGAATCTTGTAATACAGTATGTGCTCTTGCTTAGCTCTGATGGACATCTTCTTGGCCAGGCTTTCAAGTCATGCTTTGGATGTGTGGCGTAGTGAATCTTACACCTGGCTTCGTCAGTGGGGATTGTTAAATTAAATGTGACTAATAGAGAAATTTCTATTTAATGTAACCTGGTGTTATTAATTTGAAGTTAATGGGGCAGATAATTCATCCTTGGGAGAGGTGGATTTTTCATAACATCACCGGTCCTCTCATTTAACTCTCTGAGAGAGCCAGTTCTGTGCTGGTTAACTATATAACATGGATGTAAATATGTGCTGGATTTTGCCTTCAAGTCTCCAATGTATTCAGTGCCAAGAATAAACTCCAGACTCCAGTATTATTTGTTATTGTATAATGACTCAGGAATCCCTTTTGGCCAAGTCACTGCCCTCATGACATCCTGCCTCCATCTGGAAAGAGCAGAAAAGAGGCTTTCTTTTAAGCAGCTGCCAATGGTAAACAGAAGGACAGCCAGCATAGCAGTGATGAAATAGCAACACAATCTGTATTGAATACATCCTCTTTGGTGCCTATTGGGAGTGTATTTTGCATACAGTGTGGTGTATGATTGGTCATGGACAGGGTTCTTAGTAAGATATCCTCCCATGTCTGAGGAACAAGGCAATGTAAAGCTGAGTTGCTGCTGCTGCCTGATCTTGAATAAAAAAGATGTCAGAAACACTCTGCTATACTACAGAGGGATCTGTTAAACAGGATTTGTAATATATAAATAGAGCCAGATTCTGCTCCTTTGAAGTCACTGGGAGCTTTGCCATTGACTAGTAACACAGATGCAATACTAGACACTAAAATAGCACTGGTTTTAATTGTAACTATTTCTTCTACTCCCATTGATTGTTTATAACAAGTTGTTGTCCAGTCCTTAAAGACCGAGCCCATTGCCCTTGCTTCTTGGACACGTAATGTTCTGTAGCTGTGTGAGTGGATTAGCCTGTAGGTAATATATATTTTCCAAGCAGCAGTGACACATGCGTCATGACTTTGAGGTTGTAATAATTTGCTGTAAATATTTATTTTACAGTACGCTTTAAAAAAAAAAGGACAAGCTGTATGTTTTCCCCATCATGGCCTCCAAGGTCATTTCAAAACGATGGAGAAGGGTAGTTGTTTAGAAGAGAATGTATTGAAATGCATTCATTAATAAACATTGCCTTTTAACTGGTTAACTCATTATCAGCAATACCTCCAAGAGAGCACTCCATGTGTTTATTAAAAAGGCTTTAATTTTCTTTTATCATTATCTTCTCCTCATTTGAGAATTCACAATTCTCATCTATCAACGATCATTTTAAAAAATAAGATGCTGCAAGGAGTCTTCAAAGGAAAGCTGATTGTTGGGTTGTGTGTGTGCATGCAGAAAAGCAGTTCTTCAATCAGTTTTCATTGAAAAGTAACATATGACAATTTGTTTCTGAACATAACTCTTAAATGCGGATAGTGTCTGTACTGTTTTCTCAGAAATATGGCATAAACAGCCTACTTTTTTCAGTAACATTCTTGATATCTGAGACAGAATGGGCATAGAATAGCTAACAAGCATACTCTGAATCAGAGGATCTAATTTTGAGCTGTTGTTACAAAATCAAAAACTGCCCTTTTGTGAAAAATTAGCACTCCTTCCCCACTCTCCAAAAAGGGCTATTTTCAAGGTGAAAGGGGCAAATTTTTTTGCATGCAAATGAGCAAACCAAAGCAAAATTAGGTTTATTTTTGAGCAAAGGTGGAGACATAACAATGTTACATGTTCATGTAAAATATTAATTTTGAAAACACATGACAATATTTTCAAGGAACGAAACTACCTGAAATAGAATAATGAACATTTTTTGTGAAAATCCTTGTGGAAAAAATATGGATGATTTCACACAGCTGTGCTGTAGCTCCTTTGGAAGTGTCCAGTTGCTCTCAAATCACAATAGCAAGTCATCTTACAGAGGTTCTGACTCTCTGTATTCCATCTCAGGCCAGGGGTTACGTGATATGCAGCATCCATAACAGTGCTACCTTTGCAATTCCTATCCCTCTGACATAAGAAGGAACCCGTTTAGATGGAGTTTAGTGACTTTATTATCTGAAGTGTTCTGGAAAGTCTGCATTTTGATATTTTCTGAAGTGTCTAGAAGTCTTTTGCTGGATGGGCAGCTGATAAATGCAGCTTTTTTGTTTAATCACAGAACTCTTAAAATGGAATTATAGTTTCATCATTCTAAATGTGCCTGTAAAAATAAAATGCTGTAAATACATATGTACTCAAGCCCACTAATCATTCATCAGCAGATTTCCTAATGCAATTGTTACCTTTTCCTACTTTCCCACTTCTGTCTTTCATTGAAGTTTACTCTAGCCATTGCCAGAAGAGAAATACATTTGATTTTTTCTCTCTCTATGCCATTGAGTCAGAACTTGAAATAGGATTTCGTGGTTGAATCTGAGATTTCAGGGATGGGATTATCACAGCTCTGAATGAGACTGATCCATTTTTTTGTATATCACAAATGTGATGTCACACTCATGAATGATGAGATCTTTTTTAACATGCTATAAAGAGTAGTTAGCCCTGCAGCACATGTATTATTTCTATATTGAAACTTGAAAGTTGGGTGCCAGTTCTGCTCTAGAGGCTGGAATGTTCAGAAAGTAATTGTAGGAACATAGCAGATGAATTATTTAGGGACATTAAAGTTATTCAGTAAGGTTTAAATCCATGTCCATTTTATAAATTATTTGGTAGGGATTGGGGTGTTTTGAAACACTCACACATTCAGATCACATGCTGAGGAAGGAACTCCATCTGAATACTAGAACGGCTCTCCCTGCCAGTATTACATTTTAGAACCTATGTTACTTTTTGATCCTTTGGTATCTGATGGTGTGTGTTGATTTGTCTGGCACTTATTCACAAAGTATAAACAAACTGAGCACCCTTGACTAGCAAAGTGGCTAGCTTTTCCTACTGGGAGAAAAAAGATGAATCTCCTCATAGTTTGGATGTGGCCATTACACATAAGCAACCTTTTAAAATCAGCAATAAATGAATTACCCCACAGGCCCTTGGCACTTAATAAAAGTCCTTGTTATTCTCCCTAGTTAAATACACATTCTTCTAGCCAGTTTCTCCCAAAGATTTTTAAAGAGCCAGAGATGGAAACGAACTATTATGTCGTGTAGTCCATCTCCTATACGTTTGTTCCTTATAGTCCATATATTGTTTCTTCTTTGTTAAATATGTATGACAAAGTTTTCAAATTTGGATGCCTGAAGTTAAGCACCTGAAGCTAAATCTAGGCACCTAAATAAGTGGTCTGATTTTCAGAGGTGCTGAACACCCAAACATTTTACTAGTATATAATCTCTGTTTGCTTTCTAACTGAAAATTCAGGCCATTTTATTTGTGTGTCCAGGTGCCTTGATTCTGCTCCCATTAAAGTAAATGACAAAACCATCACTGACTTTAATGGGAGCAGTACTGGATCCCAAATACAGATTTAGTGACTGACTTTACTCATCCAAGTTTGGAGTGCTTTGGTCATAGCTGTGATCCTGCAGAATTCCAAGCAGTAGGATAGTCATCTTTACTGACCACAGAAGTATTGTGAGGCTCAGGGGTTGTAAAATGCTTTGAGATCCTCTGAGTAGTCATCATACAACTGCATATTAATTCCAGTTTCATTATTCCAAGTGATGGAGGTATCAGAAGGCTGTATGTGTACACTGCATTTATCCTTGCTATTTGGCCTCCACAGAACAACCTTCATGCTGTCACCTGTCATGAGAAGGTGGTGTCTGTCCAAAAAGATCACACAGAGTCACTGGGAATGACTGTGGCAGGTGGAGCATCTCACAGGGAATGGGATTTGCCCATCTACGTGATAAGCGTTGAACCTGGAGGAGTCATCAGCAGAGATGGCAGAATGAAAACAGGTAAAGCTAATGGGGTTTGGAGGCCTGCTTGAATGGAAAGCTCCCTTTTGATGAACTGAAAGATCACAAAAGGGTGTCATGCTCTGTACGTTTCTGTAGACACTTAGATATCTCTCAGAGATGAGAAAGAAACCAGCCTGAAAGAGTTTTTAAAAGAAGGCAAACTCCTTAGCTGAGCACGTCCCTCTGAGACCTATGGCTGGAGGGACCCTCCACCTGTGGAGCCCTTGGTTCTCTCAGCTACCTCTGCAGTGCTCTCCCCCTACCCTCCTCTCAGAGCCTGTGGTCACTCTCTCTATGTGGTCCTGCGTGTATACTGAGGCAGTAGAAGTGGGCAGTGTGGAGGTGAGTGGTAATGTAATGTAAATCATCCCACCATCCCCAAAGACCTACTGAAGTTAATAAAAAAAAATACAGCCTGGGGGTGTATTGTATAGCTCTTCTACTGAGTCTCCATTCCCCACAGTCTTTTCTGGGGAGGGGGAGGTCAGAATCTCTCCCCAGCCAGATGAAGTGGTGAAGGGACCTTTGCAGAGATTTTCTTTTCAGTATCAATTCCTATGGGTTTTACCATGAGGAGAGGGTGAATGAGCCTATATTATTTATTACATATAAAAAAATTAAAAGAACGTTAAGGCTTTAAAGTCAAGTATGCAAAGTTAGGACAATATTCAGGTTGTTCGTGCACACTTTATTTGGCCCCCTTATCTGCATATGTATTCTAATAAAGTGTTCAATTATATAGTCACAAAGTATTTTTCCACAGGACCCCACCTCATTCAGTACATAGGATGGACGGTGCTCACTTAATGGGCAGCTTTTCAATATTTTATTTTATCCTAATTTTTCAATGTGCGACCCTAAGCCTTATTTACTGCACACTATTCAAACCCTTCTGTGAAGGCAGAATTATTCATTTTTTAAGCAAACTGGGAAAAAACGGAATTTCCATAATCTAGACCCATATTTACTCCACATGATTCATCATCATTAGACCCTTTAGATCCACAGCACAGCTTGACTCTTGAGCTAACAGAGTAAGTGATAGCAGATGTAGGTTTTCATCCTCTATGTGGGCCAGCCACTAAGGGAAGAGGAGACACACATTTTGCCCATGAGTCTGACAGCAGAGAAATGTTGAGACTATAGATTCTATTCCAGGTTCTGAGGGGAATGTGTGGTATTGGTTACAAACCCTTTCCCTGAAAGCCCTCCAGCCTGTTTCTGTCCCAGACCCAGATTCCATGCTGCTTCAGCCCCTCATTCTAGTACCCTCTACCACCTCCAAACAGCTCCAAATCCCACTCCTCTTAACCCTTCTTCATTTCAGTCTGGCTGCTTCCTCTTTTTATGCTTCGCTGCCTGTGTGCCAGCAGGAGGAGCACTGAGAGCACAGTAAAGGGTCTCCCTGCCCTGTTTAGGGAGACTAGACAGCAAATGTGAAAAATCTGCACAGGAGTGGGAGGTACTAGGAGCCTATATAAGAAAAAGACCCCAAAATCAGGACTGTCCCTATAAAATCAGGACATCTAGGCATCCTAGCTCTGTTCCTGGCAACAAAGTCATGCTCAGCCCCTGAAGCCCTGGACTAGAGGATGCACCACACAATAGAATTGTAGGTATTCTTGTTCCAGCGCATGGAGCTACTAGAGCTTCTCCACAAAACGGATGTAAGATTTCATATATATATTATGCATTAAAACACCACACATTCCCCTAATATCATTCTGAGATGTGGCTGAATCATCTTGGCTTAAATTTTGCAAAAATATTCAGACTCAGGCAGACATTTAGCATGGAAAATTTCAACCCAAACGCTTAAAGTTTACAGCTGCTATAACTTTGCCAAACACAATCATATAATGGAAAATGCTTGGCAACCTTACCTATAAGCATCAGTATTTGTGTCATCTACAATTAAATGCTAATCAGGTGCTTAGCGCTGATCAGGGTGCCTGTACATATAGTACATGCCACAAGGAGTGCATGGTATAAGGGTATGTCTGCGCTACAACTACAGTCATGTAGATACTTCCTACTCGACAGAAGGGGTTTTCCAATGTAGTCAATCCACCTCTCCAAGACGGGTAGCTAGGTTGATGGAAGAATTCTTCTGTCAGCTTTGCTGCATCTAGAATGGAGGTTAAGTTGACTTAAGTATGTCGCTCAGGGCCAGAGATGAAAGTAACATAAAAGACTTACCAGAAGGGGCGGGGCCTTGGGTAGAAGGGGCAGGGCTGGGGTCAGCCAACCATTCTTCCCAGGGCTCTGGCAGCTATTTAAAGGGCCCAGGGCTCTGGCCGCTGCTGCAATAGCGCTGGCGGCCAGGAACCCAGGGCCCCTTTAAATCACCAGGCCTCAGGGCAGCTGCCCCTTTCGCCCTCACCACCGGTGGCTCTGCCAGTAGGGCTGCCAGTGGGGAAGGGGGGAGTGATGTTAAAGTACTGGCAGCCACTTCTTACCAGTACACCTCTGCTCGGGGCGTGAAATGGTGTAGCTAAGTCAATCTATGTTTTAGGAGCAGACCCGGCCTAAGAGGCAGATACAGAGAAGACAAAATGCACTGGAGGCACCACAGGAAGTTTTTAGCTTGGACTTTGTTCCAAGCTGTAAGGGAGCACTTTGTATTGTGAATTACTGTTTCTTCAAGAGTGGTGTCACACTGCTAGATTCTCCCTTTTTTGTGTGTGTTCTCTCTGGTAATTATGGGGTCATTCTTATTTCTAAAATTGCTGTATTTCATTTGTTGCATTGTGTGAGGCAGCCAGAGGCATTAGGCATATTTAAATAAATATTAATAATATATTGGTACAAAGTTTACATAAAACCTGCTAAATTGGCTGTTTGCAGTTTAGGACAAGTAATAGCAGTGGGGGAGAATAAAATAAACAACCCTTTCTCCTCCACATTTTCAATTCAGTTTGAAAACAAACACCTGAATGTAAAACAATAGCACGTACAAAAGTAGTTGAAGTGCACTTTACAGACCTTAATTATCACAGTGCCTTGTGCAGTTGTGTCTTTGTGTTATCCCTGTAGTAGAGCTAGGGAAACTGAGGCAGAAAGGGGATTCAGCTGGGATTCAAATTTTAGAATTGAAGTCCCATGTTCTTCAGCCCCATTTTGTCCCATTTTTACTGCTGTATCAATGTAGAGAGGCCTTAAAGCTGCCCTACATGGTAGCTGATGATTGCCTCCATATAAGGAACTGCTCATCTGGTTCATAAATACACCTCTGTGGCACTCCCATCCAGCCCCTCACCTGCTGTAGGTGGTGTGCCAGGGGTGGGGAGGACATCATCAGAACTCTCTGTTTGCTGGAGAAATTGACCCAGCATAACAATCTCAATGGATCATCTATACACCCGTCCTGTTTAGAGTAGCCCTGTTGTGATAACTGAGCCTACAAATTTACTGTAATTTACCCTCAATGGTAAAAAGTGAGTGTAAATTCATAAGATATTGCAACAATCTGTAATAACAAATGTTGATGGGGAAAGGTGCAAAAGCAAGTCTTAAAGTCTGAATTTGTCCAAACAAAAAGGCTTGGTAAACAACAGACGGATGAACCCAGAAATCAATGAACCAATAATTGGTATGTCAGAAACTAGGCCTGGATAGTTAAACTAATATAGATAAAATAATGAGATAAAATAGATAAAATAATGAGATGGGCTATTCTGCTCATCACTGCCCTTTGGGAGTGATGCCTAACCTCCTTCATCTTAATCCTGACCAGACAGGGCCAAAGGAAGAGAGAACCAGATGACATTTCCACCTCTACCAACTGAAATCCAACCTCCACCTAAGATATGAAACTTCTTTCCCTTCCCTCCATCCCTCCATCTCCCTTTTTTTCCCCCACCTTATTTTTCTTCTCTTTCTCTCCCTTTTCCTTGTGTCTGATAAGAGTCAGGCTTAGCCAGCCAAGACTGTATATTCTGCAATAGTACTGTAAGCCTGTGACCAGCAAGAGGCAGCAAAAACAATGCTATACACAGCGTGATGCTGACATGAGTTTGCCAGGTCTCAGAGTGGCTGCTACAACCATGCGCCATGTCTGTGTTTTCCCACAGTGAGGTTGCAGGTGAAATAAATATCAGAGACAGAAGCTGCATTTTCTATCTATCTTCGCTGTTCTTTTCTCTTCTCTCTTGTGTGTGTACATCTTCTAGGAAATGGGATCAGATTTTAACGATGACAGCGCCAGCCCATCTCAGCTACATTCTTCTCTCTTCCACATCTTTTATCACATCTAAAAGACTGTCAAACAAGAGGGTTTTCCATCTAACCACTCTTGCCAGCTAACTGGAAAGGGATATTGTTAAAATGAAAACCTTACTAAATAAACTGTGTTTCCTTCTTTTCTGTCTCTTTACGAAAATGTTAAAGGGATTTGTAATGGTGTTTGCCATGGTTCAAAGCAGGCTGAGGTCTGTGTATGCCAAACCTTGTTTAATGCTGGGCAGTAAGCAGGCTGTGTTATTCAAGAGCCCTTAGACTGCTCTCTATTACCTCAGGGTCCTTGGCTGCCCTTTGATCCAGGGTGGAGGAGTAGTGTGACCAAAAACACTACCTATGCCTATCCTGGCTGTGCTGATGCATGTTTGAATTCAGCTCTCATTGCACTCTCAGGGTCTATTTTATGCTTCACATTTATTTCATATGAAAATATTAACCACTTTTGACAGGCAACAAGTTCCCAGTCCAGGTCTATTCCTGAAATGCATTTTGTTTAAAAGGAAAAACTTATTTAAAGCCTCAAAACCATTTTCTCTTTTTATAATGATTCTGCTTATTGTCCTTCAGGTGACATTTTGTTGAACGTGAATGGAATTGACCTGACTGGTGTCAGCCGTAGCGAGGCAGTAGCCTTGTTGAAAAACACCACCTCGCCTGTAGTGCTCAAAGCCTTAGAAATGAAAGAATGTGAGGCCCTGGAGGACATGAGCCACGTATCACTCCCTGACACCAATCAGAGCACATCAGATAGCAGTGAATGGTCACCTTCCTGGATTATGTGGCTTGAGTTGCCACGGTAAGTCCAAAAATTACATCCTTGTGTTGAAGGGGAGTGGGAGGAAAGATTTATGTTTCTTGGATGGCTCTTGCTTTTTGGCCTGATTCATTACACTGACATCTTAATTAAATCCAGGCTCTGTCAAAAACCTTTATTTTAAATACCCCCCTTCTGTAATTGTATATACATATATGGAAAATAGACACACCGAGCTGCTTTTAAGGGAGGAAAAAAAGATCCTGAACAGTCCTGTAGTTGAAAATGTGTTAGAGAAGGAAGGGAGAAGTCTGAATGGATGCAGGAGCTCATAGAACTTAGATCTGGGCCCTCTGGACCACCCTGCAAAGTCCAAAACTACCCCTGCAGCGCTCAAGGTTCACGGATCCTGTGTTAGTTAAATACAGCTGAACTGTTTGACTTTGCCCAGATGTTAAAAAGTACACGCAGTTGGTGCATTTCTTAGAATCGCCTCCCCTGACTCCACCACCTGCCTGAGAAAAGTTCATTTGTAAGATATAGGAAGCAGCTGTTTTGTAGTTTTAGTAAAAATAAGCCACACAGTGTGTAGTTTAATTCTTACATACACAGGGCATGTTAACATCTTTAGCATGCATAAATCTGCATCTTGCAATGTTGTTTGAACCTGAGCTTTTAATGAAAACTTGCCCTCTATCAGGGATTACACTGAGCTAATGCTGAAATTCCAGTTCTTAAATGGAACAAAACTCACATTGATTTCTAGGACTGCAGAATTTGACCCACAGTTTATATATGCTTTACCTAGTAACCTGAACCCAATGGCTGCTCAGAATATCCCTTTTTCCTTTAGCAGGGCAATGTCAGGTGGCTACGTTGCATGGAGGACAAGGGTGAAAGCAGTTGGGTACTGAGGTTTTTTGTACACAGTTTCATAGTTTTGCTTTTTTGGGGTATTTATACTCTAGCTAGATTCTGTTCCTTACTATTCCATGTTAGGCCATTTTGCAGGCTCTTCCTCGGCTTGCAGCAAGGCCTGCTGGGAAGGCCCCAGGTGAAGCTTCTTTGGGCTTTGTTGCATCTTACTACATCAGGCCTGTGGTGAGGGGTTCAAACTCAGTCTGAGTGCAAAGACAGAATACCACACTTGTATGGGGATGGAGGGCACAAAGTATGAAAAGCAAATGTGTGCTGTCTTTAGGAGTCATGTCTTAAGTCAGAGGGCAGATAGCCTAGATCAAGAGATTTTTCCCTTATTTACTTTTATATAGAAACTGGAGTGTTTATCAGCAACTGAGGATGGATTTTAATTTATCCTTCACTATGGTTCTAGTGAACCAGTCAGATGCCAGTATCACCCTTAGAACACACTCTGCCTCTTTATTGCTGCCTAGCTAACCCTCTTGCGCCCCTCTCTACAACTTAGTTCTCGCTGTTAAGCCAATAGAAATCTAAACTTTACTCTTAGTGGTTCAGTATAAATACAATGCACTGCCTATCGTTGAGGAAAATGCAGTTTAGGAAGCTTTCCCTCAGTCAGCTCACTGCACCTGCTGTAAACACTGAAGGAGGACTGTGGTCACACTGTCTTGGGGCCTGCAGTCAAGATAAAGTTACTGTCAGAGATGCAGAGTACCAATAAGCAATAGCACACTGTTAAGATCAAGCAGTCAGATATCTTTGGCTTTCTGTGCTGGAAGGGAATTTTACCCTTTTGAACAGCATCTGAATTTATTAGCCTCCTTGCTCCAGAAAATGCACATGTACAACCCCCAACCTTTTAACTGAAGGAAAATTACCCACCATGTCAGCAGGTCTGAAAACAGGAAATTCATTGTAATCATATCCCCAGCTGCAACTCAACTCACAGAAAAGGGCCACAGTGTATCTGGAAACTAGGGGAATTAGTATGCTGAAGTGGTGTGCTGGTCTTCTTACATTTAAATTAAAGAAAGGAATAAAGGTGATTAGAATTGACAATAACAGAGGTGTATTTCACCCTTATTAGTACTGGCTTGTTTGGCAGGCTCCAGGCATCAGATTTGGACTTACTCACTTAACAATACATGTTATCAGAAATTTCAATCTTATCTAGTGCAAATACTGGTTACCCTTCTGTTCTCATTGACTCTCTGGCGTCCATACTACACATCTGGAAGTCCTTGCAGTTCTGTCACCAGGACATGTATCATTAATACACATTAACTCATTTCCCCCCAGTCTGAGAATTTAACCTTTCACTAGGCTTCCAGGATGTTGTTGGCAAGAGCCACTCCCCACTAGATTTCAAGGATGTTTTCAACAGCCTTGCTACATAGTCCAAGCTTGTCTTGGGAAAAGATGATTCAATTTAAATACAATTCTGCTTAGTCAATGTTTAATCTAGATTGCTTAATATTCAAGTGTAGAGCAATGGGAGGAAGTCCTGGTGTATCAGTGTGGAACATTTAGATACTATAATTACAGTTCAACAACAGGAAACAATGCCCCTAAGAAAGAGGAATGCAAGAAACAAGCAGGCCTGGTCCTGCAAGATCAGAAGCCAGAGAAGGAAAGACAGGCACAATGAGAGAGATGGGAAGGGGACACAGAAAGGAGAGAAAATGCTAGAAGGGAAATATTGAACATGATATGGAGACATGGGGCAAGGGGGAGAGAGAGAAGGAAGAGATACTGGCCTCAGCAACACCCTGGAGAACCTGTTTTGTTTCCCCTTAGTTTCTGTAATTGTAGCTCAGAGGGGGGAAAATATAGCCCACGGGCCACAGCCGGCCTGTGGGGCTGTCCTGCCTGGCCCCTGAGCTCCAGGCCAGGGAGGCTAACTCCTGGCCTCTCCCCCGCATCCTCAGATTAACACCAGTGCTCTAGCCGCTGTTCCTGGGCAGCGCTGCTGAGGCATGAGTGGCTCGGGCAGGGCCTGAGCTCCTGCCGCTCTGAGTAGCATGGTAAGGGGACTGGCGCATTGGATAAGGTACAGGGAGTCTTATTGGACAGGGAATGGTTGGAGGGGGCAGAGGTTCTGTGGGGGTGGTCAGGGGACAGAAAACAGGGGGGTTGGATAGGGTATGGGAGTCCTGGGGTTGTGTGGCAGGGGGCAGGGGTCAGGCAGCAGGGGGGGTTGGGTCATGGGGAAGCAGTTAGGGTAGGGGAAATCTCAGGAGCGGGTGGTCAGGGGATAAGGAGCAGGGGGGCTTAGATAGATAGGTCAGGTCCAGGGGGTGGTTAAGGGCAGGGGGGGCAGTCAGGGGCCAAGGAGCAGGGGGGCTTAGATAGGGGGTGAGGTCCAGGGGGTGGTTGGGGCGGGGATGGAGCAGTCAGGGGACAAGAAGCTGGGGGGTTGGATGTTCTGAGGGGAGCAGGAAGTGGTGGGGCAGCTGTTTGGGGAGGTACAGCCTTTCCTACCCAGCCCTCCATACAATTTTGCACCCCCGATGTGGCCCTGGGCCCCAAAAGTTTACCCACGCCTGTTGTAGCTATATAGTTTAAGATGAGTGTTTCTCTGGGCATACTTCTGCGTTGACACCAATGCTGTAAATGAGCAATACGTTCCCCTATTATAGCTCACCTCTCTTCCATGGGTCATATGCACATTACAAAGGTTTGTACAGATGAGAATATAAACACCAAGGCTTAGGCAGTTTGCTCAAACTCCCACAACAACAGAAACCAATCTGACTTGCCAGGCCCTGGCTCTAAGCACCAGAAATCACTGCCTTTCTATATTTTTTAAATATGTAAGCATTTGCTGACCTCACAAGAAATGGGCAGAAATTTAATTTCCACTGTTATTTTAAAACTGGCCTCTGGTGAGTCATTTTTAGATTACTTGTTAGTGTATAAATAACTACTGCTTCCGTTCACTCTGTAGTATGATACGCTATGTGGTGGTTATAAAACAGTGTGCTTCTAACAATTATCTGAGCTAGATACTAGGGAACACGTCAGTGGCAGGTACATTTAGTGGTAGTCAGCTCTATTGAAGTAAAGACTAATCATCATCCATATCCAGCACAGTTATTCCTTAACATTTGTTTTTTTCTATTCAGTTGTCTGTTGAGGAATACAGATAATTTATTGTTGAAGGAAATTTATACTCCACACGGTGATAAAGAAAATACTGGACAGCAGCTAGAGTGAAGTTATGCTTTCCCAGTGCTACAGTGATTTTTCTACCCTTGCTAATTTGCCCTCTTCCTTCTCTTTATCCTGACATTCCTCCCTCACCACTACGTTTAAAAAAAGACGTTATAGATCAGCCTATCCTAACAAATACGTCACAGACGTACTGTGAATAGTAGTCTTTACTCAGCTGTGAAGTGAAGCAGAGAGGTTGTTATCCAAGGTGTCCCACAGAATCAGTGGCAGAACTAGGTATGAAATGTGAAGTTGGACATTTTAATGGTCTTGCAGTAAGCAGAACTTTCAAACATAACATATCTCTAATCCCCATTAAGTACACAAGCAAATGCCAGTTTTACAGACACGTTATATTGAAAGTTTGGATTAAACTGTTCTCTAACTTTGATCCATTGTACCAGGGGGAAAACAGATGAAATTCGATACATGTGATAGGAAAATCGGTTTTGTCTGAGTGGTGTGGAGGAAGTGAGTAAGGAAAAGTTATTTACTTGTTCCGATAATAGAAGAACTAGGGGCCACCCAATGAAATTAGTAGGCAGCAGGTTTAAAACAAATAAAGGTAGTTCTTCACACAGTGCACAGTCAACCTCTGGACCGCCTTGCCTGAGGAGGCTATGAATGCTAGGACTATAACAGAGTTCAAAAGAGAACTGGATAAATTCATGGAGGTGAAGTCCATTAATAGCTATTAGCCAGGATGGGTAAGGAATGGTGTCGCTACTCTTGGTTTGTCAGAGGGGGGTGATGGATGGCAGGAAAGAGATCATTTGATCATTACCTGTTAGGTTCACTCACTCCAGGGCACCTGGCATTGGTCACTGTCGGTAGACAGAATTCTGGGCTAGATGAACCTTTGGTCTGACCCAGTATGACTCTTCTTATGTTCTTATGTCTGCCGACATGGGCTGTCATTCCGAAGTATGAATGTGAAACAATTTTTAAAAAAATCTTTCAATTCATTGTTGCAGAGACAAAGATGAAGCAGCCAGGAGCAGGGCATTATACATTTTACTATTTTAAGCTAAGACTTAAAGTAAAGAGAATGCAGTTAAATTTTGTTTTAATCTCTTAATGCATCTGTGAAAGCTTCGTACCAAGTGCTGGACTAGGTTGCCGAGTACATAACATTAAAATGGGCAATGGTATTTGTAATGGTGTTATAAAGAAGGGTCTGACAGCACTGTTATCCTCAGGGCAGTACAGAAGCTACTTTTTGTCACTCACATGCTGAGTGTTTGTATGCAGAGAAAACCCTCCTAAGCATAAAAAAAATTACCAATCACTATCTGCTGTAGAAGGGTAATCTGTAAATTAGTCTGGTCCAAAGTGGACATTATCTTCTATACTGCAGCAGCTCCAAAGGAACCATTGTGGTCTAACTAGGTCAATAATCCACAGATTAAAGTTTTTCCTTGTGTACCATGAACCCTTGAACTGCTCCACAGCAGTTAGTACAGATGATGCAAATACATCATTTCATTTTCTCTTTGTGGTGCTATTTAACACAATTTTTATTACTACAAAACTCACAACTCCCCCTTTCTTATTCTCAAACTCTCCATTTGTAACTCCCTCTCCCCCAGCGATGCAGAGCAGGAAGCTTCTTATTCCTTGTGTGTTAAAAGATCCAGATAACTCCATTAGAGCCTTACTTATTTCCTTGTTTCTGTGCAGCTTTCAGGTCCTTAGCAGTCATTTCAATGTATTAGCATATAGATGATGTGCACTGCTGTAAGTTATTGTCATGTCTTTAGTAAAGTGATGAAAAAAATGTAACAGTTTGTGTGACTACAAATTCACCTACTGGTGTATATTTAGGTGCTTAACCTTTGGCACTCAAGTTTGAACACTTTTAGTCTGACCGCCTTGTATTTCTGGCTAGCCAACCAAGAAATTAAAGGGGTAATTAAGAAGTTAGTTCAAAAAGTAAAAATACAAATGTCTATTTTTCTTTAAAACACTGGGCAATTGCTATTCGCCCAGTCCAAGCTATTGCAACAGTAAATGCAAAGTTTTTCTCTCTAATCTGGCCTGCAGATGTCACATTTTCCACCCTTCACAGCTGTCAAAGACCAGATGTGTCCCCTTCAGCCATCAATACTCAAAGCTAGTCATTTAACAGCAAGTGTTTCAGGGCCATGAACAACCTGAGCAGTTGAGGGCAAAAGCCAGGAGTAAAACCTGTGAGGGTATTCACCTTTTCTGAGCTAGACACACCACTGCTATCTAGTCTAGAGAGGAGTGCCAGGACTAGTCTAGAGAGGCTAGTAGTAGAGCTCAAGTTGCTGTCCATTCTGGCAGTGTCATCTTCAAGGCCAGAATGATTATTATAGGACTCCTGTACTCATGTAGTGCCAACTCTAGGATTCTCTCAGATGTTCTCTGGCCCATGAAAAACACTTGATGTATACTGCTTGTGGTAGTGTTAATGATATTCTATACACGTTCAGGCAGGGACAGTCCCTGGCTCACTAAGCTCAGTTTTATGTTGACACTTTGGGTGAAGATCAGATATTCTTAAAGGGGCACGTGACTCATGCATTACCCCAATCAGCCCATCACCTGCTGCAGGCTGTGATAAGACATCTACTCCCTCTTTCCAGTAGGGGAGTCTGGCCATCATGGTATACCTAAGGACTCAGCAAGGTGTTGAACGTAATTGTAGTTGCTAGTTATAGGAAAACCTAGCATATACTGTACTCTGATTATTCATTGAAGAGTTTGGGGGAGAGGGGGGAATAACAAGCAGGTTATTTGTCCCTATTCAGTAAGGAACATTCAGAATAAAACACCTCTTGGAGCGGGTGTCTGCTTCCAATTGATTGATTGATTCTACAATAGTACCAGGCCACTACACTTCATCTGAACCTGGGAGAAATACTGCTGGCAAAGAGCCCTTGGTTTGCATTCATTAGAGCCAAATATTGGCCTAAATCTACTCCAAAATTAACTAGATTTTTAAGACTATTTTAGATGAGGGGGTGGCTTCTCTGCTTTGCTCTGCTTTTTAGAACAGGATAATTCAAAATAATCTGTTTCTTGCAAATCTAGCTCCTATATAGAGTGCTGCTGTTTGGTGTGAATGTTAGAAGATTGAATGTCCACAATACAAGGCAATTCAGCTAATGACAAAGTTATTGACAGCCACAGAGGAAAGGTTATGGAGTAAAGATAGCATTTCAGAGCCAGCCTCTTCTTTCTCAAGTCTAGGTTGTTAAGAGTAATGGACAATAGAAACCCAAATCACTTTGCCATCTGGAATCTGAATTTGTTATTAATAGCACTCCAACAGTCACAATTAACCATCAAACACCTTTACACAAACACAATTGATTCAAATTAAAGGCACACTACATCAATCACATGTACAGCATGTCATTGCTCTGTTACCGAAATTCAACAGTTAGATTTCAAGTATAATGTATAGCCTATAGTCTAATGGTGTCCTACAGAATGTACTCATACACCTTATTTCCTTGTAATTATACTTGGACTAGCAGGTTAAGGACACCTTAGGGAACAAACTCCCCTTTTTAAAAAAATGGGCATAAGTATTTACTATAAAATTGCTCTTATTCAAGCGGTCAAGAAACTTCCTTCAAGACAATATGTAATATCCAAATACAGCAAGGTTGTTACCCATTCTGCATATCAGGCTCAATTAATATTAATAATGACTAAATCCTGGCAACACTTGGTTGTGACCTTGTTACCAAATCCTGTGATCTTAGGGTGGTTGTTTTTCCTCTCTTCATTTTCTTTAAAGTGATTCTGCATGCTCAAAACCTCACAGATGGGAAAGTAATAGAGCCAGACTTCTGGGGAATAACTAAGAGTCACCTGCTTTTTCCATTAGCAGCCAGTGAACTCTTGTGCAAATACTATACCTAACATCCTGGCAGCAGGTGAATATTTGTAGATCCTAGGGGACTAATTTAGTAATACTGTAAAATCCTGCTGTGAAACTTCGCAAACATATTATTTTACAAGAAAAATTACAAACAAATTATATCTATATATACACACACCCCTACCCTTTAAGATATAATTTTGCCTTTTTCAGAAGAAGAGTCAGCTCTCAATGAGAATTTTTACTCTGTATTGAAAGATTTTAAATCAGCTGTAATGGATTGACTTGGAATATGTGCAGAAAGTTAACTACTGTGTTATAACACCAAATGGATTTCAGCTTCCTCTGCCAGCCTTAGGTTACATGGTAAAGACATATCAGTATGCCAGGCAAAATTTTGCATTACTATCTCTCTAATGAAGATGGCACCAGTTTTTTCGGATTTCCAGCAAATATATAACTGGTACACTGAAATATTTCAGAAGGGTAGTTTCATCATAAACACTAAAATTACTAACAAACACGCATGTCAACTAATACAAGATTGAGACTGATTACCACAGACCACAAAATACAAGCTTAATTAGCCTAACATTTCCTTCAAGCCAGCATCAGTTATGTATAGTTGGGCAATACGTTATGTTATCAGATAATATAACCAATGGATTATAACAAAGCCAAACCAAAAAACAGAGAGGGTTTTTAAATCATTCTTAATGTGTAAAAAAAATTAAAATTACTGAATTTATTTTGTACTTGTAACAAGCCACCATCTCCTCAATAACAGCATAATCACTTCACCACTAGGGTTATAAAAGAATAATACTCTTCTCTGCACAATTTCCACTCATTGTTCACTAACAGCAGAGCTATATATCCCTTCCCTGAGGTGATATTTTTCCTTGTGTGATATCTTTGATTTTTGTGGTTTGGGTTTTTTTAAAAATGGACATCTGAATTACTCAGTTCTGTAGTACACCAGACTTCATATCCATCCTTATCCTGAGAGTTTTGGGGTATTTTTTTTTAAAGTGTGTCCTAAAAGCATGACTTATTACTGATGGAATACCTGATCAGATGCAAGTAAAGGCACTTGACATCTGCAGACAGTATCAGTGTTGTTTTTAAGTTATAATTTAAATGAAGTCCAATCTCAGTTGAAATATTTTCTTCAATGGACCTTTGGTGCTTTTTTACAGTCCCCAAATATGCTACCAATACCTAGAAAGGCAGATGCATTAACAAATAAACTTAACTTAATCCTGAGACATTAATCAGACTGATTTGTTTCAGGTATTTGTACAGCTGCAAAGAAATAGTGTTACGAAGAAATACAGCAGGAAGTCTTGGCTTCAGCATCGTAGGCGGTTATGAAGAACACAGTGGGAACAAACCATTCTTTATCAAATCCATCGTTGGAGGCACACCAGCATACAATGATGGAAGAATTAGGTAAACTAATGAAACTAATATTTAAATAGCACTCTTCATCCAAGGAACTCAAAAGAACTTTATAATATTCATAGAATGAAGTCTTAAAATAACAGACTAAGGGACTTGCTGAAGGTCACAAAGAGGGCTCAATTTCATATCAGTTCAATGAAAACTTCCATTGAAACCAGTTGAGTATAAAATTGGGCCCGTTTTGACAGAGGTGGGAATAGAAACTGAAGTAGGATCCTGTGCTTTAACAACTTGCTTTCCTGGCAAAATATTATCAAGTGTATAACTATCTTGAAGTTTACTATTTCACAGGTGTCTTTTATTATGTTATTTACAAAGTAACAGTTATCTTAATTATATATATACCTTTACATTGACAACTAAAAGTGTAATTTAAATTCAATAGTAGGTGTGTGTGATAAAATATAGGTGACCTGTAAATTCTTACACAGTGTTTTGCTGTCCACTAACTAGTTAAATTTTACACACACACACACCCATGAAGGAAGAGTTCTGATTTCATATTTTCACCATATATATCTGATTTTTAAAGGAATGCCAGGAAAGAACAAATACATGGTAGTAAGACTACAAGGATTCTTTCAACAGCTTACCTTCAGAAGCCTCAACTTTTTCACCCCAACTCTTTTGCTCCCAGTTAGTAGTTGCCATCCTTCTGGCAAAGTGGTGGCACGATGTTATAGAACCAGCCAAAGCAGCTCAATTGGCAAGAAAGTTTTCTGAAATCAGGTTCCCTTCTTGGTTTTAACTAAAATCTTATCTGTATTTTTAACTTTCCAGATGCGGTGATATCCTCCTTGCTGTCAATGGCAGGAATACATCAGGCATGATGCATGCCTGTTTGGCAAGGATGCTCAAAGAACTAAAAGGAAAAATTACTCTCACTCTTATGTCCTGGCCTGGCACTTTTTTATAAAAAGTATTCATGGAAAATTGACAAATCATTTGACACAGAAAACAAGCTATTTACTATGGACATCAGTTTTCCTACAGTTTTTTGGTCAACTGTATATTTGTAAATAAACATTTTTGTGAAATGTATGTTTGCATGTCAAGACGGTCTTGAGAAAACATGGCACCTGTCAGAGTAACATGCACTTTAGAAAAAAGCAAAGCTACTGAAATTATAGATCAGGGTACAATTCTCCTGTGTTTGTTTGTATTTTTATATCTGATTCATTATAATAATCAAAGCTCATTAAGAAGCAGCAGCAATTCTGTTCACTAATATTTTCAATTTATAAAAAAAGTTATGGATATGTAACTTGGAAAAATACATGGCAGTCTCTTGAAATGATAAACTTGAAATATTTTTGTAATGATTAAATCACTTGACTGTTTCTACCCAATATGTGAAAAGCACTTTGATCAAATAATGTTCCTTTTCACATGGTTAGTATGATGCTGATATTTTCAAGACTTTCAAATACTTTGTCTGTTAGGATGGAATACTGTGAATGAGATTTTATTTCTTATTAAAAATAAATGTAACAATTGTACAGACATGTTCTTTTCTTCAAGAAAACCAGAAAAAAATAACTATAATTCTTCCCAAAGTTTCTGATTAACTGCAGATACCCAGCAAGATTAGGACTTCATACTTAATTTTTTAAAATTCATGGATAAATAGTGTTTAAGTATTGCCAGACTGACTACTAATAATCCACTTGGATAGTGGCAGTGTAAGTTTTGCTAGACTCAAATCTTTTCTGCAAGGAATATGTCCAAAAGTGAGAAAATTGTTTAAGTAAAGAAAATAAACTATTTTAAATGCCTCTATGGAAATTAACAATATTCTGAAGCCCTTTCCCATTAACTTTAAAGGAGAAAAGAATCAGGCCATTAATTTTTATTGTGATGTGGACAACTCTCTCTCGAAAATATGCTAAGACCAACTTCATTTTACATAGATCACCGCAGCAGGACTGATGGATAACTACTTTTGGTTTCTATTGACTAGTTATCTAACCTCCAATCCGATGAGCTACTTTAATCATCCTCCTGCACTCACTTGCACATTTGGAAGTTGTGTTAAAGGTTTTAACATTTTATATGTAATATAAATAATGGTCATACTCTCCAATCACATGAAAAATAATGTACGTCTTTAATGTTTTTGCCATACCTTCCAGCGAAAGTTTCTCAAATGCCTCTCGCTCTTCTAGGACACACAAAAGGATGACCTGTTTATATAACGAACTGAAAGGGCAAAGCTAAACTTCAGAGATCCATTAGCACTGTTACAGATGTATCGGTAGGTAATAGTATGCGGTAACATGAATGTAAACCAACCTCAACCCAGGAGAAGAATAAACTTTCACAGCTCCTACTGGCTTAGGCAACAGGCGACTCAGTTTAGTATTTTGGGCGTAGGTTTCCTGTACAGTACTGCTGCAACAGCACCACCCTCTAGACCTCAGAAGCCACCGCTGCACTTTTTCTTATAGTATCTTAAAAATAAGACAAAGTCAATTCATGAATCTTAACATGAAAAATTCACTCTTTTATTTTCAAAAAACAAATTAACCTTATATTTTGTACTAACAGAACAAGATTAAGAGCAAATTTCTTTAATACCCAGAAAAATAACAAGATTTATAGTAATCTATTTCTGGCACTAATATATGCAAGTAGGCAAATATCACACATGCCTATTCCACTGGAGCAGCTTCAGTGTTTTCCTGTTCAGGGGCAGGTTCACCACTAGCTTCTTTTCCTTCTTTGCTTCTTTTGGATTTTTTGTGTTTGTGCCTCCTGTGACTGTCCCCTTCTTCACTGTCATGACGACGCCTGCTGTTACTAAGACAAAGAGGTGAAAATGCTCAGACAGATGCATACTCTGCTATTAAACAGGCCCTCAAACATCATGTATGAGAAATCTGCTACTTGCTTCCTTATAAGAAAACTGACACTTGCGGTTTTAATGTCATGTGCAGTACTTGAAAATGTGGACAAATAAGACTAGAAAGTGATCATTAGAAAATAAATGTGCATTACAATCAACCTTCATTTCTAATAAATGGTTTATATGCATCCATTCTCCCCCCTCCCCCCAAGAATGATAAATCCTCTCCCCTCTACCTTTAGCTCATATTCTAACTACAAGGCTCTATTCTTACAGCCTAAGAAAATCTTCATTGTGATTCTTTTAATGTTTTTGTTACTCCCCATCACTTATGCTCCTTATACAAAGTATACCAGTAAGATTCAAAGGATTTTACACACTGCCCCAGCTGAAGCTGGTAGAGATATTACACAGTAATCCTGCACCAACATCTCTGGTCAGCTACACATCTTTTACATGGCAGATTTGCTGCAGGCAGCACATGGGGATCTTTGCAACTCTTTCATGATACTCCAACTGTCATTTTTCTACAGATCAAGTCTTTTTCATTTACTATTAAAGATCAAACCTTCGAGATGATTTGTGTCTAGTCTCTTCTTTTTCTCGATGTCTTCTTTCTCTGTGTCGTTCCTCTTTCTCTCTGCTTGTTCTGTGACGCTCATAGCCTCTTTCTGCATATTCTCTGTACCTATATCGTTCTTCATCACTGATGAAAAGAAAATAAAAATCTTTCACACACCAGTGAAATATTAAAAGAGCCTGGGGGGAAAACCACACATTCTAATATTTATACAACAAACGACAAACCAGACTTAACATATTTGTCAGGATTCATAAATACCATCTACAGTGTATGTTAAAAAGACATTAAAGTTGTTTAGCCTACGGGGTAGAATATAAGGACTGTTGTAACTTTAGATTTGAAGTCTTGATATTCTGACATAAGGGTGTATTGGGGTGGGGAAAAACGAGAAGTTAGCATATTTTTAAATATATGAACAGTTTATTATACAATAACAAACTTTGTATGAAAATTTATTATACCTATTCCTCATTGGATGGTATGTTATAGTCATACAGTTTGAGCTCTATAAATGAAGCTTTTGAAAGAACATACTGGCTATTTGTTATCAGCACCTCTGAGATGTTAAAAAGCATTTGAGCACGTTCAGTGAAATCTTCAGTAAGTCTTAGTGATGACAAGCAGTAACAGCCATGAAGGAAGAAGCTAAGTATACAGGAGGCCTCAATGCACTGTAAAAGCTACTATAAAATATATAAGATCCTGTAAAATATTGTAACTTTGATAAGTCTTCATAACATCTTAGTTTAAACGTGTACTGCAACATGTTCCTGTCCTACTAAAACACACGCAAAGTCAATGAAGTGTTCCATGAAATAAGAAGTTGATAGTAATACCTATTTGAGTTTAGCCCAACAGAAAACACAATTGATTTTAACAAATATCTTCTTATGCATCCACTGCCAATAATATATATCCAATCTACTTTCTCCTTGCTTTGAAATCTGCTTATGAAAAAGCTTTATGTAAGACCTGGGTATTATTTATTACTTGGTTAAAAAACAAGTGCAATTTGACACCTAAGATGTTCAATGAAGATAAATTGACTGAATAGCAACGTCATATGAATTCTTAGTTTCAGAAAATAAAGGGGAGATCTTTGTAAATTAAAATCCTAAAAGAAAACTACAGACTGATGTGATCAAACTTTTTGAGTCAGTAACTAGCTGAAAGGAATGAGAACTTAGAAGCCATTAAGTAAAAGCAAAACCTAAAGCTCCACATTTTCAGCTAAGCCAACATTTACTAGCAAAATATTACTGTTTTTTCCTTCATGGTATTGGGGACCCTGTGTGCAGAAGAATCCATATGGCTCCACTAATGAGGAAGGATTTGGGGAGGCAGTGCAGGGAATGTGCCATCTACACGCATTAGAATCCATCTCCAGAGATTCCCCACATCTCAATGAAGTGAGAATTTGGATGAGAGAAGACTGGTTTGCCACAATATGGTTCCCGTGGCCATTTCCCTAACAGGACCACTACATTTGTGACAACTCCAGGCCTGAGCATGGTCTTGTTGGGGGAGGGCAGAAGGAGAAGGGGGAGTGCTGACATCCCCTGCACCCTTGTGCCTGGGATTGGATCTCTTTGGTAGCAGTATCCATTGGTCCACATATGCGCTCCTCCTTGTCACATGCCGTGAGCAGCATCTATATAGTATGGTGCAACCTAACCACCCTGTTTTTGCCACTGCTAAGTCCATGTTTGAATTTCATGGACTCAGGGGAGGAGGGCAAGTAGTGGAGCACTCACAGGACAAACATCTTGAAGAAACTCAGTTACAGAACAAGGTGAGTAACCCTCTCTTCTTCTTTGAGTGCTGTCCCAATGGGTGCTTCCCTGTAGCAGTGTTGGAAGGTTGAGGTTTCAGAGCAGTATTTAAGAGTTTGTTCTGGTAATGTACCCATGTTGAGTCATGGGTGATAACATAATGTTGTATGAATATGTCTGAGGAAGCCCAGGTGGCAGCCCCACAAATGTCCATTATTCAGGAGGTCTACTGAGGTGGACAGCGATCAGGTAGAAAATGGTTGAGATCAGATATCCATTCTGAAAATCTTTGCTTTGATAAAGTAGATCCTTTTGACCTTTCAGTTGCAGAAAGGAAGAAGCGTGGTGATTGTCTGAATGATTTAGGTCATTGAGGTAGAAGGCTAAGGCTCTCCTTACTTCCAGAGTGTGTAGCACCGCCTCATGTTTGTTTTTATATAGCTTTGGGAAAAATAATGGAAGGTGGAGCGGTTGGTTCAAATGAAAGGACGATAAGACTTTGGGTAAGAATTTCAGGTTGGGTCGTAATGTGACCTTAACCTTGTAGAAGATTGCATATGGGGGGTGTGCCATGAGGGCACCTATCTAACCTACTCATCGAGCAGATATGATTGCTATTAGAAAGGCATTTGCATAAACAGATGGATATAGGAAAAGGAGGCCATGAGTTCAAATGAGGAGCTGGTGAAGCAGCATAGGACTAAGCTAAGGTCCCAAGACAGGGTTGGATCTCGAACCTCAGGATATTTTGGAGACCCTTAGAAATCTTTGGTCATAGGATGGGTAAACACAGAATCATCTTTTGACTATGCAGTGGAAGGTGGCGATGGCAGCCGTGTATGCAGATAGAGCTCAAAGAGAGTCCAGATTTCTTGAGTTCAAGAATGTTGTCCAGAATGAGCGGCAGAGAAGCATGAAGCGCTAGAGTATGCATAGTGTCACCCTGGGACTGCAATCTTTTCCATTTGTGTAGGTAAGTATGGCGAGTGGTTGCACATCCACTATTTTAAAGGATTTCTTGTGCGTTCATAAAGCAGGTCATCTCAGGAGCTGAAACCATGAAGGAGTCAGGCCTTCAGATGAAGAATTTCCAGGTTGGGGTGGAGAATAGTGGGTCCAGGGGAAAGGGTAGAGAAGAAGTGCATTCCATGCAATAAGGCAGGTGTCTCTGAGGGATTGATGGCCAAGGGCCGTCCTCATACAGAAAAGTGAGCATTGTTGGGTGTGGCAAACAGGTCTATGCTCAGAAACCCCCACTGGTTGAAAATCATCTATCGAGTTGGCGGGTGTCTCTCCCACTTCTGATCTTGTGAGAACTTCTTGCTTGGGGAGTCTGCTGTGGTGTTCTGGTGGTCAGGTAGGTACACGGCAAAGATATGGATATCGTGTCATATAAATCTGTTCCACAATCTTATGGCTTCAGTGCATAGGGACTGAGACCTGGTTCCTCCTTAACCTATTGATGTAAAACATGCAAGAGACATTGCCTGTCGATACTCTGACGCTTGTGTTCTTGATTAATGGAAGAAAGTGGAGGCATGCACTGCAGACTGCACGTAGCTCTAGAAGATTGATGTGGAGCACAGATTCTGAAAGGGACCATTTACCCTGTATTGTATGGTTCTGTAAATGTGCACCCCAAGCAATGAGGGAGCATCTGTTGTCATGAGCAATGACAGGTTGGAAAAAGGGGACTCTGCCCTGCAGACATTCTGGAGCTTTGTCCACCAGTCTTCTAATAAGAGTTTGATCTTGAGTAGTACCGATAGTGATTTGTTCAGGTTGTGTCTGTGTGGTAAGCAGACTGAAGCCAGTCCTGGAGGCAGAGAATAGGCAATTTGGTGTGCTTGACAATGAATGTAATTATTGCCATATTTACCGAGTAATTGCCTGCAAGTTCTGGCAGAGATCTGTGGACTGGCTTGAACCTTGGAAATTAGACTGACAATTGTGTCGAATCTGTGAGTTAGGAGGAATGCTTTGACCTCTATTGTTTTCAACTATTGTGACAGAGTCAGACCAGAAGGATATAGGAGACTGCTGGAAGGCAGGTATATTAGTCTGAGGATGTGCAGGTCCCTGTTCCCTGGATAGCCAAACAAAGGCTACTCCAGGCCAATCAAGACACCTGGGGCCAATTAAGAACCTTCTAGAAAGGAGTAGAAACAGCTAGCCTAATTGGGACACCTGAAGCCAATCAGGGACTGGCTGAAACCAGATAAAAACCTCCCAGTTAGTCAGGTGGGTGTGGGTGTCAGGAGCTGTGGAAGGAAGTTATGCTGTTGGTGAGACTGAGTGTTGGACAACATATCATCCAGAAGGAAGGAGGCCCTGAGGTAAGGGTGAAGTGGAGTTTGAAGAAGCGGGGACTGCTGTGGGGAAGTAGCCCAGGGAATTGTATTGTGTTTTGTGCCTAAAAGGTCAGCCATCTTAGCTGATACTATTCGGGTCCCTGGGCTGGAGTCCGGAGTAGAGGGTGGGCCCAGGCTCCCCCTTTTCCATCTTCCATACTGGCCTGTGATGAAGGTAACTCACTAGGTGGTGACTCTTGCCAATTATACTGAGAAAGGGAGGTCACTCTGGGGCCTAGATGAGTTTCTGAGGCCCCTAAATCTGCCAGGAAGCGCAGGACCCACAAATACAGACTTGGAGCTTTGTCACACTATGCTCTGATAAATTTAAGTTGCACTAGTGTCAGTACTGATTTTTGCATGTATATTTCAAGGCCTAGACTAGAGATTCATTGTCTCTCCTATGGCCTGGAGTGCATCATGTTGAAAGGGGGCCTTTTTTAGGCAGTTGTTGAGATAAGGAAATATCACGACTCCTTGTTTGCAGAGGTGTATTCCCACAGCTGCTAAGACCTTAGAAAAAATTCTGGGAACTGTAGAGAGGCCAAAGGATAGCACCATATATTGATAATGGTCCAACCGTAGGGCAAATCTGAGAAACTGTCTGTTTAATGGGTGTACAGAGATGTGGAACTATGCATCTTGGAGATCAAGGGCTGAAAGCCAGTCCCCATGTTGCAAATCTGGGATTATCAATTACAAACACAATTACCCTGTAGCATTGCAGTTCGTTAACTTGTTGAGGTACTTCAATTCAAGTATAGGTCTCCATCCGCTGTTTTTCTTTTTTATTATGAAGTATTTGGAATAAAAGCCTTCCGTGATGGAACAGGACTGGTTCTATGGCTTCCAGTTGTAAAGAATGTGGCTTAATTCCTCCCATGAGACGGCTGTGAGAAGGTCCCTGAAGAAGGATGAAAAGGGGAATGGGTGTATGGGAGGGAGAGGAACGGAATGGAGTATCTCTTGTCTATAATTTCCAACACCCACTTGTTGGAGGTGATTGTCTGCCATGTTGGACAGGACGAGATCAAAAGGCAGCCAAATTGGTGAGATATTTTGGATGGTTGCTGCATTTGATTCAGGGGGAGAGCTCTCAGGACCTCGACTTAACTTTCAAAACTGCTGTTCGAAGGTGGAAGGATGAGGACCAGTGGACTGAGCTGAGCCCTACTTATGTTTAGGAGAGGGTCTCTGGTGACTACGTTGTGTGTTGTAGTGTCATTAGGGGCCAAAAAGTGGAGGACGAGAACTAGCAGTAGTTTGAAATTTACTTTATTTTTGTTTTTGTTTTGGTGTTGGCTTATAAATGCTGAGGGAGCATAATGTTGCCCTCAAATTCTTCAGGGAATGAAGGGACTCATCAGTATGCTTGGTGAAGAGTTTGGGACCCCCATATGGGATATCCTCCAGTGTGGTCTGAACTTCTTTGGGGAACCCCGATAGATGTAGCCATGAGGTATGTCTCATGATCACAGCTGTGGCTATGGATTGGACTGCAGCATGGGGCACATCCAGAGGCTGGTAGCACTGTCTGTCCCAACAACTGTCCTTCAGTTACGAGCGCCTGAAATCGCTACTTCTTGTTGTCCAAGATATGTTGCAGGAAGTCAGTGAACTTAGAGGAGTTCACATGGTTATATTTTATAGAAGTGCCTCATAAGTAGCAATCCTAAACAAGAGTGTGGTGGATGAGTAGGCCTTGTGGCCAAAGAGGTCTAGCCTCTTCCATTCTTTATTGAAGGGGTTGTCTGAAAATGACGTTTTCTCCCTCTCTAATTCACCGCATTAACTATGAGGGAATTGGAGGTAACTTTTCTGCAAGGATACATTTTTCGTCCACCTGCTTGCAGACTGGTGGTATGGATGCAAGAGTCTTCCAGATTACCTTAAATAGGTCTAATAAGGCTTCATGGATAGGAAGCACGATTCTTGCTTATGTGAAGGCCTGTAAAATGTCTAATAACTTATGTTGTTGCTCCCAGACTTCCTCTTGTGGGTTCTGTAGAGTGTCCGCTACATTTGGCTGTGTGGAAAGTGTTCTTGGAAGTGTCTGAAACAATCCGCAGTGGGAGGCTGTGGCATTATTGCCTCATATGGAGAGAATAAGATATTGATCAGTAGTCTGCTTTCTTCCTTTCATTCCTCCAGAAATTCTAGCTCTGCCTCTAGTGGCCTGGATACCGACGAAAATGGAGAGCAGCCCTCCTGTGAGAGAATGGCTGAGGAAAGGATTGTCTATACACTGCCCACGGTTCCCAGTATCGCCACTGTGGAGGAACAGGCATGTTAGGTGGCATCCACATGTGCCTATATCAGCAGTTCTCAAAACGGGGGTCGCGATCCCCCTGGGGGTTGCCAAGCGCTCCCAGGGGGGTCGCGAGCTCCCGGCGCCACTGAAAAGCTGCTGAATGCATTTCTTCCGCATTCAGTGGCTTTTCGGTGGACGTAGCTCGGCGTGTCCACCGAAAAGCCGCCAAATGCGGAAGTAATGCATTGGGCGGCTTTTCAGAGGACACACAAGGGTCTGCTGCGGCAGCCAAACAATCAAAAAGGGGTCACGGTTCTCATAAGTTTGAGAACCGCTGGCCTTTATCAAGGACGTGGTTCAGTTATGCACTCCTGATATTGGGGATATGTATGGGATTTACAGTGCGCCATGGAAGGCTGAACAGTGGAGTGGAGTACACTTTGTCGTCCTCTTCTTCCTCCCCACTGGAGAGGAGAGGAAGGCAGTTCTAGCTGGTAAGGGAGAGTGGCAGTGCGTGCATTTCTGGGGAAGAGACGTGGATTGTGGTAGTTCAGTCTGGAAGAGAGTCAACTCCCGGGTTTCAGAAACTGTCAGATCCCTTAGGAATGTAAAGTCCTGAGGTAGAGACATAAGCATCACGTGTTGAGATGTCCTAGGATGAGGCATCAGTGAGAAGCTTGTCGCTACCAGTAGTACGGCAGACATGGTGTAGCTTGCCGAATGGTCACCAGATGGCGTTGACAGCTTCATGGGTGCCGAGGGCCTCTGTGGTGCCGGTAGTTTCATCAGTGCTGAGGCACTCAGAGCTGTATGTTTTGGTATGGAAGGCAGAACCAAATTGGAGATTTTCACATTCCCCTCTCAGTCTCACATGGCGTAATCCTTTCATAAGATCCTGCCCTCCTAGGGTCTTTGGGCCTCCCAATAGCACTGGTATCGGAGGTACTCACATGATCAGAATAGCTACATCTCAGTGAAGAATGCATGACATTAACAGAACTCACTGGGACTGTCTTTTTGGGATTGCTCCTTGGAGCGTGAGCCCGGGACGCACTTTTAATCTTCTGGACAGGAGAGAGCAGACTCTCTTCGCAGCATGCGAGGAGTCAGGGTCAGCAGTTGATGATGCTGAGGGGTATCAGCGCTGCAGAAAAGAAGTCTCAGGACAAGGATCTCAGCTGGGCCTAACGTGTTCTCCATCATAATTAACTTGAATTTGAGGTCACAGTCTTTTCTGGCCTGTGCCTTTAAGTTAAGGCAGCAGGAGCAACTGCTGATGTGTCCCTCTTCCAGCCACAAAATGCACTGGGAGTGCCCATCACACACGGCAATGGCCTCAGAGCAAGAGAAGCACCCCTTAAAGTCAGGGGATCTGGGCATAGTCCCGTGAGGGGAGAACTTCCCGACTGGGAAGGACTCTGGAATCTCTACTAGGAAATAACAGGGAGAAAATTTTTTCCCCCCAAGGAGAATAAGAGAAAGAAAAACTGATAACTACTATCTAAAACGGAAACCTAAAACATCTAAAGGCAGTAAAACAAGCGATGAAGGGCTCTGCTAGAGGCTCTGTTCCAGACAAAGGACTGTTGAGAAGGAACTGATGAATGCTGGGTCACACAGTATTATATAGATGCCACTCACAGTGCGTGACAGGGATGACCCCAACAGGCAACTGCTACCGAAGACCTACAATCCCAGGCACAGGTACACCAGCACACACGAAGTGAAGCACCTCTAGAGACACCACTCTACAAAAAATCTAACATTTAATCAGTGCCCTTTTTGACAGAGAAATCCAAGCGTGATAGAATCCAGATAAGCTTTCTTTCGCTACCTCTTCTTAGAAGGTTGAAATTACTCTACCTCTTCAGGATGGTCTGCATGACATACTCAGTCTAAAGTCACCTTGGCTATAGGTAAAAAACCAAAAAATTAAAACAGAGCAATAAAATCAGATTAAATGAAACGGTATGCCTAGCATATTTAGTCAAATTCTGTTAAAGCTAATTCCAGATAAATACAAACCATGTTGTGGAAGTGAAAAAAGCAACATTTTGGATTTCTAGAATGGACTCCTCTCTGTACCAGCTTCTTTCTAGCCTTCTAAGCAAGGTACGCGTCTGAGACTCAACCAACCAAGTTTGTATCACCTTCCCTTCTCCTCAAGATCCAAGTCCTTTGTAATGGTTACTCTTTTTGTCATTAAAACTATGACAATCTATCATCCTATTAGGAACAAAGCACTGGATTACATCAGCAATTCAAAGATGAAATGGTTGATTAGGTGTGCCATTAGAAGTGGAGAGAGCAGAAGTGGAATAGTTTATTCTCTGTACAAGAGATATTGTTACCTATATCTGCTTACTATCATCACTCCTGTCCATCTCTGGAGTTATTCAATTTCCTGTCACACAACCTAAATTTGTAAATGTGCTATCTTGCTTGCACCTTAGTCATCCTAAAGTATAAAGGTGACTGGTATGTATACAATTCTCTCTGGCTATACATGTCAAATTAAATCTAGCTCACTGTGCACCTTTAGAGATACAGGGCTTATATTTTCTTATTACTCCCTCGTACCTTTATTCTGCTGTATCTCAAAAATGAACAACTGACAGTTAAACGTGTCACATTCCCCTTTTCAATAATTTAAAGCTGATTTTTTTGCCCCGCAGAATTCTGTAATACTGGACCTTAAAATGAGTCATGGGTGCAGGACTGAACAAATACAGCCACCCTTAGGCAATGGATCAGTGGGTCTTCAGAACAGGAGCAGAGGATTCCATGACTTTGAACAAAAGGAACCAACATTTCTCTGCCAAGCAGGTAGCTTAAAGTAATAAACTATGGGTATCTGAAGCTGCTCTCATTCTGACTGTCATATATTTTCCCAATAAGAGATGGATTAGTGTATGGAGGGCAGTCAAAGGTGTATGACAAAACACAGAACTTTGTAATAAAACACAGAACTTGGTAATAAAAAATTATCATGACTCCACTATTTTATGATATAGGTGATACCACTGCATGTGCGCACACACAATATTTATACATACACAAAAAGTGTTTGTGTACTCCCTGCCACTCTCACACAGAGACACACACACTTTTATGCCCACAATTTTCAAACATGGGTGCCTAATGGTCAATATCTGAATCCATATTTAGGCATCAAATCAGAAAGGGTTCTGAGAACCTATAACTGTCAGTTGAGGATGCTCAGCATACCTAAAAATCCCACACCTATTTAGGTACCTAACTTAAGACATCCATATTTGAAAGTTTTATCATATATTTTGCTAAAACCATTCAAACACATTGAAACTCTAGAATTCATTCTTCATAAGACACCCTGCAAGGAATGAGTTCCAGCAGAGAGTGGAAGTCAATCAAATATTTGCACTTTACACTTTAGTGATAACTAACTTTAAAATTGTAACTCAGCACAAAGGAAGATATGCTCCTTGTCCTGAAGTGATTACAATCCAAGAAAGAAGGCACCATTCTGAATGGTAGGGAGTGGGTTGTAAGCAAAATATGCACAATTTTATATACAGTATGGGAAGAAGGTGGTAAGATGGTGGTGGAATCATTTTAAAACCATGTTAACTTGCACATTTCCAGTAATGTGCACTTGGGTTATTTTACACTGGTAAGAAATGCATAGAACACAGATTTTTCATTTGCAGGGCCAATTATAGAAGTGCATATGGCCTCATTTTAGTATTCCCTGCACAAAACATGATGCCTACTTTAAATCTCAGAGAAGCTTTATTTCTGGTAGTTTTAAACGGAGAGGAAAAAAGACACCAATGGTTAAGTATTCTTTCCCTGAAATGTAATGCATCTTGTGATGTGTGAAGTCTTCGTTTCCTTCTTCCATATTTTTATTTTTGAAAAGTGAAAGAAACTCTAAATAAGCTTAAAAACCAACATTACCGTATGTGAATTATCTGTCCTTTTAAATCTTCTTCCACCTTCTCTGTTACTCCCAAATCTACTTTTTACTAGTTAACAGCCTCTTGGTTCCTTACATAGCAATGTGGCAGCAGCTTTGCTGCAGATGGTGGATAATTTAGTCACATTTAAAAAAAAAAAAAAATAGTTGAGGCCTTCTCTTCCCCCTCCTTTACTGATATCTCTGGCAGCAATACAGAGACTTCTCTGGGCCTGGAAGTCATTAAGGTTCATTTCAAGCACCCTTGAATGACCAGCCTTCTTTCTGGCCTTCAGTCAAGCTGCCTGAGAAACAGATGTTTAAATTGGACTTAAGTTCTTAAACACTGACCCTGTAATTTGTAACACAAAACACAGACACAGTACAGGACCACAACACCACAATGTCAATGTCTGCACAAAATAAGAACTAAATTTTCTTGCACCTAATTTAGGTCTTTAACAATTCTTTTAAGCCTGTAATGATTGATAAAGATGATACAAAAAACCCCCTCATTTCTCTTAGCTAAGGTAATTCTAATTCCTGATATTCTGCTCATGTTTAGCAACATAAAACAATTAAGATGGCAATCCCAAAATCAATTTAATGGCTAATGTGTATCTCCTGTAAACATAAAACTGATCAAAACAATTAACAGAAGAGTCAAGGGACTAATCCCAAAATATTTTGCAACCACTAGAAAAATTATGAAATAAACTGCCTAAGCAAATTAAGTTTACACTAAATTTGTAAGTCTATAGCCCTCAACTTATTTGTGTCACATCCAATTCAACATTAAATGCTGTGTTCTTGTGCACAAAAAACATACAGAAGATAGCAGTAGTGTCTAAGTTTAATCACTTAAATAATAAAATTTATTAAAGAGCTGAAATGTCAATAAAGGAGTTATCTGTCTGAAAGCAAAAAGTTCTTGACCTTTTCGTGAAGCCTGCAGTTCACAAATAAATAGGATGGACAGAACATTATTCATTCCCAACTACTTACAAAACCCACCAAACTAATCAACCCATTTTTAGCAGGCAGTACTGTTTCCAATTAGAGTCAACCATAGGTGGACATTGCTCTTAGAAAAGAAGTAGAAATTCCAACTGTAAAATAACAGAGAACCCACAGATTCCAGTTGTTTTTAGAATTAATGAGATCAAAGAGCGGCTTCTCTCCCTCATACACAAAGCTTAAATCACATTCTTAATGCCTGCAGTCCTATAAGTAGTTAGTATATAAAGTATAATTTTACACTTCTGTTTTACATTTGGAAATTTTTGCTAGTTTCCAACAGAAAACAAAGGGAGAAGAAAACCCACACCCTCTCAACCCTTGAGAACATACAGCTGCACACCAAAGGTTTTAAGTGTTGAAGTACACTACCTAATATGGACACTACACTTAAACATAGTATTATAGTTAACTATTTTATTACTAACCTGTTGAAAACACTTGGAGTTGGGCTGTGATCACGTTCCCTCTCTCTCTCTCTGGTACGTTCTCGTTCCCTATCACGATCCCGATCCCGATCCCTCTCTCTGTCTCTCTCTCTCTCTCGTTCCCTATCTTTCTCTCTTCGTGCATAATAATCCCACTGTTTGCTGGTGTCCACAAGACTAGGCCATGAAGGAGCAGAACCTGCAAGGTGCGGAAAGGTGACTAAAGAAAAAAATGCTGGTATTAGCAAGAACAAAAGCTGGTAAAATATAACATGATTCACTCTTGAAATGAGAGAGATGTTTCTTTCACAAGTCTATGTATTACTTGAACCTAGGTACAATATTTTACTATGATGGCAATCCAAGATCTCAGATAACCTTCTGTTGCATTTTAATTTCGAAAATGTATTGTTACCAGTGTACATTTTGTTTCTTCAGATATAGATCATGCAGAATGTCTGAATTCTAGATCACTACAAATAAAACGGTCATGCAAACACTTCCTAAGAAGGGTCAGATTTCTTTATGTGATTAGCTTAATTTTACTTTGGCAAAACAAGCAAATAGGAAATAAAATAGCCAGAACAAACAAATTCTTTTAAATGTTGTGGCTCTGAAAGTATAATAAAAAAAGGTGAGAAAACAGTGTTTCCTACTTTGCTCAGTTTAATTATTTTTAAAGAAAACACTATGTAAGTAAAAAGGTGCACAAAATAAAAATAGTTGCAACTGAGTGTACAATTGTTGACAGTTACATTCTATATTTTCCTCTCAAGAAAATATGGAATATATATATACACTATATATTTATATATTTTTCAAAGAATTTCCAATTATATAACATAATAGTAAATGTGGAAGTCTCTTCTGTAAGTTAGCCTTGGGGAAGCTATTAAAACTAGCTAAAGGAAATAATTCTATTGTTTATCTTATACAAACATACCATTCTAATAAACGTTCACCAGAACCATTGTTACTACTAAAACATATTATATTTTGAGAAAATGAAATACTATGTCCTTCAGTTTAAAACTTTTTGTAAAATACAATATGCTTGTTTAGAGGAGAAAAATTTTAATCAGACTTCCTGATAAGAAAACATCCTCTCGCACTCAACAATTTTCTATAACCAGGAGAGAGACAGAAAGATTCTCCAGTATGTTCTGCTGTCAGGAAGAAACCAAAATGTCTAGAGACTTGGCTTAGTAGCCCAAAGATAATGCTCAATGAGGCAACTGGAGTGCCTCATTCTACCCAACAGTGACTGGTTTATTTTATTAAGACACGGCACTCCCTAGTGGACTTAAGGTCCCAAAGTCAGGAATTCCTGAGTGCTCATATCTGCTTTGCAACCCACTCACTGTGTGGCCTTAGGTAAATCAGTTTAACTGCAGTGAGTTACCACTTTTCTCCATCTATAAAACAGAATAATACTTATCTAATTCATGTGATGTTATGAGGGCAAGTTAACTGTGCAGAGCTTTCAAAAATATAGAAGTGTTATATAAGTGCAAGAAGAGGCAGCACTGATGGGTTCTGATAAGAGTCATGTTCGGTCTTCTTTGTCTAAGATGCCTGCGAATGTGCCTGCAGCAGGGTGGCTTGAGCAGAAATATTGGCTTTGCCAAGGGCTCCATGAATTAATACAAAAGATCTTTTCAGAGGAGACAGATGGGGGTGGGGGGGCCGCGGAGGAACTTCAGCAGTAAAATACTATTTCCAGTGACAACCCATATAATGCATAACAGCAGCAGCAATACAGTGCTTTACATCAAAAAAATGCTGAACAAACATTGGTTGATGTTTAAGTTAGGAATATAGGGAAAACGAGGAGTTAACAAACAAAAAAATCCTAGAACAACAGTGTTTTGTTTATTATCCTGCCAAAACTGAAATTCTTCTATGTAAGGAAAGCAACCAGAAATAGAAAAACACAAAAAACAAATAGCTGGACTTTAAAGACTGCTAATATCCTTAACTTGCCATGTTTTCAACAAGGTATGTATGGTCTTCAGGGCTTGAACACACTGGATGATGGAGATTATTCAAATTTAAAAATCTGAAATTATATTAACTTAATTCTATTGGTTACATTAAATATAAAGAAGTGAAAGAGTCCTGTGGCACCTTAAAGACTAACTAAAGTATTGAAGCATAAGCTTCCGTGGGCTTGCATGCATGGGTATTAGCCCACGAAAGCTTATGCTTCAATACTTTAGCTAGTCTTTAGGGTGCCACGGTACTCTTTGTCACTTCTGCAATTCCAGACTAACAAGGCTACCTCTCTGATTATTAAATATAAAGTTGCAAAACACAAATGGTAGTGATTTTTACTTATGAAATCTACATCCATGCTGATTCTGTCTGTTCCCTCTATGCAATAACTACAATGATCTCCATATCCTGCCAGACAAATACACCAGAAAATTCATCTGACACAAGCAAAGTATGTTATTTGCATCTCGGTGACCTAACGTGACCCAGTGCTCAGGCTTTATAAAGCTCTGATTGCAGCTATTCGGTTTTATCTATAAGAGTTCTCAACATGCAAGAAGTTAAAAATAGAATAGCTTTCAAACATAATAAAGATTAGTATTTTGTGTCTTCTAATAGGAACAAATCTCAATATTTTGTCACTTCTTGATGGATTTGTACTAAACTTCACGCTGAAACAGCGCTACTGATCGTTTCTAGATTGGGAGACAGGAGCACCAAATAAGTTTGGTGATTGTGATTTCAGGTACAGGAAACTCAATTTATTCAATACACCTTGAGACATTAACTCTGCTTTGGAGAACAGTTTCATACTGTCATGTACAACAGCAAAACGTTAGATGATCTTATTTAATAGAATATCAGAGTTGGAAGGGACCTCAGGAGGTCATCTAGTCCATCCCCATGCTCAAAGCAGGACAAATCCCGAAATAAATCATAAAACAGACTTTTGCCCCAGATCCCTAAATGTCCCCCTCAAAGATTGAACTCACAACCGTAGATTTAGCAGGCCAATGCTCAAATCACTGAGCTATCCCTACCCTCTGTGTTGTAGAAAAAGCTGTTTTTAGAATTGTTTTTGCAATACTTATACTAAATTTGTAACTCCATCTTAAATGGATAGAGAATATTAGACTGGGAAGAGTACTCACAGACCTATGAATAAAAATCACCTCAAAACCCAGTCGGGGAAAGACCAAGGGCATCAGATTAGAAATTCTGATCATGTCTACTTCATTTTTCCTTGAAGACCCTATGGACAACTGGAAAACTGATATCATTATGACAGAGAAATCAATTGATTTTATACTGTTTAAAATTATGTTTTTTTGTTAAGACTTACATAAATGCAACTTTCAAGAGAAAAGATGTGTTTGTTAAGGATTCAAACAACTCTGGCCCTTTCAATTAAGAACTAAAAGAGCTCTCTATCCACGTCTCAGACTTCTAGCAAAGCCTAAGAAGGCTAGACGACATTCCTGACGTTCTAAGATAAAACACCAGCAGGAAAATAAAAAATTAAAAGCCCTTTATAATGTTCATTTATAAAACAGAGCATTTTTTATACATTATGAAGAAAAAAACCCCAGGTAAATCAATTTTTTACTCTTTGAAGGTCCCTTTAACCATCTTCATTGATAATCTTCTTCATAAAATTCAGTTTAAAAAAATCTAGTATGTTCAAACAACATTAATGAACTTGATTATAGTAGGCCAACTTCTGCCATGCACTGAAAAACGTTCTTGAGTAAAAATAGATAGATAGTTGATAATTTAAGACAGAATCATCCATTAAATCAATCAGAAAAGCCAAAGAAGCAGAAATCATTTCAAGAGAAGTCTGTTGATTTGCAGAGTATGAGGAAAGTGCTAATATGAACATAGAAAAGGCGATTTTGTCAAATCTATACCATATAAAAGAATAGCAGTTATATAACCCTAATATATGCTCAGTATGTTTAAACTACTATGTAATCAAAAATAATATAATTATATTGATTATATCAGTTAACATATGTTCCAAAAATATTTTAAAAGCTATGTCTATAAAATGATTGAAAATATGTAGGGAATATAATGAAAATATATTATTTTTCTCAAAAAAGGTGACATTTTTATATTTAACATACTGCTCATGTTAAAAAAAATTATTTTTAAAAGAATCTTTATAATACGTTTCCCTCCTTATGGGTCACTTAGCACGTCTGGCAACATAAAGGCCCTTTCTCCATTATGAGTACCAGAGTGCATTAATATTTTGGCTAAATTCATGCTGAAGATGTCTGTATTCAGCTTAATTTTTTTGTTTTCTCTAGGTTTTTCTTTCTTTCTTCAACATATCGTGCTGTCTGGTTTCCTTCAATTCTGTCCCTCTGCCCTTTGGGAAAGTAACTGGAGTTCAGTATTACTGACAATTCCAATCATCCAATGTCCCTCCATCAGCATCCTCAAAGAATGTCTCGGGATTTTTTTCTTCTGCCAGATGATATCAGATGAGCAACCTTATTCAGATGAATGAGATAACTAGTCCAGACCTTCGCCCTAAGATCGAATCATGCATACTATACCAAACTCTGGCTGGATCTGATGGTAGAATCCTTCCTGGAAATCTTTTCTGCATTGTGCAGCCTCTCAAGATCACCAGTCCTTCCTTGGCTCTATCTGAAGAGCTTTTAACCTGATCTTTGGAAATTATTTTGACAAGGTCCACTTAAAGACAACCCCTTTCTAATCGAAACTTTGCATCAGGTTACAGCACCAAATGAGGATTAGCAATTCACTACTTGTGCCTTTGGAGACTTTTTCTCCTAAAAAAAAAAAAAAAAAAAAAAAAAAAAAAGTCTCCCAGATTCATGATAACAGAGCTTCTTACAGAAGCTAGTACTGAATCAGTAAAAAAAATGATGAGTACTTGTGGCACCTTAGAGACTAACCAATTTATTTGGGCATAAGCTTTTGTGGGCTAAAACCCACTTCATCAGATATACAGAGTGGAACATACAGTAGGAAGATAGATATATATTATATATTCATACACACAGAGAACATGAAAAAGTTGCCATACCAACTTTAAGTGGCTTAATCAATTAAGGTGAGCTATTAAACAGGAGAAAAAACACTTTTGTAATGATAATCAGGACAGGATGGCCCACTTCAAGCAGTTGGCAAGAAGATGGGAGTAACAGTAGGGGGACATTTTTAACATGGGGAAATAGATTCAATTCGTGTAATGACCCAGCCACTCCACTGAATCAGTGTTTTTAGTCCTAGACTCTTTCTGAGATCCTCCATTGGTTCTGAGGTATTAGCATGACTTATACCAATATTGGCAATGCACAGATGCCACTTTGAAGAACTAAAGTAATTCTTTTATATCTGTCAGACTTTGATATCACTAACCATGGGTGGTTTTTTGTTTTGGGGATTTTTTTTTGATTTTGCTACTGACTGGAGAGACAGGCTAGTATGAGTAGCCAATCCTCCTTTCAACAAGATTTCAGAGTGCTGTTGGGCAATCACTCTTCTGAGAGCTCTTTTGTGTAAGGTTCCACAAAATTTGTTATCCCTTCTCCAGTAGGCTCACAGAGCTCTGAACAAAAGATAGCAAGACAGATAGATGATTGGGCTGAAATCATCAGTATGCAGGTAACACAGCCTGATGCTTTTTTCCAAAAACAGATGGCCCAGTGTCTACTTTTCCAGAAATTAGAATATTAATAAAAATGAGCAGTCTGAGGCTCAAACCAGACAAAACTGAGAAGACATTTGGTCCTAGTAGGCTGGATAAGGAACTGATAGGTTTGGCAAGGTTGGCACTTGGCTCCTGTTATTAAAGGGGCTCCAACCACCTGTTTTAAAGGAAGCCCACAATTTGGGAGTATTTTTTGGATTCCCAATTACTCTTGTTTTCTCAGGCAGCATCTGTAGATAAAAGTGATATTTCTCCCATCTGAGGCTGCTAAGATTTTTGCAACCTCTCCTCCACAGTTGTGTACTGTGGCAGTCATTTCTGAGTAGTGAGCCCCAGATTAGATTATTTCAATACTCTTTTGGGAAACAAGGGCCAACGCAGTATTTAGCAGCATTCTACTTTATAATGTCACCCATAGGGAACGTTCTGTTCTCTGAAAACTGCAAACTTCCAGATTGCACCTGAGTGCAAATGAAAGATATGGTCTATAAAGCTCCACATGGTTTTGGTCCACTATCTCTCCTTATACACTACTACAACAACTGAGATCAGGTGGGAACCTCTTGCTACAGTCCCTACGTGTGAACATATGCAGGTAGGCAACAGAAGGCCTATGTGGCAGAAACTCACTCTCCACATTTCCCTGACAAAGTCAAAGTCTACGATCTTCAAAGAATGACTAAAAGCCATCTATTACCAAGACTTCATTGGAGAGAGTTTGTTATGAAATATGTACCATTTCCAAGGCAAATACATTCATTAAGAAAGCAGCTTATTTTTTCAATACTGTAGCTATCCCCAGTGGAAACTGACGGCACATTTTAGACATTTAGTAAATAAAAACTGTATGTACCCTAAAAACCAGGAACTAAACCTAGAAAAATTATTAAAATGTACATGAGGAAACTGACTTAATAAATTATAAATTAATACTTAAACTTGAGCCCCTTTACTAAATGGGATCAAGAACTAAGCCCCTCATTTCTCTCAAGTTACAGCAATTCCGACAGACAGAAAGCCATCCACTTAAAACTTGTATTGTATTTTGATAATTGTAAAATATTTTGCTGTTTAGAAATAAAGATGTGAGGCTTGAAAAATCATGTACTAGATTGCATGTTTTAAGGAGCCAATACATTCCTACTCTCTGATATAAAAAGTGATGCTCAAAAGTTAGGGTTTCAGACTTGTTGTCGGCACCTGAGCCAGCTACACGCTCAGAGGGGGCAAAAAAAAAGAAAGAAAGCACCACATGTTCCTCGCTAGTTAACTCTTCCCACTGACTTAATGAGCAACAGTCATAGGATTCAGGAAGGAGCCATTTCCAGCTTGTCTTCACTAGAGAGAGATTCACCACAATGGATCATGTTAGAGAGAATAAGAGAAGAGAATGAGAAAAAAAATCCAGATACTATATTATTTAACGTATAAAAGACAGTTAAAAAAATTAATACTTGCATACATGCATTAATCAGATCATCTCTGTCTTCTATTACAGGAGTCAACATCTGTGACCAGTTACCTGAAAATAAAATTTTGGTATGCCCATTCACAACTAAATGACCCTTCAACTTTCCTTTTTTTTTTCTGACTTGCTGCTTAGTCCTCATAATCACCTATACACACTGCTCCTGCTTTTACTCTGCTCATGAGACAGGAAAATATTTATTGCAATGATGATCATCTGTGTGAGTTGTTTTTGGTTGTTGTTTTTTTTTTTTTTGGTGTCAATCTCAGTATGACAGTAATATCAACCCTGAAGGCCAATCACAGCTTTCTAAAGTAGAAAATGCTGAGCTGATTCTGCCACTACCTAGAGAGCAATAAAGATGGGCTGGAAAGAGCTTAGCCCTTGCAATCAAAACATTCCCCAATGTGAAATAAATACTTCAACTGAAAGTACAGCTCCAGCCAAGAGCAAACTATAGTGGGTCGATGGGCTTTTTTTTCTTTATAGGCAGTATAGTTAGTAACATCTATAATTAATGTTCAGCACTTTCCATGGTAAGACCCTTTTCCATTTGGTTATAACTTTACAAAACTTTAATATTTGGGTTGAAATTCTCCATGCTGGGTGTCTGCCTTAGTGAATTTTTTGTGGGGAAATTTCCAGAAGCATGGTTCATCTATTTCTGAGAACAAAGTTAAAGACAAATAGGGTGTTTTGCCCATATTCAAAAATTCTTCCAACTGTTTCATTAAGATGCTCCAGGATCTTGGAAGCATTAAAAAATGCTTTGAAGCAAGGACTTAAACTTTGGCAGGGAGACTGCCCTGAGATCAGGGATATGTCTTTTGACATTCTTGTGAAATCCACCCTAATTTGACTAAGTTATGAGCCTCTAAAAATCTCAGTTTGCAAATGCTCAGTAGAGATTCGTTAGCAGTTTGGCAGGTAAATTTTCTGAAGATGCAGTCTAAGCATACTCTGTCTCAAGTCTGAAGGGTCTGAGTAGCACTTTCTCTGAAATGGCTGATTTAAGCACCCAGGGGGCCCTGTGGCACTGGGCACAGTAATTGAGAGCAGGGAGAACTGGAACAGGGGAGAAAAAGAAAAGACAGTAAGGGAAAAGACAAACACATTTGCACTGAAGCAGAATGGAAGGATGCCTAACGCAGAAATGTCAATTTAGAGGACAGAAAAATGAATGAACAGGTAAGCAGGTATTTACTAGTAGCTGCTAATATGAGGTGCTAGGTATGCAGTCATGATAATACTCATTTTGATCTTTTTCACCATCTTATTTTGATTAGTGGATAGATCCTTGTTTACATTTAAACTGAAACAACGTAGCTATAGCTATTTTAAACAATTTTTAACAAAACAAATAAAATCCTCAAAGCTGATAACCATACTCACACGGAAATGCACGAGCAGAGCGGCTGTCATAGCCAGAGGAATGTCCACTGTTGAAAGGTAAATATCAAGTCAGGTTCCTGCCCACATCTGCATTGATCTCCCTCTTTCTCTCTCTAATCCCCTTTAAAAATATGCTGTTTAAGTCACATACTTCTAAGAATTGTGAAGAATAAAACCAGGTACTATATATAAATATAATCCCCTTTATTTATATATATAAATAATATGCCTCCTATCATAAGCGTTCATACTACCAAAAAAAATTCAATTATCAATTGCACTGAACACACATGTCTAATATATAAATATTTTAATACTGATGTAGAAAGGTGGATTCATGTTCTCCCTTAACATTCCTAATTTTTTAAACATTTGTTCCCAAAAATGCCTGAATATGTTTTATATTATATATAAACTATTCTGTCTTGTCCTCACTCGATTTTCTATTTCAATATGTTGCTTATATTCCAAAAACAGTTACAAATATTGGCAGAGAAATCATACTCCGAGCCCACATTGCTTGGCAACAAGCAGATTTGAGAATGAAAGCTTCCTGATATCCTTCCTGTTAAATGAGTAGGTATAGAAGTGAATCCAATTTTTTCAAACACATATGCATATAAAAGCAGGTGGGCTTCAAATGGATTGTTCTATAAATATTCTTCTAAATCAATTTCATATTTTCTAGAGCTACTTCTTTCAATGGTAGCCAACTTAAATAGGTAAAATATAGAGGTTGAAAAGGATGATGTGCACATAGGGCTTAAATTCAATTTTCTATAACCTTTGATAAGTTTTATCGCTTCCTAGATAGCTTGAATTAATCATCTACACCTTATTTAACACATTTACTTAAGTGCTACTTTTGTTCTTGAAGACAGCCTCACAGTATAAAAAGGCTTTTGGATCAGTATGGTTTTCAAAATAGAATAATGAAAGCCTTATGCAATGTCTCCACATTTTAGAGTATTTGTCAGAGCTGGAGATGCAAGGTTTTAATATAAACTAGATAAAGAATTTTACAAAGTTATCTGTACTGAGGAATCTATATAATTTATTCTCATAATAAATAAAAATAGCCTTAAAAAACATAATGACCCAAAGAAACAAAGTCAAGCTAGTATATACTTCAGGCCTTTTCAACAGTTCTCTGTATTGCTATGTCTCCTTTACTGGCAAAATCTTAAGAAAAGTACTTCATATATATTTTTTTCCTTCAGCAAATTTTAACATTCCGGTTGGTGGGAATGTAAATCTTTGGGTTGTGAATGACCTATGCTAAAAACAGTTCTTTCAACTGTTTCACTGAGAAACTTTATCACCTCCAACTGTGGAACAGGGACTTGAAATCTTGCAAAGGGGCTGCTCTGATGTCAAATATGTGCCTTTTACCATCTCTGTGAGATTCCTCCCAAATCTGGCCAAATTATAAGCAACTGAAAATCTCATTTTGCACATGCTCACTAGAGGTTTGTTAGAGGCCGACAGTGGATAATGGCCTACTGATATTACCAGTTACCCCATAAATTCAAATGGTAGAGGTACTGATAGTGCCACTGACCTATGAGAAGATTAGTATGGTTCTATACGATAGAATGTCTGCGTTCTTTTTATTTAAAAAAAAAGAAATTTAAGATACTACATACAAAAACAACTATATTACAAGAATGTTAGGGTTGCAAAGGCAGGCACTCAAATAGTAGGAAATGCCAGAGTTGAGGTTGTCTTTGCAACTTTAATTTGGCCCCCTTGAGCATATGCATTATGAAATCAGTTAGGTGACTATGCACTTTTGAGAATCCTGCTAGGTTCATTCCTGCATCTTGCCTAGATATCTTTAAAAATCTGGTCCATAGTCTTTAATTACATGATTGCATACTATTTTTTCCACAGGACCCTTAATTATTCAGCAACAAGATGTTCAGGACCATCTTAATCCTACAAGCAGTCCAGCGGCAAAGCTGCACCATAGTGCAGATACTTCCTACAGCAATGGAAGGAGTTTTCCCATCACAATAGGTAATCCAACTCCTTGAGTGGTAGTACTTAGGTCAACAGAAGAATTCTGTCAATAACCTAGCTGCATCTACATTTGGAGTTAGTTAGGCTTAACTACGCAGTACAGAGGGGTTGAATTTTTCATACTTCTGCGCACCTATGCTGATCTATCTTTAAGGTGTAGATCAGAACTGAATTAGTGTGTTGTGATTTAGGATGTTGCAGCTGGGACCTGATTTACTGAAAAGCAGGAAGGTGTGTAGTAACTAAGATTGGGGACTACAGAAAGAGAAAAGATGGTCTTGAGGTTTAGACATTTGAAATGCCTCCCTGGAGAAATGGATTCTATCCCTTCCTCTCCCACAAAATTCCTACCTGATGCTGGAAAAGTAATTTAAACCAACTTTTCACAAGTGGCCAGTGGGCGCATTTCATTATCTAGGGACCCAGGTAGAGACATTTTGGGCCTGGCTTGCAGAAGTGATAAATACTCACAACTGCAACTGGAGTCAATGGGGCCTGAACTTTGAATAACAAGTGCTTAAAATGCTAAATGTTTAAAAAAAAATCAGGACCTAGACATCTCAAGTTAGGTTCCCAATATTTGTGGACATGACAATTTTGGCCTTAATCTCCCTCTCTCTCAGATCCTCATCTACACATGGGGATAATTTTACAGCTTACCTTACGTGAAGCACTTTGATAGTATAGCAATCAGTGTCAACAGCTGCACAGACAACCTGATTTCCAGCATTCCCTAGACTTTGAGTGCTTGACTGCAACCTTAACTTTTTTTGTGTGTAATGTATATGTTATTCCAGAGAAACACAGTAAGATTAAGTTAGATAATCAACTGAAGAATCTGAGAATCTCTGAATAATCAGCACCCTAATTAATGGGAGAGCTGCTCTGTTCTTAAAACTTGAATCAATATAATGGGATAGATAGATGACAGATAGCAAAATACTTTATACACAAACATTAGCTATATTAAAGCCTTCTGAAATTTTAGACGATAGTAACTCCAAGGAAAAACCAAGACAGAAAATGATGACAAAAACAGAATTTTTTTTCTATATAAGGAACATAAAAGTTATCATGCTTACTGTGAGGAATTTTTTTAAAAAGCATCATGTTTCAAGGGATGAAAATTAATAAAGGATTTAAAACAAAATTTACCTTTCTATTGTTGGTATAAGAGAAGGTGGCGGACCTCCAGGTGGGGGCGGAAAACCTAAAATATTGAATTGGAAAACATAAAAAATTGGGTTAGGTATACAATGGCATACTAATTCCAGAGTGGCTGAGCTGAAGCAAAGAATGACCGTCTACACAGCTAACAATTATGTAAGACTGCACAATACATAACTACTTAACAAAAAGAAGGGGCAAGTCCTAAATTAATTGTCTTAATTTCATCTGTCATCAGTCTTAAAACATTTATTTTAAGTATTTTCTTTTGTGCTGCAACTCTTGAGAGGTTATCAAGAATGATCTGCACCAGCAATAAGTCTCTGAATAATTTTAATGAGCCTCTTCTTGGGGTGAGGGTGTGGGAAGGTGTGTAGTTCTCAGGGAAGTGGCACGTTGGTCCCATAATCAGGAACATTAAAACTGTTCCATCTCTACTCTGCATAAAATCAACCAGGCCTATGTCTACACCCATAGCTTTATGTTTATGAACTTTTAATCTTGATGTGAACAAGCAGATGTAGGCAACTGCATGTTACACATTCAAATTTAAGTTTCACATTTCTTAACAATGTTTCAGAAAATACATAAATAAGTTACCTGGTGGTGGCACAGTTATTGGTATACCTAAGAAATAAAAATATATGATGCATACTAAGTCAACTTTAGCAATAACTTGTGTTCATTATCAGCAGAGCTAATTCAAGTTATGTCATCAAAACAAACAAAAGTATCTAATTTCCCTGTCCTTAGAGTAAGAATCATGCTGGTCTCAGTGTTGTTAACTCGTCATTTTATCTCGAGTCTCATGATATTTGGGGTTTTATTTAAAATTTCAGCTTCTGGTAATTGTTTGCAACAAAAAACTCCCAGTAAGTTTCAAGATTTCAAAGTTGCAAATAATACTCTGAAAATGTGACCCAAACACATCCAAAATATTCAAAAACTAGAAGTTAAATAAAAAACACCCAGAACAGTTTTTTTCTTGTGTTGTCATTTTGTTTGTTTGGTTTCTAATGTGTCAAAAAAGCAACTTGTGGGAGCAAAGCTGAAATACATAATTTAAACCCCCTTCGAACTCTAACCTAGCCTGAGATACAATTGGGTTTAATAGAACATGTATCACAATACTTCATCAAGTACACGTAAATACTTCAGGCTCTGATCTAAAGCCTACTGAAGTAAATGAAAGGACTGATCAATCCTGCATCTTAGTGCCCCATCCTGCAAACACTTATGAACATGCATAACTTTATGCACAAGAGTAGTTCCACTGAGTTTTAAAAGACAAGTTTTTGCAGGTTCAGAAGCTAAAGTACTAAGACCAAAATTTTCAGCCTTGGGTGCGTAAAGCTCAACACCTAAATGAGAGCACATATCCCACTAATTCATTTGAATGAAAATCTTTTCACTGATTTAAATTGGAATTATGGATGCTCACCACCACATCTTAAAATAAAGATACTTTCCTTAGATGGATTTGTGTGTCTTATTTTTAGGCAGTGAAAACTTTTGCCTGAGGATCTGTGCAGAGTGTATTAATGATCTTTTTCAGTTCTATACACGGGTAAAACAATATGTTTAAGGTTTTGTTAAATCACTATTTCCTGTCTAAAATTATAACGACAAATAATATAACATTTTCTGTTTGAATGGTGACAATTTGTTGGTATTTGTTGGTATTTACATAAAGTTCCTTGAATTATCAAATCGTATTAGCTTGAAACACTCAACTCCAATATGAAAGCATCTGCTAAAAAATTATTTTTCACAAGACTCCACATATGAGTATTTTCTAGATCATCATAAAGGACATTTTTAAAATATAAAAATCTAGAGAAATCAAGGTAATTTGAAGCAAGCACATTCCATTTAGGCATTATTTCAGTAACTGCACCAAGCAATTATTAAAATAACCAAATTTATTTTGATACAAAATCACTAGCAAGTTTGCCCCTTCCTTCTCCTTTGTGTGTGGACAAAACTCAATAACAAAACCCCACCTAGTATTAACACTGAAGATGTAAAAGCACAAGAGCCATGAAAATCAAAAGCTAAAACCCCGAAGTAATATTAATGGACCACAATGTACCGTAAAAAGACATTCATTTTAATGGCACAAAAGAGAAACCAAAATAGGTCACATGGGCAATGTGGCAGATTTAACAGCAACGTAAGCGTCGTTATGGACAACAGTGCTTCCACTAGGAAAACTAGCATCTGTGCAGTCTGTCAGGATTCAAATCTCTCCTTCAATGTTATTCAGAAAGAATAGCTAGAAAGGTGCTTTTCTCAGTTTTGTGAGGACTACTTTAATATGCATACCGAAAACAGCTCAGACCCAAACACAGGGTCCATTCTCAGACTCTCTCATGACTTTCACTAAAACACTACACATCGATAGGTAAGATACCTTCACCTTGCAGGGGTCAGCGTTAAGGTTTTGCTTTGGGTGAGATCGACAGTAACTAGATGTATATATTTGAGTGCTTCTATTCTAGAATTGAAAGTGAATATATTGTGGAGCAGTGGAGTCTGACTGAGCACATTACGGTATAAAACGGAAGTATAGCTGTGTCAGCCACATTCTGCTGGCGCTGCAGCCTGTACTGTCTTACCAAATTTCCCAATGACTTATGCATAAGAGAGTGTTTAATATACAAACTGAGACAGAGTACTGGATATTAACCTATATTAACTAGTGATGTGCTTTCTTTTTAATGCCTGAACTGACATGTAATGCATTTCAACAATCTTAATTCTAAGGCAATTAAATTGTTTACGTTGTAAAATTTAGTTTGTTGTTCAAAACCAAGAAATTTAAAAGCTAATTTTCCACTTGAAATAGGAATCAGGAGATGGCAAGATCCAAAAACCTAGTGGCTTTGGAACTAGAGGTAACAGAACTTCTGAACTCAAGGAACTCCTTGACATCAGGACTAAGGGGATTACAGGTCCCAGACAATTCCAGAAATCCATTAGTTCCAGAGATAAATGCTGTCAAGATCTGCTAATGTAACTAGTAGAACTTGTAAACTGTGCTGTCTATTCTGCCTTCTGGTTGTGGGGTTTTCTATATCCACCCTTATTAATAATCTAGGACAGCGGTCCTCAAACTTTTTTGGCCACGGCCCCTTTCCGCGGTGCGGCATCCGCTCACGGTCCCCGGGTATGTCTGCCAAAATGCTGCCAAAGAGAAAGCTTCTGCTTTCTATTCGGTGGCACAAAAATAGACTGCTGCCGAGTTTGGCGGTCTCCCGGCCAAGATCGGCAGCGGCGCCAGGGTCTCGCGCACCCCACTTTGAAGACCACTGATCTAGGAAATCTGATAAAAAAAAAGTAGCTAGCATTAATCTGATGCTTGAGAGATCAAACAACAAGCGAGTTAGAAAATACTTCTCATGAAAGGCAAGTGGGCGATATTAACTTAGTTAAGCTGAACACAGAATATTTTTTATTCTTCTTTTCTTGGATAAGTGTTAACATGTTGCATTTTATCAACATACACCATGAAATATACCAAAAATGCAACATCTTAGAAATGTTACTTCAGCAATACTTTTAGAATTCCAATGATTGATATTTCAAAACTTAACACTGCATGAATGCTGGCTTTTTGCATGTAATTTTCCATTACTGTTCTAAAACAGTCTAATTTGTCAAGTTTCAGGATAAAATAAGCTTTTCTCCAGTATAGGTGAAAATCATCACTGAACACCTTCTACAAAATGAGTCCTGTTGCAACAATTTGTACAATCTCAAGAAAATATACACAGATGTAAAGAACTATACTTGAGCCCAGGTAAAACTAAGACTCATTTTAAGATATGTACTCTACAGAGACATGTACAAAGATCAAAATTAGACCGAGTAGTGCCAATTTTTATATCTAGAAACCAATATTACTAACAGTAATTGCCCCAACACTGAAATTGATTTTCAAAGTTGGTAAAGTTAACAAAGACTAAGCTGGGCTCACTAATAGATCTTTACATTAAATCATCACATTTCAGATTCTTCTATCTCAAGCCTTGAACACTAGGAAAGGATTATTTGTTATACCACTTTAAATAATGGACTTGAATCTATTTGGTGTTAGCATAGCAGTTCTTTATTTCAAGGTAGTAGACACTAAGTGAAAAGACCTAGATAAGCAGTTCTCAAACTGTGGGTCATGATTCCAAAGTGGGTCACAACACTGTTTTAATGGGGCTTGCTGGGACCCGGGGCCAAAACTGAAGCCTGAGCCCCACCGCCCAGGGTCACAGCTTGAGGACTTTTGCCCTGGGCATTCAGACTCGAGTTGCAGGCCCCACGCCTGGGATTGAAGCCCTCAGGCTTCAGCTTTGCCCTCCCTGCTGCCAAGGGCAGTGGGGCTTGGGCTTTGGCCTTCCAACCCGGGTTGGCAGGGCTTAGGAAGGCTCAGTCTTCGGTCTCCCTCCAGGGGTCGTGCAGCAATCACGGTGCTATGAAGTTTGAGAACCCTAATCTAGACAGAAAGTTATCTCCTACCTTACCTTCCATAGTATAAGTGTCAAAAATGTGTAACTTAATATCAGAAGAATCAGGTAATTAGCATGAAGGTCACTCTAGTCCCTTATCCGTGATGAAAACAATGTTTAAAAAGATACTCTAAGGACAAAATGGTTAGCCAATGATTTATTTTGGGAGAGGAGAGCATTAAAGCACAGATTCATTCCTCGCAATGTTCGTCTTGACATGAAGGCTAGTCTAAAAAGATGACCTAATCTACTTCCAGCACTTTATTTTGGGACCCTGTCTTCAACCACCCCACTCAGTCCAAGTGTGTAAAATCTTCACAAAACGTTACAGTTTCCACTAAAGAGAAGCAAGGCCACTTAAAATTATGTGGCATGCTTGAATGAGAATATAACAATATAAAAATATTTTTGTAACTTTATAAATGGCATCTTTTTAAAATGCAATACTTAAAAATAAAAAAGGTAATAAGTTTTAAAACTACCACAACAGCACCTAAATATATTTGCTCCCGAATTTCATTTATCCTACCAAATTAAAAAAACACACCTTTTACCACAGCCAACTAGAGTGCCTTTTTTAGGAGTATTTCCTAGTTATCCAGGTTCAGCTTTCTGAACAATATTAGTACTTTTTCCTCAAAAGGCATTTGCATCACAAGAAAGAAAGTGACTACAGTACAAGAGGCAGAACTTCAAAGCAGGATCCTTTTTCAAAGAGGCTTCTGGAGGATGTTTTATATTTGGAGTACTTAAATTTTCTGGCAAGTAGTCCCAGTTAATATTAGGTAACAACAGTGGATTTTTTTCCCCACTGAACCTAGGAGGGATGGCAGATTCTATTTTAGTGAAAGCTTTGAAGATAAAGAGCTGGCAGCAGCACAATTAAAGCACGGGACTGGAGGAGCCAAAGCCACAGCTCTTAATGGTTATTTTCAAATTATTTGAAGCATGGAAGGATGTTGAAGGAGACTTTTTGAACAAGTGCATATCATAAACCTGTCTGTAAAACATAAGACTAAAGCCAAACCTGCTTGACAGATCTGCAACACGTGTGTATATTTCATTAAATGCCTATTCTCGACATGTGAAAGGTTTTATAAAAACATTACAGTACATCTCCATAACATCATCATCTCAGTTGGGAAAAAAGGGAGATCAGCCTAACTTTTATAGTATGCAACTCTGATCCTTTCACCATTATAAAGAAGATAATTATTTTCAAACTCCTTCCAATGAGTTGCACACATTCATTTAATGAAAAGGTCACTTTAAAGTTTGATTAGCTCTATTTTTAACAATAACATAACTTTTACAAAGGCTCCAGAGCAGTAGCATTCTCTCGTCAAACGTGTATTTTTCTCTCTCTCTCTCTCTCTCTCTCTCTCACACACACAAACACAAAAAGCAGCAGGAGAATGATTTTATTTTTAACTTTTTCTCCTCTATCTCCCCCAGGTTGAACCATTTCATACATGCAGGCCATTGAGAAGGATTCTGTTTTCTAGGAATCAGGAGCTGACAATCCTAAAGGTTGCCAGCAACAGTTGCACTGACATCCTCTTCCAAGAGAAGGAACCAGGTCACGGAAAAGCCAAAGGAAGGATACAGAAAGGAAGGATGGGGCCTCTATAGCAGTTATCCCGATCCAGTCCATGTGCGGAGAAGATTAGAAGGAAGGATTTCAGAAGAGCACCAGATAGCAGGGAAAACAATGAAGCAAAGGAGTGGCTGAGTGGGATCTCTGCTCAGCAATGGGGGCAGTGGAGAAGGTAAAGAGCAATGGGGAGGCTAAGAAAAAAAATAAGTGTGGTTCTCAGGCTCCATGTTGAATCAGCCTCTCTCCCCATGAGAAGTATACCTTTCCAATCTTAATGAGCACCTAATCAGCTGCTCCTTTGCTCAAGAACTTCCTCCTCTGGCTCCACTGCACTTTTAGTATTATCCCCTCCAGTCCTTTTGCCATCCATAGCCCCTCTTTAAAACATACCTCTAATATTTACAACAGCAAAATATTCATAACAAAAGCATCTGACTTAAAAGGACACTTTCCACGATGGAAGACTCAAAATTTGATAATCTCTCTGTTTTAGCAATTTCTATAGTATTCAGGTCTGTATTTTATAAGTACTGAGGATGTAAAAACAGATTTCAGTCTCAGCCTTCCCAGTTTAATTCTGAATGGGGGAAGGGAGGGAGCAGGAATGTTCTGAAAAATCTCTTTTAGGATTTCAAATACAAGTAATTTAGGATCCAACACATTTAAAAAAATAAATAATTTCAAACACCACATTCCTGTTTAATCAATCTATAAAATGCACGGTATTTACCTGGTGGGGGAATCAGAGGAGGAGCAGTACTGACAGTTGGAGGGGGTGGGAGGAAAGGAGGTGGTGGAAGGTGGGTAGGTGGAGCTCCTGGAGGGAAAAATGGAGGTGGCTTGGTAAAACTGTCTACATCAGCACTGGATCTTTCTGAAAGAACCTGTAAGATATGAAACCTACAATTACCATTGTTACGTAGAGACAGAGAAGAAAATTATATTTTCCAACCCTTCTAGTTCTTTCCAGGGAAGGAACATACATACATACAAAATACCTTCTTAAATATCTACGTAAGGAATATACATTTGGGGGAAAAAAAAAAAAGAAGAAGCTATGAACCAAACTAAATATTAAAAACAAAATACAAACATTTTGAATTCCTAGATTTTAAAAAAAGCTACCTGAAGCTGGAGGTAGGGTTGAAGCTATATTTCAGTAAAAACCATAACAAGAAAATTGTAATTATTACATTCAGAGTTAGTATTTCTTTTAAATTTAATCTGAACATGTGAAAGCACAGGAATACACTTAGAGCACCCAAAAACCTTTACTCTGCCATACAGTGATTCTGTGAGGGAAAAATTGGACTAAAAACCCTGATTACATTTAAAAATCAATTTAATCGGGGAATACACACACACTAAAATTTCTTATTACATAGTGTGAGCTAGTGGAACAGTGACACAGAAATTTATTAAAACATCTCCCTTCATTACAAGCCATTTATGCCTTAAGTCAGATTTTTATTTCTTAAATTGTGTATTAAGAAAACTCTCCTCACTTTTTTTTTTTTTTTTTAACATCAGTGTCATTTGGAGGAGAAACATGCATGGCAGATACTATTTTCAATAAAACATCTGCCTTGCCATAAAATTGACATTTATATTAATATCATCTGTGTGTGTTTACAGGCACACACACACTGGCCTGATTAAGTCAGCGAAGAAGTTGGATCACTGCTGATTTTTATTAAAAAGTATATTAAAATGTTTTGTTCTAGAACTACATCAATTTGGATTTCACAGAGAAAAAAGTTTCTTGGAGTTAAATACAACTCATTAATTTTAAATATTTGTTCCTTTTCCTTGATTGTTCATATTATCATTCATCCATGCAGTTTAGAATTATTTATTGATCTGATAGGGTGAAAAGAAAAAAAAGCCCCGTTTTGGTGAGAAATCATGTGAAAATCTGCAATACACAACCTGTATGTTGCTATTTTCATTAGCACGCCGCCTTCCTTCCACTCTGCTGATAGTGATGGTCTGTCCAATCACATCTATTGTGCCAGACAATCTCCTGCAACACAGGACAAAATGGAATAACTAAAAAGTACTAAAGGACTTTTACAAAGCTTAGAACAAGCAAATTAAACAGCCAAGGCAAATAATATATGAATCAGTTAAAGTCCATAAGCTCCTTTCTCTGTACAGAAGTTATTTACAAGTCATGTAAGGTTTCTGCAGAATGCTAGATGCTAAAAACATGTTTCATTTATTAAATCTTACAACCTCAGCTTTCTTGTTTCTTTAGAATTAAAGAAAGGAGCAGTACAACCTTCTCAAGAATAAAGGGTGAAAATTTCCACATTCCACTCCCACCTCCCTACAGTTAACAACCATATGTTTCTGCAGATGTTAAAAGAAAAAGATCTGCAAAATTGAAATTAAAGAGTACTGGTAACATGTAACAAGAAAAGAGTATTCTCAGAGGAATTCTATAAAAATTAGCAAATGCAATTAAAAAAAGTATTACAGGAAACTATCAAAACACAGGAAATTTAGACTTGAGGCTGTGACACTATACCTGTAATGGTCCATGGAAGATGGAGAGAATGACAAGGTAAATAATGAGGCACTGATGAAAAACAGCTAGCTCTACTGTGCATACTGTAAATATTGCAGCACATATTATATGAAACCACCCATTATCCTTGGGCTTCTACTACATCTAGACATAGCAACATATCATCTAGTGGGTAACGTCAAATAGTAACGGGTACTAGAAGCCAAGAGACCTGTATTCTGTTCTTGGGTTGATAGGTCTGCCTGAAACTCAGAAGCCATTTAGACCAAAGCCACTTATCCTTTGGTATCTCAGTTTCCCAAAATGTAGAAATTAAATATGCAAGGAGCTGCCTTTCCCTAACTGCTCTAAAAACAAAAGAGAGGCAAACACTTAACTCCTTCCTGGGTTTGCCTTTATTAACAAAGAAACTACAATAGTAGGTTAAAGTTCAACTCAAGCCTCTCACCAGACTCTGTTTTAATTTTTAATTTTGACAGAGACTTTCGGTGCATCTAAACCTTTTTTCACCCAGGATCCAAAATCCATCTGTAGTTTATTGCTCAAATGTCGAATACTATTATTCTAAGGACTGATTCAGAGCATAAAACCATAACTGATTTTGACTGCAGGTAGGTGCGGGAACTGGTGTAAGTACTTCTCCCTTTCCTGCCATCACAACAGTCAGGTCCAACAGCACTGTTAAGCAGCTGTGGAACCAAATACAGTTTCTTGAAGTGGTACTTCCCCCAGAGCTGAAATGAAGGTAGAGGTGTAGAGTGGAATGGTAGTTTCAATAGAAAGAGTAGCAAAAGGGAGCAGAGTTTCTGCTACCATCAACTTCATTTGTTCTTGCTGGGCCTAGTGTCCAAGGGATTTTGCTGTTTCCAGCCACTTCAGTCTGGGAAGTGCAACCTAGCGGTCACCTCCTCATGAACAAGGCTATGTTTTAGTCACAGATATTTCTAGTAAAAGTCATGGACAGGTCACGAGCAGTAAACAAAAATTCATGGCCCATAACCTGTCCATCATTTTTACATATACCCCTAACTAAAACTTAGTAGGGGCAGCTCAGGGGGGAGGCAGTGCTGGGGGCTATGCTGCAGGTGCTCGGGCGGGGGGGGAAGGGGGGCTGTTGCATCCCACAGGACACCGTGGGAAGGGGTTGGCAGGGCTGGGACAGGTTCTCTACCCAGCTCCTAGCTCCACCTGCTGCCTTCACTCCACCCCAAGTCCTAGTTCTGCAGCTTCCATTGGGAACCATGGCCAATGGGAGCTGCTTGGGTGGTGCCTGCTGGCAGAGGCAGCACGTTAAGCTAGGAGCTGACTGCCTGTCACCCATCTGGAGTGCCCCCCTACCCCCCGCCCCAAACACTGCCCCACCCCCCAATCCCCAGACCTGAGCCCCACCACACTCAAACTCCTGCTGCTTGGGAGAAGGGTCCCAAGACTGCCCCAGCAGCAGCCGGTGCAACTGGCCCAGGGGCTGGTTGAGCTGCTCAGGCAGCTCCTGGGCCAGTGGCACAGGTCACTACAGAAGTCATGGAAAGGCACGTAATCCGTGATCTCTGTGACAAACATGGAGCCTTACTCATGAACCACCAGAGGGTCTTGAACCAAGTTCTACTCTACATCCACTCAGAGATCCTTTGGATTTTCTGCATTTTTTTTTGTCACTTTATATTACTGAAGATCTCTCAACACCACAACCATCATCATTCTTGTCACAAAGGAACAGATTACAATCACATAGAGATTTGAGATAGAGAGACAATACATTTCAGAATTCCACTGATTGACAAATTTTCCAAGTACCTTAAATATCAACACAATGGTCATGTACAGTAGCTTTGTTTAAAAAAAATCTTAAACTAATGGTTTTTCAAACACAACAGAAAAAAGAGACATGGCTGTTAAAAAATCTGTGGCATTTGTATTAGAGCAGAGGGTATTAATCTTGGTACCCTAAGAAAATTCTAGCTTCAATAACTGCACCCTGGCTACCTAATTCGTCCTGAAATTTCACGTGGTTAGTCCAGTCCCTTCCAGTTCTAAGCTGTCATATACTATTTCTCTGTGCCAGTAAACAGTTTCCACATGTCACCATAGAGGTGTCCATACTTCAAGTGCAGTTTAAATGTCCTACATATATCCTTACAATTTAACAATGCTTTGAGAGATTCAGTGTTTATAATGCTCTTTGAGATCCTCATATGGCACTTGCCATATAAGTGCAAATTATTAATAAAACATGCAAGTTATGTCAGCAGAGAAACTTTTATTCACTGTCTCATGAACTTAACTACTCTACATTCAGCATCATACTAATACTCCCCCACCTCTGTACTCTTTCCTCAGATGTGTTTCACTACATGCATTCAAATCTGAGATGTTTTAAAATGTTCTCACAAGATATACTGTTCTGATAATGTAGGAGAGAGGTAATGGCCCTTCACAAAACCTGAACTATGCATTTTCACTGAGCTTCAAATAATTCCCAAAGGTCTGCATTTTGGACAGGACTTCTAAAACTAAAGGATACTAGTTCTGAGGTAGGAAAAAGACAAGGTCTTCTAAAAGTACATTTAAAAGAGGCAAACACAGACTAAATAGAATATAGCAATTCCAGTCTGTTAGAGATGCTGACACATTTTTCATTTTAGAAGCAGGAGTCCAAAGAGTCTGTTCCCATTTTTGTTCTCACCCCTACAGTGGCAAGTGTCCTAGTCTCTCTCTCTCTCTCTCTCTCCCTTTAAGAAATGATACAGCTGTGAAACAGCTTGAGAATTTTAACATTTTGTCTTTCAATATGTTGCTCTTATTTCACTCCAACCTAATTTTTCTCCATGTATTTTGTGAACTGAACACAGGGAGTAGACGAAGCTGCCTCTTTTCTCTGGTTTATTCTCTTTGGTAGTAGAATCTTTAATAACAGCAAAAAGGAAAGAAAGTGTGTCACAAGGTATCAAATCATGGAGACTGAATGCAAGTTTTTACTATATACAGACAATTCTCTAGTAGTTATAGACCTAGCAAGTAGTAAACCAGACAAGTAACAGAACACCACAATACTTAGAATAATATCAGGATGTAAAGCCAATTGGGTTCAAATTGAAATTCTGCTACCTTTTACACATTCTGCCATCCTTCTGTTTTTAAGAACTAGTAATTTATATGGTTCACAAAAAGCATGAATTATTTAAAAGTGACATAAAACAGAGCTTTAGAATATACTCAGAGAAAAATCAGGAATAATTAAAAAAATAACACCATTAGACAGAGGACTTTTGGAGGCAGAGTCATATATTCTAAGGCCTGAAGAGAGCATTGTGATCATTGACTTTGCCCTTCTGCATATCAGGCCACATGAGTTCCTTTAATTAATTCGTTTGAACTACAGTATCTCTCTTAGAAAAACAACCAATTTTGATTTTAAAATTGCCAGTGATGGAAAATCCACCACAACCCTTAATAAGTTGTTCCAACGACTAATTGCCCTCATTGTTAGAAATGTGCATCTTATTTCAAACATGAATTTGTCAAGCTTCAACTTCCAGCCACTTTGTCTGCTAGATACCTTTGTCTGCCAGATTGAAGAGCCCTCTACATTAGATTTCTGCACCTCACATAGCTACTTATTAGACGGTCTCTTATAAAGGTCTCTTTAGGTCTACTCAGCTTCACAATTCACAACTACTTTGTCCCCAAACTACTACTACTACTACTAACCAGCTGGAAAGTTAACTTCTGGAACTAAAAGTTTTGGGGTTTTTTTAGTTTTAGATGGCAGAAACAGCACAGACTGAAACTGAAGAAACTATATGCTTCCATGAGGAAAGCAGACATTCACCTATCAAAAACTACGCTTTATCAATCTTACACAAATTCATTAAATCAAATGGATGAGAACATACCAGCATAGGTGAAAATCAAGCATTACTTACATACAGTAAACTATATAATTATGTCATAAAGCTGTCAGACTATATGATAAAACATATCAATAGAATATTAAAGTTTTTAGTGACATTAATCAATACAGATACAGAAGACAAACATTTTGGGAACAAGTGGGTTGAAGGTAAGGTGAAAAGAATGGAGGACCTAGCTATTCAGGTCTGAAAATGCAGGCAACACAAAAGCTACACCTCATACACAGAAGTTATCCACTGATTTTCTAAGCCAAAAAACCCAAATAATATATCACACCAGTGTTTCACACTTAATTTCTAAAAAGAGGTGAAGAGCAACATAAACCGGTGAATGCTATGTGAATATAAAGCATAGTGTACATATAGTGCTTAGACAAAAATAGGGGTCTATTTGTGTTGTGTGTACATGTGCATACAAGGAAGAAATGAGGTGAACGGGAGAGGGAGAGTAATATCTACCAACATTTACAATTAAAATACATAATCTGATGAAAGGTCTTGGATTACCAACCCTTAAATCCAAAGAATGAAAAACTGGATAATCAGCTAAAAAAAAATCAGAGCTAAATTGATTTTGACTATTTAAAGCATGCTCCTAGATTTTACAATTAAGTCATCTACACGCTAAAACCAAATTTGAGAGGCAGAGTTTGGAAGCAGATAGGCCCAGTTAGAAGTCAGTCTACATCCAGAGATTATGCTGAAACTCATGCAATTAAAATCTTTATGTTATACAAGACTCCCAAGTGAAAGCACAAGACAGGTCCATGAGATAGTAGCTGACAATGAATATCTGGCAAGGTGAGCACCGGCAATTATCTCCACATTCTAGGAACGTCCATGCATAGTGTGGTTCTGGGACAGCATTCTGATAAAAATAAATGAACCAGAGAGTGGATCTCCAGATCACCTACTTTACACATACAATCACTGTCCAAAACAACATAGTGTACATTTCCAGATACTGAAAGAGAGGTATGAAGGCTCATGGACCTTGTTTTCCTTATCTCAGATTGTTTCCTTTCGTCTCCCCTTCTCCATTCACTAAACTTTGTTTTATGTAGCAGTGAGGATCACATGTAACTAAAATATTTGAAGCAGCAAAAATTGTTACTTGACATAATTCTTTAATACAAATTGAACAGTTTAATACAAATTGTCTACTTCCTGAAAAACACATAGTGAAGAGTTCTCTCCTAAATTACTTACTTTATAGTAACTGGGATTCTTTGAGATATGTTATCTACATGGATTCCACTCCTGGTGAGCATATTCCCCATGCATGCAAGTTTGGATTACTTTTGGCCAGCAAAGTCTGTCTAGCTGCCCTCTGTTACAAGCCTGGATGAATATATTTCTTCCAAAGAGGGAGCTACTCTGTCTCGTGTCCTAAGGCACGCCCAAATCCCATCCACAATCTGATCAGGAGAGCTCATCAGTATTGTGGTAGTATTTGTAAACAGTACTAAGGCAGATGCACCTCTAGCCACAGAGGAGTCCAACAAGGGTGTCTTCAGTAATGTGGTCATCGTGAGATCACTTGGTACTGAGAACCTGAGCTAAAAACATCTGCACCATGGAGGTCAACATCAGAGTCATGGGCACTGAGGTTATCAGTACCAAGTATGCTGTGCTGACACTGGTGCCAGTTCAGTAGTAGTACTGGGAGGGTATGAACCTTGATTTCAGATGGTACCACAGATATCTTAGTGACCAGCCAACATACTTGGATCCAGTCTATGAACTCCCTTTCCACTGAAGGACAAGAGCCAATACAGAGGCATGATGGGCCTTCTGCCTCATTTTATTACGCACCAGAGAGGATGACCTATGTCTACACTCATCCTTGCAGTGATGCTCCTTCCTATTCCTTTCTGATGACTGGGCAGAGCAGGTCTTGACTGCTCTTCAACACTCAGTAGTCAAAGAGTTAAAGCTCTGCAATGAAAAAATGAGCCCATGAGTTCAGGGCAGAGCCACTGCTCACAGGAGCACTAGCTGAAAGTTCAGGCTTCAAGGGTTCTTTTTCTCATACTTTGAAGAGGCTCTTCATTGGGCATTCCAAGAGACAGAGCCTGGGGCAGGCCTTGCTTGCTTGCTTGCTTGCTTTCTGTGTCCTCTTGGAGAAAGACCATCAGATTAAGCTTGTCAGAGGCACACTCCTCGCCAAGGCACAAGAGGCACCTAGAGCGTGCCCATCGCTGAGCAGGAAAGCAACCTCAGAAGAGGGAAAAATTTTAAATCCTAAGGACTCTGAACAAGATTTAACTGATAAATCCTTTTTAGGAAATAATAATACATCCTTTTATTAAAGACTATGGACTATTCAGAGGGCAGGAACACACTTTTTCTCAGGAGCTGATCCCTGGAGTCTACTTCAGCCCAATGCCTGAACCAGCCTCTGCCAAGCCACGAAGGGGATGGGAAGGAATGGATTATCTGCATTGCATTGGATCCTCTGGTCTCACTCCTCCTCTGGCCTGCTGAAGGCAACAAGTCTAGAATGGGATTCTATGGAATGCACCAGGTATGCACTCCTTCATGGATCTGACTATTTAGTCCCTACGTTGACTATCCAGCTCTCACACCTGGGGGCAGGTCTTGCTTGCTTTCTGTGTCCTCTTGGAGAAAGAGCATCAGATTAAGCTTGTCAGAGGCACACTCCTCGTCAAGGCACAAGAGGCACCTAGAGCGTGCCCATCATGAGCAGGAGAGCAACCTCAGAAGAGGGACAAATTTTAAATCCTAAGGACTCATACAGTAGACTCTTGATTATCCAGGACGATAGGAAAAAAATTAATCCTGGTTAATAAAATCCCAGATAATCATCATCTATAGGAAATATTGGGGGAGTGGGGATTAGTTCACAACCACCCTGAGCCGGGGAGAGTGGGTGTTGGGTCACTGGCTGTCCTGTGCCTTGGTGGGTTTTTTTTTTCTTTTGTGCTTGGGGTGGAAACAAAGCCAGAGCTGGCCCTGTGAGTTATGTGCATTTTTTTTGACATCCTGGTTAATCCACAACCTGGTTAACCCAATCCTGGATAATCAAGAATCTACTGTAGTTTCTCGAGTTTCAGTACTGGGGATATGTCCTAAACTACTATAAAAGGGTTAGTTTTGATCTTTGCCAACGGGCATAAATAAAACTAAACTACTCCTAACTAGCCTCACGAGATCATGGTATAAGTGTATGCTAAAAAGGTTCCATCTTGCTGTCCTGAGCTTGCTTGCTCAAAAGGCACAAAGGGTGCAGGCTCTGCCCCCAAAGGACCCTATGTGTCAAAAAGAATCTAGTATTATCTGCGTGAACAGTCTCTCAAAACAGAATGATGTTCCAGCAATAAATAGTGAATGGTTCCATTCTAACCACAGAATGATTGTTCTTAAACCATTCAAATTACACTATCCTTTTTCTCCAAAGAAATCTAGCTCAAATAGGTACTCTCTTATATGGCACACTGAACTTGTTTAGATTTTATAAATGAAAAGGAAAAAAAATACAAATACAACTCTTAAGAAATTCCAAGTTGCTATAAACTTCTTCATATCTTTACCAGAAATGAGATAATGAACAATGAAATGTGTTTTAACAGAAACAACTTTTTCCAAATGTATAAACTAATAAAATCTGAATGATACCAATTTTTGACTAGGCTACTCAGTACTAAGGATACATTTATATTTTGCTCTTCATCTTCTTAATGTTTTATAAACCACTAACTAAGAAAAAAAATGCTTTTTTTTTTTTTTGTTTCTTCTTATCCTACGTTCATACATACATTTTGTTACCCTGTATCTCCTAATGAGGACCAGGGATTTGTTGAGACAGCTTTATTTGCTGTTAATTGTTGAGCTCAGCTAAGCAAACAAATGTAACAAAGAAATCCAGGTTCAAGTCTGTACAACATTTATTGAACAGACATACTTCAACTCTAGTTGATATTTCACCCTTTAATCTTGCAATGCTGATTCAGGGAATTTGAGGTATTTACCTATTTAATTATGAACAAGCACAGATCAATGTTCTATGGCACTTACAGTGCTTTTTCTTTGAACCATGCAGAACTGAGAACATGACTGTCAAGGTGACAAGTAATTTTTCCCCTATTGGAAATATGCATTAGAAGCATAAAATAATAAAATTAACAGAGCTGACAGGGGATAAACAACATAAGAATACTACCAAAAAAGTAATGGAGAGTTAGTTACACTATATATTACTAAAAATGTGCTGTATCCATTACAATCTAGATGCAAGAAATGTTGTACTTTACTGTTCAAGTTCACACCTAGGCTGTTGGAAACATATCATTTTTATAAATGTTCCACTATGACCTATGATAACAGAATAGTCTACAAAGACCTATTCTATGAGCTGTTAAACTCGTTTGACATATACTTCAAAAATGTTCAATCTGTTCATAATCTAGCTATTAATATGTTCAAAGAGGTTCCTTAATTGCTTTATATTTGTTGTAAGTATTGCAGGTGGTTTTTTATTAATATGACATGTTACACATCATAGTTTCCCTATTCAATTTTATATTGGTGCCTGGCCGAATGCAGAGAGCTCTAAAGGGTGCTGAGTGAGAAGCACTTAATCAGCCCCTACCACTCTAGCCCCAATCAAGGGGAATGGATTGGGGCTGGTCTGAAAGCCCTGTGTCTGTCTGGTAATGGGCAGCACCTGCCAACCTCATTAATCAGGGTTATTAAGGCTCAGAGGAAGCCAGAGCAAGGGAAAGGCCAGGCACAGAGGCAATTGGGAGCCTTCTGGTCTGTTGCTGGCCAGGCCTGCACTTAGTAAAGGTGGCTGAATAACTTATACACAGATGGAAAGTGATGGTGGGAAAACAACTGTGAATAAAGAACATTAGTGGTGCATCAAGCTGAGGCATTCCTGACTTATTGGAGAGGGTAACAGGGTCCAAAACCAGAGGGGCCTAGGATGGGCCTTGTTACAAGGGGCTTCTACAGAGCTAAGCAGGAAAGGTAAAACACTAACAAATATAATTTAGCTTTAGGTAAATGCCTTCAAAGCAGCTAAGTGTGCAATTGCTGGGCTATCAACTGAGGGAGCAGCTACCTAGCTGGCTCCATCCAGGCTAGAACTTTTCACTTTCTATCACTGGGATCAAAAGATCATGATCAGTTTTAAAAAGAGCTGTTGGCAGGAACTGAAGAGGTTTTTGGGGGGAGCTGGTCTTGGGTGCTGTCAGTAGGGGGAAAATCAACTGACAGGAGTATGCATTCAGAGACAAAAGGAAAAGGCTAGAAGCAGTGTAAGCTGGTTTTCCCAATATAGAGATGGGGAAATAAGCCAGATCCACATGAGCTGTGGATAGAGAGACTGAGCGTAGGCAAGGGAATATGCAAGTATGGCTTCTTATTTTATATCTACTGGTCTAAGTACTGTGTACCCTTTGGGCAAAATAAATCGTGTTTTGTTTTGAAGAAGCTGATTCCGTCTCACCACAAGCGTACACTCCAAAAGAGAAACCCTTGTGGAGTTATACCCCAGCAGGACCTACCACATTAGTTATGGTTGATTCCCCAGAGATCCTGGTGCAGCAATGGCCAATCTGCAGAATTCCTCCCCAGAAATGGTAAAGGCTAAAGGCCAAAAGCCTGATACCTCTAGGTGGTGCTTTCACAGAGACCTCAAAGAAACGGACAGAGATACAGCTAGCCCAGTGACAGAACAAGACTCTCCCCATAAATTTCTGTCTCTGTTAAGCTGCTAAAAACTCTAACTAAATACTATGTTATTTAAACATCTATTAGATGACTTCCATAATGTTCTAGTTCTCTCAGAAGTACATATTGTTAGACTATTTAATAATCTTTAATCTTCTACATGATTAAATTTATACTGCAGTTTCTAAATAAACATAGACTCCACATGGACTCCTCCTGAGGGTCGAAATGACAGTCTGGACCTATACGTAGAATGCTTCCGCCGATGTGCGCAGGCAGAAATTGTGGAAAAACAACATTGCGTGCCTCACAACCTAAGTCGAGCAGAACGCAATGATATCCACAGCCTTAGAAACAACCCTGACACCATAATCAAAGAGGCTGATAAAGGAGGTGCTGTTGTCATCATGGACAGGTCGGACTACCAAAAGGAGGCTACCAGACAACTCTCCAATACCAATTTCTACAGGCCACTTCCCTCAGATCCCACTGAAGAATATATTAAGAAACTGCACCATCTACTCAGGACACTCCCTACACTAACACAAGAAAAAATTAACATACCCTTAGAATAACCCCGGTTGGGGCTCTATCTTTTACCCAAGATCCACAAACCTGGAAATCCTGGATGCCCCATCATCTCGGGCATTGACACGCTCATTGAAGGACTGTGTGGATACGTGGACACTCTACTCAGACCCTATGCCACCAGCACTCCCAGCTATCTCCGTGACACCACTGACTTCCTGAAAAAACTAAAATGCATTGGTGACCTTCCAGAAAACACCATTCTAGCCACCATGGATGTAGAGGCTCTCTACACGAACATCCCACACACAGATGGAATACAAGCTGTCAGGAATAGTATCCCTGATAATGCCACAGCACAAGTGGTTGCTGAGCTCTGTGACTTTATCCTCACACACAATTATTTCAAATTTGGTGACAATATATACCTCCAGACCACTGGCACCGCTATGGGCACCCACATGGCCCCACAGTATGCCAACATTTTCATGGCTGACCTGGAACAACGCTTCCCCAACTCACGTCCACTCACGCCCCCTCTCTACCTACGTTACATTGATGACATCTTCATCATCTGGATCCATGGGAAAGAAACTCTGGAAGAATTCCACCATGATTTCAACAGCTTCCACCCTACCATCCACCTCAGCCTGGACCAGTCTACATGGGAGGTCTACTTCCTGGACACCACGGTGCAAATTAATGACGGCCACATCAACACCACCCTATACCGAAAACCCACTGACAGCTACGCCTACCTTCATGCCACTAGCTTCCATCCCGGGCACACCACACGATCCATTGTCTACAGCCAAGCACTGAGGTACAATCGTATTTGCTCCAACCCCTCAGACAGAGACCAACACCTACAAGATCTTCACCAAGCTTTCTCAAAACTGCAATACCCGCACAAGGAAATAAGGAAACAGATCAACAGAGCCAGACGTGTACCCAGAAGCCTGCTGCTACAAGACAAGCCCAAGAAAGAAAACAACAGAACACCACTGGCCATCACCTACAGTCCTCAGTTAAAGCCTCTCCAACGCATTATCAGTGATCTGCAACCCATCCTGGACAACAATCCCTCTCTTTCACAGGCCTTGGGAGGCAGGCCAGTCCTGGCCTACAGACAACCTGCCAACCTCAAGCATATTCTCACCAGCAACAGCACACCACGCCATAATAACTCTAACTCAGGAACCAATCCATGCAACAAACCTTGATGCCAATTCTGCCCACACATATGCACCAGCAACACCATCACAGGACCAAACCAGACCAGCCACACCATCACTGGTTCATTCACCTGCACATCTACCAATGTAATATACGCCATTATGTGCCAGCAATGTTCCTCTGCTATGTGCATCGGCCAAATTGGACAGTCCCTACGAAAAAGGATAAATGGACACAAATCAGATATCAGGAATGGCAATATACAAAAACCTATAGGAGAGCACTTCAACCTCGCTGGACACACCATAAAAGATTTAAAGGTCAGCATTTTGCAGCAAAAAAACTTCAAGTCCAGACTGCAAAGAGAGACTGCAGAGCTGCAATTCATTTGTAAATTTGATACAACCAATCAAGAATTGAACAAAGATTACGAGTGGCTAGCTAACTACAAAAGCAGCTTCTCTTCTCTCGCTATTCACACCTCCAGTTCAGCTGCTAGAGGAATACCTCACCCTCCCTGATTAGAGATAACAAGCTGGTTCAGCCTCATTGGACTAACCCTGTTATCTCCCACCTGGCTCTTGCCTACCTATTTATACCTGCCCCTGGATACTTCCACTGCATGCATCCGACGAAGTGGGTATTATCCCACGAAAGCTTATGCTCTAATACTTTAGTTAGTCTTTAAGGTGCCACAGGACTCTTTGTCACTTCTAAATAAACATAATAACTGAGCTATAAAGAGTTGAGATACCACTAAAGATATTCAATCAAATGGAAGTCCTCTATTATACAGGAGTATTCATATGATGTACATTCATGATTTTTTTCTTCAAATGAAACCTATTACCATTTGGCTAAAATTGCTTCTTAGCTTTTTAATAGCCAATGATAGTTCTGTCTCTATCATTTGAACAGTTTTGATGCTCCTGGCTGATCACTATTACTGATTTACATACTAGAGGAAAAGCTATTTGGGTATTAGGGTTTTCTAGATGATAAGTCACTAGATGGAAGCAATTAGTCTCTAAATTCAAACAATAGAGGAAAAAATATTTTTAAAATGAAATGCTTTTCAATTTTTGCTTCTCAAACATATATTATGTGGTCAGACCACCACCTGTTTTCAGACTCTCAAATAAGGGGAAATATGTGCTGCAATATCTAGGCACAAAAGTATATCCAGGAAACCATATGGCAACCCTGAATAGGTAGATTTCCAAAAAGCTGTCTAAGGGGGACAATGTCCCACCAATGACGACAAAATAAATAAATAATTAAATAAATGGGGAGACCGGGGGTGGGGGGGGGAGGAAGGGATTAAAATGTTAAATAAGAACTGTGCCCTATTTTTTTGTTTGTTTGTTTTTCTTACCTTAGTTCAGGTGATTCGGCCCTCCCATATCGCTCCTGCCACTTCCCGATGCCTGAACTGGCTTTTCTGGAAGCAGTGCTTGTCTGTGACTGAGAAGAGGTGCTGTTTCTGGTGAGATAAATTTTCTAGGTCTTTCTTTTCTTGTGTCTCTACCTTTTCTGTTCTTTGAGCTGCTCTTCTCTTCCCTACTCCCATTTCTACTGTCATTCTTCCACTCCCTCCACCCAGCATATCATCTACTGTTAAAAGCTAGCAGGAGTTCTTATGTAAGACAAGAAGCTTTATTAGCAAATTTACAAACAATACTACTGCTGGTGCCTCATACTACACTGGGAATTTTTAACAAGTGACATCAGACTCGGATTGCAGTGCAATCCTACCACCTGAAATAATCTGTACCTAGTTAAAATTCTCTTATTTTAAGGGGTAAGCATCTAAAATAGTTTTTCCAAGTGTTTTTCATTAACCCACTAATTTGAAATAAAGTCAGAGTAACCTTCCCTCACATACAAACAAGGTGCAGGGAAGGTGGTGATGGTGACGAGCTCTGTACTGCTGTTACTGCATTCTACCAAAAATGTTTTAAGTAGAAGCATGCATTGCAAATGATCCGAGACTAAGTCGTTTATAACAATTTATAAAAAAAAATTTCAAAGTCTCATCTGACCATTTATTAAAAAACATTGTTTTCGGACTAGCAACTTATAACTTAGCGTATTCTAAAATAGCAGACATCAAATACTAAAAAAAGTCAGCTTTGCCATTATAAGGACATGCAATTACAATGATTTAAGCAAAGTTTATATATAATACACACACACAATATACACACCTATTCTAAACATGTACTGATGGCGAAGGAATAGATAGAAATATAAATGCTGGCATGCTGATTTGCACTCTCTGTTGCCATGCAAGAGAACCAGGTTTGATTTCCAGTCTCTACTCCCAAAGACATCAAAAGTTGGGGAGTAAACTTGGCTCTTTAAGAGAAGGAGTGCACACCTCCAATTGCTCAAGAATAACTTCTCTAATTAATAAACTATGTTTACTGACTTTAGTTGCATTGGAAAATCGGAATAAGGTAGCTGCAAGCTGAGAGTCAAAGATAAGGGATGTGAGGGGAAATGAAAGTAAGCAAGGGAACAATGGGAAAGGGAAGAGGCATGGCATGAAACTTTAATTCCATCTTCAGCATGTCACAGGAATTTTCCTTACAAAAACAACAAATTCAATCTCAACACACACACAAACACACAGTGCTTAAACTAAAACTGCACACTCCTATAATATATATCCCTAGAATATGCAATCCATATCTACACTACCAAGGTTTTCCACATATTTTAAGCTAAATGGATATATATTTAGAAGTCTACTTTCATAGCAGTTCATTAACACCATTTAAACTATTTCAAATACCAATGCAATAATGGGCTGCATTACACAAGGTATCATATCATGGAACAACAATGGTATCTGCACAGTTCTGAGGCAATCACACGTGTTCAGTCTGGGAATCTCATTACCAATAGAGACAAACTACAGGTAATTCAGATAAGAGAAATAAAAATTGTCAGGGGGCTGGAAAGATATATAAATGAAGGAAGTTTAAAAGTTATACTGTTTCTTGGATAAATAAAGATTGGTGAAGGGACTTGAAAATAACCTACCAACATCTCAACAGTGTAAGCCCCAAGCACAGAGAAGAACTATTTAGTTTAGTACAATGGAGTATAACTCAGAGCAACAGGAGGGGATATCAAGCCAGAATTTCTTTACAGAGAAATGTATTTTCCTGTTAAATAGCCTTTCAGAAATGTGATAGAAGTCCCCTTCTTTGGGATATTTAAAATTACTCCTGACATAGCACTAAAAAATAAATAGCAAAAAAACCTTGAATTGGGGAAGAGTGGAACTGGATGACTCAATACATTTCCACTGCCATCATCTGTAACGTCTACGATACTATGATAAAATGCCTTCAGGTTTTTTGAGTTGCCAGCAGAACTGCTCTTCAGGACCATTTGATAACTAGAACAAAGTAGAGTCATGAACTCCAAAGACAGCCAAGTTCATAATCACAAACACAGTAAAGCTTAGAACTGAAAGGAGAAGGATACAAATAGTACATATTAAAGACAGGGAGGTGTGGAACAATACTGCAGTAAGGAAGTTATTTCCTCCACTTTTAAGGAAAGTATGTTAAGTGTCAACCAAGTGCAAGAAAGCAAGAGATACCTTGTAGGGAAGAGACTAGATGCCCAGAGCCCTGAGTTGCTTTTATTCTAGCTTTCCAACTCTAAATTTTGTTTATTTTGAAAAAATATTTGTGTTAGTGCCAGTATTGCAGTGTTAACAAGAGACATTTTGGTGGCTACTCTATTCTTTGGGAGCCAAATTAACTATACAGAAAATACTATATGAGATACCAACACTGGGATTTTCATTGTTGCCCTGTTTGGTCCTATCACTTTTTCTTGGTCTGTCATGCTACCATTTCTTTTAGGAACATCATTGGACCGCACTGCATGCACAAACAGAAATGCTTCACTCAGCTGGTTACAAACTGAAACTGAGTAAGATCATGCTTCCTTGCATATTTTTAACTAGTCAATTTTTTTTTTTATTTCTACAATAGATCGAAACCTTTAAAAAGAAAAAAATTCTTTATAACAAGCTATGAAATTATGACTGTTCAACTGACCTGTTTGTCGGGATTCCTGATTTGAACAGTGGAGGAGGAGACGTAAACTCAGCTTTGGTCAACTGCACCATCTCCTTTTCCATATTTCCAGTTCTGCCCTGCTGTACCTTCAAAATAGTATTTCCTCATTAGCTCAGCCTCAGAAGTTTAACAGTACCATCACTCAAAACAACAATACACACAGGAAAGACAGACCACATGATTCACAGCTTCCGTAATATTAAAACTATTATTCTTGGATAGTTAATAAAATCCCACATCTTGTAACAAAGAGTTACTTGCAATAAATTGATTTTTGACATTAAAAAAAAAAACTAAAGAGCTTCACATTTATCTATGAAGATCAAAATTTTTAACTTTTTCAAGACATATAACCAAGGACAATAAAATCTGGGTTAAATTAGTCTTCCCGTAGACTCTTATTTTATAAAATAACATTTTCATTTAAAATATCAGTTATTTTCAAAGACACTCATCATAAAGAAAACCAACTGAATGTAAAGTCTTCACATCAAAAACAAACTGAAAACATTCTCCATGTAACAAGATAGTAACTACAGCCTAACCAATTACTTCACTGTCATCACACCAAGAATATTCAATTATTGTACTTTAACCATGCAGCTGCTGGCATTTACAGTTTAGTAAGAAATATTAGAAACATAGAAAAGTTTGTAAAATATTGCAAGATTTTGTAGGATTTCTAGCTTATTAAGTACTACTGGTGCAAATGCATATACCACCTATTTTTCCTCACAGATTTTTCAGCTAACAGTGGCACAGTATATAAGCAAAATATCCTAAAGATTTAGTTAGAGAAACATGTAAGCACTATGAAAGAAACAGACGTAGTAGTGATTCAGTAGTGGAATGGATATGCTAACAGGTGCTGGTGACACATATATGCCACCTCTTCAGAGACTCTCTTTGGAGAAACAGTAGCAAAAGTGGAATTAGGAGCCAGAAAAAAAACTAAGACTTTTCTAAGTATACTGTATGAGATATGCATTATAAGATATGCCATTAAGGTAGAAAGAGAACCCAAATTTTAAATGCAGAATGACAAATAATAACAAAAAATTATACTTTCCTATGTTTTTTAAAACAATACACACTCAACTTTCCAGTCCTTAATATCTGTAAATCAATTTCCATGTATTAACAACATTTATTGGATGATTGTTTAGATACCAATATCTCAAAATCTTATATGGGAATTTAGCTAAATCACGGTGTACTTCCATATAGGCCCTGATCTTATAACTTCTCACATGACAGTGGACTGTAGAGCCTTTGCACAGCTCCAGTGCTTTAAACAGAGCTCCAACCTTAGATGGTAAGTTGTCTAATGCAAGGATTGTGTCTTCTTTACCTATTTATGTACAACATCTCAGAGACTTTCAGTACTTAAGTAATTAGTAATAATAATAAACAACCTTGGATTCTTTAACCTCATAGAATATCCAGATTAAAGAGAGCTCATTGTGGAGCTATTTCCATGTATAGTAAACTAGTTTTGTATTCAACATTTTGTTGCTATGGTCACACTAGATTTTAAACAAATACTTTAACATTAAAGTATCTAATCAAACATGCAAAAGAGTGGCGTAATTGTTCAAGTTTTCAGCCAGAATATGTATGTTGCTGTAGCTCACTGACCTTCCTTTTAACCAGAAATAAAAAAGCATAAAAGCTAGAAAAATTGATTAATTATTACAGAGTCTTCAGGTGAAGGATAAAATTCTTAAAGATTTCTATTAGCCAATCAATTCCGGAAAATGTGTAAACACTGCAAGATTTATTTTTGTTAATTACTTCAGGGCTAGTCTAAACCTACAATATGAAGGTAAATAATGTTATAGCTTTTATAGTTTCAGTGGAGAATGAAAAGTGTTTGTTAACAAAATGATAAAATAAGCCTGTTCTTCATTACCCTGTTCAGCTTACTTTATTTTTTCATCCTAACCAAATGTAGGCCCTTTTATGTTTTAGGCCCTTCAAATGATCAGCCATAGAATCGTATGTCAATAACTAAACCAAGTATTTACAAAACTGTTTTGTCATGTTGTAATTGTAATCATGGCTCAGATATGAAGTCTGAAGTGGTTATGAACAAATTGTATTCAAATAAAAGCTATTGTTCTTAAGTAATTAATTCATGTTTCCATTATGGGGAAATTAACAAGATTAATATTAAAGCTAGATTCTGTACTAACCCAGACGGATTATATTCTTCAAAGAAAACGTGTCTCTGTCCTCAGACATCTATAGGAGATATGTACATATCCTCCTCATTCCCAGAAAAGGCACGTAAATTGGAAGACACGCATGGCAAACAATCTGTTTGGACAATAAAAATACTTACCTAAACAGTGACAGATCACTAGCTTTTGCCCCCAGGCTGTCTTCCTGTTAGAGCTTCAAACCTCAATCCCCAGACTCAAGTAAGGCAGCCTCTGAGTCAGACCATTTAAATCTCCCCCTACCAGGGCAAGCAGCAGGTCCAGAGAGAGTCTGACCTTGTAATGGTTAGCTGCAATGGGAGATCACACTCCTTGCATTTCCTGAACTCTGCCATGATGAACATGGAGGAAAGAAAAGCTACAGAAGCTACTGTAAAGAATATTCTCACTGAGACAGAGAAGAAAACTAGTGGACACTGCAGCAGTGTAGGAGTGAGAAATGGCGCAAAAACCCAAACCCTGGCTACAGTTGCTGTTTCTGTAGCATGGACTAGAGAAACAGCAATCATTTGTTCTGAACTGATTTTAATGAAATACTTACCACACATTATAACTCAACCACCAAAATAAAATGACTTTAGTATTGCAACTGAATCTACAGACTTATTTATAATAAAAGCAGTTTTAATAGAGATTGAATTATTAAAGAATGATTAAAAAAAAATGAAATCAATGCTTCACTCCAGTCTACTGAAGATAAAAACAGATACCTAGGTTGTTTTTCTGTTAAAACACTAATATTTTCTTATGGCAGTTCATCCTCATTTAGACAAATATCAGATGGAAAATAAAGCAAAGTACATCTAACCTACATTAGACAACAGAAGAACTTAAAAGAAAAGACATTTTCACATCTCAGACTCATCAAGGATGAAGGGTACAAAACAAAACTAAAACAACTACAAGGTTGTGGAGTAAAATATCATGCCATAATCTCCAAAGCCTCTCCATAACCTCTACAGGAATTCTTTTACCTGAATAAATAAATGCACTATAACTAAAACAAAAACAAAAACCACCACATAAAGCAAATATAGTTTCACTTCGCAGTTGTTAGTGCACTAGGCCATTAACTCACATGCTTGCAATGACAAAACATGATGACAAAACAAATATTTTTTTTTTAATTCAGCAAGTTTGAGAGACACACTTAAAGTTGCTGATGTAAGATGAGAGCTTAGAAAAATAGCTATGTCCACTTCAGCCTTGCCTCTAACACTTGGAAGTGGTAAGGGAAGCAATACTCAACAAAAATCAGAGCAACCAAGGAAAGTTTTCTAAAATTCACCTTAAAAAGATGGTATCTGCCATCTTGAATCTCTGCACCTGGTGTTACTTCCATAGAATTGTCTTCGGCCTAAGTTAAATAACACATTGCCCATTAAGATACCACACAACTTTGAATTGATGGGCTACATTATGACTAACACATAGTTACAGCCTAGTGGTGCCACTATCCGCACAAATAGTCAATGAAATAACAGAGAAAGATTCTGGGTGTCAGGAAAGGAAAGATAAGGTATGAACTTATTAACAATGATATTGTACCAGACAGAAGAGGTTTCTAACACACAAACAGTAACAGCACCATAACAGCTTTATGGGGGGAAAAAAGTGTTTACATATTATGGAATACCACAAAAATGTTATTAATTACCATAATTTTATTTGTAGTTGAGGTAACTGGTAAAATTTCAAGTCCCATTCGTATCCTCTTTTGTTTTTCACAGTAAGCTTTCCAGGTATCTTCATTAAACCCATAATTGAAATAATCTGAAAGATCAGCACCTTCAAACAGAAAAGCACAAATTCTAAGAATTAAGCATTATAACTTATCTTTCCTTTTCTATTTCTGTTTTGTTTATAGTAACAGATAGAATCAGAAATAGAGAAAAAGTCCCAATGTTAAGAATTATAAATTTCTTAGACTGAACAATATGCAACCGTCTACAGTTCAACATATTTTATGTCTATTCTGACCATGCTATACATTCCAATTTTGCAGAGATCAGGCTACAAATAATAATCAAAAAGGAATATGCCTCTTACATTTTTGTAAAGACATCATTCCCATCTTTAAAGCAATTTACAAAATACTCCAATGAGCAGATCAGAGTGATAAAAAGAATGCAAATACTGGCCAAATCTGGCTCTGCCATACGTATGGGAAGAGGGGTAAGCAGAAAACAATGAACATATTCAGAGACTCTAAGAGTCAGCCTTCTCCTCAAAGTGTGTGGGCGCCCCTGACATTTATACAATATATCAGAGAGTGGCAAGAGCCAAGGGGCAACCATTCTATGTAGCTTTTACTGCTAGTAACATTACTTGCTGCTTTATCTCTGGTACCACATGCAGGCCAGACGCCAATGGCAACAACCCCAGAAAACTCTGGATTTTCCAGTCATGGATCTCTCAGGATGTCCATTAATTTAGCTGGGCATATGCTATGCCCCCTTCTCGCCTTCCAATCCCCCTTTCTCCCCCTGTCACCTCCCCACTTGTTGACAAGTGTTTGCAATGGATACCCTGGAACTCCACGTAGGTTAAGAGATTCTCATCAGAGTAACTTGACTCCCTTTACAGGTTTTTCAGGTAGGACTGGATGATTTAGCTCATTAAGTGTACAAGTAAACATCAGTACAATTGTATATATTACTCCCATTTATAGAGCATTACCACTAAATTAAATTGCTATGGGGAAAATCCATCCAAAGTGATCTATTAAATATACCTGTACTTCAAACAATGTGTACTTTAAAATGCAATAAGAATGTCATGCAAAAACATTACCTGGTTTTCGCCAAGGTTTATCCTCAAAAGAATCTAAATCTACTTCCAGCAGTGGAACACCATTAATACTTCCTGGCGCATCAAGATCCACTCCTTTGACTTTTGCACCTATAAAGAAAAGTAATAAATTATGATTTTTTTTGTCTTTGTAAAAGGGATTTTAATAAATGCAACTTAGATATACATGTTACTTTACAAACAGTTAAAAAGAAATTTCTTTTCCAAACAGTATACCATCTAAATTAGACATACAGCAAGGGAAGACAACAGTGCAAGTCATTACACCTGTTATCCATCTTGTTAACTCCCATTATTTAAGTAGTTGTAACTCATTCATCACTGCTGGAATGCTAACAGAATTTTTATGAGAGAGCTGAGAGAAAGTAACAGTAGAAATCAGCAACAGAGGCTAACCAGGTGTTATCCTTCAAGTGCCTTCTGGTACAGATGGTAAATACAAAGACAAATGTGTTTCTCCAGGGACTTCTGCTATAGAATTGATAATATACTATTTATATTATTTTTCATTATTCATATTATTAAATGTTAGGATTAAATTATTCATAATGCAACTATACAATTTTTATGGCCCTAATTCTGAATGTATCAGTCGATCTAATACACTACAGCATTGGTCCCAAAACTTTTCAGGGTCATGCCCCCTAACCCGTCTACCGTACTTTCTTCCCAGGGGCCGAGGCTAGGGGTTGGGGCAAGGCTGTGGGCAGGGCTGGAGCACAGTGGCTCTGGGTGGCACTCCCTCCCTGTCCCCGCCATGAGAGCTGGCCCAGGCCGCACACCTCCAAACATTCTTCCATGCCTCGTGAGGGGAGCGCACCCCTCAATTTGGGGACCTCTGCACTAAAAGCTAATTAGCTAAAATATTATATTTGTGTAATTCACTAACACTGTGCAGAAACTTTATGCAAAAATTGTTACTTGAAACAGAGTATGTGCTATTACTACAGATTACGCCATTTGTTACATTTTCTATTAATATACATGTATAAACATTTTTTTTACCAGAAGATCCATAAACTCGACCTCCAGTCTTGATGTTAAGATTCACAGGAGCTGTTCCGTAGCTTCAAGAAAATAACAACACTGAATTAGGTAGAAGAAAACTGACAAAAATGTTTAGCTATACCCAGAAACAAGAAGAGGACCCAGACTTGATTGTCTTTCTGAATCTCTAGCTCTCCATACTAACAACGCTGAAGTAGAGAGATGAGCCTATGAGAAAGAGAGTGCATTACTCCAACATTCAATATCAATTTCTCCAATTAATAAATGGCACTGAAGTCTCAGTCACACTTTGGGTGCTGAAAGCATAGTGATCATGACAGAGCCTCAAGAATGGACAGGACCAAAAAAGAAAAAAGAAAAAAAAAAAGGCTCACTTAGGGATACAGACAATGCCGAGGACTAGGACGAGAGAATGCTTTAGATAGAGATTCTCTGTTGTTTCAGTATTATAATTTAATCTGTACTGAAGCAGGAAGAATAAGCATTTATCAAAACTGACTGAAAGGTTACTGTCGTTTCAATAAGTACATACTCTTGTGTCTTTTGCTAAAAATACTATTTTGTACCATCTCAAATATCCTCAGTAGATTAAACAAATATCTCATACAGTGGAGCCCCGGTATAACACGCCCCGCTATAACGCGAGTTCGGTTATAGAACGGTTATACCGTGGCTCCCAAGTCCTGAGTTCTCTGTCCCCGGCAGGCACGGGGCCGGGGCTTCTCTCCCCTGTTGGGCAGCGAGGAGAGAAGCTGCAGCCTCCCTTGCCAAGGACAGAGAACTCAGGACTGCAGGTGGGGGCTGCGGCTTCTCTCCCCTCTGCCCAGAGGGGACAGAGAACTCCGGGGCTGGAGACTGCAGCCCGGGAGTTCTCTGTGTAAGCCGCGGCTCCCCACCTGCCAGGACAGGGGGACTCCGGGCTGCCGGAGTCCTCCTGCCCTGGCAGGCAGGGAGCCCCAACTTCCCTCGAAGCGAAGGCCCCGCTGGAAGCCGCTGCCCCCATGCCTGCTGGGACAGGGGACTCCGGGGCTGCAGGCGCCGGTGTCCCCTGTCCCCGGCAGGTGGGTGGGCAGCGGCTTCCACAGAGAACTCTGGCTACAGTCTGCAGCTCCGGAGTTCTCTGTCCCTGGCAGGCATGGGGCGCAGCGTCTCTTCCCTGCAGGGCAGCGGGGAGAGAAGCGCAGCCCCCCGCCTGCCAGGGAGTGGGGCCCCGCTATAATGCGACCCGGCATTTAGCACGATGGGATTTTATGGATCCCATCTGTTGCATTATAGCGGGGCTCCACTGTACCTTTACACTGTACCAATACATTACAAAAACAGTGAACAAAAATTAGGCCAATAGAACTTTCTTCACAGATACCAACAGATCTTGAACTTTCAGTGCATATATAAAAAAACAATAACTATAAACAAGACGCTACCCTGCTCTAGTAATAGAGTGCTGTCACCTGAAAAGGCCCAGTACTAACGTTGTAACTCAGGACACCCAGGAACAAATTGTACCCCAGGATGTGTGCAAGTGGCTCATTCCCACAGGGTAGTATTTGCCCTTTAATCGTAGCAAGGATACTTTTATTACATAATCTTGGTAAGTAAAATGAAGGGTACAATTTACTGTGCAACTACCTGCAACATCTTTCTCATTCCAATTCTCTTCCTAAATAAAACTAATTTACGTTGCAATAATGCAAGACTGACAAATAGCACTTTTCTTCTAGTATGATGTGCTACATCAGTGACTTTGAGAAAATTTTATAGTTCTCTTATCAATGGCCGAAACTGATTATAATACATGGAGATAATTTAGGTTTGTAAAATAATTTATTGTACTAAAGTTTATTTAGACTAAAACTGAATTAAATTTAAAATCTTTTTTCCATATATAAAAGCAGGCGTGGGTGACAAATTCACTGTATACCTTGTTCTGGAAGGGCTTTTTAGAAAAAATGTTCATTTTATTTAAAATTCCTTGTACTCAGTTTAGTAAGTTTTAATATAATATGCTAATAATCCTATGTACTCAGGGTTAGAGGGGCACCCTGCCCATTAAAAATGTAATCCTAATCTTCCTCCCGCTCTCTTTTTTCCCCCCAGGATTTCCTTATCCAAGTGTGACCAACTCCAGAGCATGCAGTATGCTGCTGAAATGACAATCAGTTACAAATACTCATGACAGAGTTGGCATTTTTTAAATATTGCACACTTTGGCAAATTCAGTTATTTAAGCTATGAAATACTTAAAGCTCTGGAATAGTGAACACTTTGCAAAACTGAAGAAGCAACATAATTCTAAATTTAAGACTGTTAAGCTAGTGTACTTAACCGAGTAAATTATTCCTAGAAAATGAACTACTGAAGCACCTACAGCATTAAGCCCCACTAGTTCTACTCATGTAAAATAGTCAACTCGAGTACACATATGAGAAAGGTAAGCAGAAATTGGTTCAGTATTATCATAGGCATGGAATTAATAGAATTTTATTCTACAAATGAACAGCAACGCTAAAGCAGACTTTCCATTATTTAATGCTGCTCTTCCTTCAGAATCCTTGTAAATACGTAATTCACTTGGAAAATTGTATTCCATAATATTAAGCTAATTTAGTGCTCTTTAAAGTTATTAGGGTAGCACAAAGTGAAAATTAAGTCCTCTGTTCACAGGAAAAAAAATACAGGACAGCGATAATGCAAGTTTTTCTAGGCAGCCCAATTGTGTGCCTGAGCCTTAGCTTTGAGGGATCATCTCTAAGGACAGTCAGTTCAACCCTGATGTCCACTAAATCCTCTATGAACATCATAAAAATGCCAGCTATGGTGGCATTTTAACATGCACTTGTCCACCAGAAACTAGATTGAGAACAAACATATTTAATGTTCTCTTTGTGCATAATACTTTCCAGTTGGAAAAGAAAAGTCAATATATCATAAATATTAACTTAAAATTCTAAATTTAATTAAAACTGTAAGTCTCAGCCACCATACATTTTTGCTATACTATTGTCTTTCCAGGATGGATAAAAATCAATTATTTAAAAAAAAAAAAGATAATAAGACCAGGGTACAGTCCACCCAACAGAGCAGAGGTCACAGGCAAATTGCTGGATAAAGTTTATGAAAGATAAATTGAGTAAAAGGTCTATAGGGTAAAATCGTTGATCTGCGTCTTGGTGGATGGAGTAATGCCCACAAAGATCCTACTGTATGTGCTTGTGTGACAACAGAAGAAGGGAATAACTTCCTTTACAGAAACAATTGTACATCAGGAAATGCACACACACAGCAGAATACTCACAAGAAGTAGCAGTAAAAGCTATAATAAACTATGAAAAAAAATTCAAATGTCTAGTACACAGCTTGGTCACAGACAATGCTGCAAATGTATCCACCATAAGAAGAAATTATTTAGAAGAGTCCCAAGCTAATAACATACAGTTGCAGTGCTCATTCGATGCACCTCCTAGCCAAAGACTTCAGTGTTCCAGAAATAAAGGCTAATGTTATTGAAATTGCAAAATACTTCTGTAACAACCACTTTGCAGCAGCTACTCAGAAAAAGGTGGGAGGAACCAAGCTAAATCTCCCACAAGACATGCGATGGAACTCAGTAGTGGACTGTTTTGAGCACTTTATCAAGAACTGGCCTAATCTGATGACAGTTTGTGAACAAAACTGTGAAAAAATAGATGGCACTGTCACAGCTGAAGTTCTCAACATTGGACTTAAGAGAAAGAAATGTTGAACGCATACTGAGTACCCTGAAGCCTAATTTTGTAGCCTTGAACAAAATGTAGGAAAATAGCTGTTTTATTGCTGATGCTGTTGAAATCAGAAGCAACTGAGTGAGCTCTTAAAAAGAGAAATATGCAACAAGAGAGTTCAATTACAAGCATTAAAAATAATGAATGGGACAAGCACTGTCTCCGGCTCATTTTCTTGCAAATATTCTCAATACTGGGTACCAGGATCAAACCTTAATTACTGAAGAAGAGGAGTTGGCTATGACATGGACATTCAGGAATCATCCCTCCATAATGCCAACTATAATAAACTTCAGAGTTAAGGGTGAACCATTCAAGAAATATAGATTTGCTGACGTTGTTTAAAAAAAATTCAGATCAGTGAATTGGTGGAAATCACTTAAGCACTTGGATTCAGAGACGGTTGACGTGATCATCTCACTTTTAACAGCAGTAGCTTCTTCTGCCGGTATAAAAAGAATAATTTCCTCCTTTGGACTAATTCATTCCAAACTGAGAAACCATTTGGGACCTGAAAAAGCAGGAAAACTCGTTTTTCTTTTCCAGATTACGAACAAACAGGAAAATGAAGGTGAAGACGACTGAGTCAGCAGCAGAAGCCAATATTTTAAGTTTCTCATGCTGATCTGACAGTCTATTTAATATGGGGGGGGGGGTTGTTTTAATATTTCATTAAACTATTTTAGTTAATCAATTTGAATAAAAAAACCCCTGATTTTAAAAAATGTGAATGTTTAACTACATTCAAAAATTCATATGCTTGTTTTGTTAAAATATTATGTTTGCCGTTGAAGAAAAAAATCCAGAATACGTAACGTTGTTGTTTTAGTTAAATAAAACAATTTAAATGTCTGTCTGGTGATTTTCTCCTCATAATACAGCATGGCAAGAATATCCTCCAAATATTAACGATTAACTTATTGAACTGGAGATAGTTCACATTCCAATGACTTCATAAAGATCTGCTTCAATTACCTTTGGTAAATAAAATAACCAATCATTTTCAGATATAGCTGTAAAATGAATCTGAACAGTTTTCAAAATAAATCACTTTAAAGTTGTACAGTACGTACACTCTAAACATGAAACCTACATCTATCTCTGAGTCGTGAAGAAAATGTATCAAGGTTATAATAACCAACAAGAATGCACTTTTATGTAGAAATCCATGATTAAATTGAGTCTTCCTTACTAGTGATTTAAATCAAATCCACACTGTTTTTCAAAAGCTTAAAGTGAAAATGTAATCCATTTGCTGGTTCTTCCTTGCAGAAATACAGTGTTCCGTTTTCAGATCAATTTGATAATTAAATTTTAATTGATTAACCAGACAAAAAGGCTAAATAGAAGCACACAGAACAAATTAGTCATCTATTTCAAGCATTATGCTTGCTGCAAGGTCAGAGTCAAACACTTAATATTCAAGTATCAGGGGGCAGCCGTATCAGTCTGTATCCACAAAACCAACAAGGAGTATGGTGGCACTTTAAAGACTAACAGATTTATTTGGGCATAAGCTTTCGTGGGTAAAAAACCCACTTCTTCAGATGCATGGAGTGAAAATTACAGATGCAGGCATTGTTATACTGACACATGAAGAGAAGGGAATTACCTCACAAGTGGAAAACCAGTGCTGACAGGGCCAATTCAATCAGGGTGGATGTGGTCCACTCCCAATAACTGATGGGGAGGTGTCAATTCCAGGAGAGGCAAAGTTGCTTTTGTAGTGAGCCAGCCACTCCCAGTCCCTATTCAAGCCCAAATTAATGGTGTTAAATTTGCAAATTAATTTTAGTTCTGCAGTTTCTCTTTGAAGTCTGTTTCTGAAGTTTCTCTGTTCAAGTATGGCTACTTTTAAATCTGTTACAGAATGTTCAGGAAGACTGAAGTGTTCTCCTACTGGCTTTTGTATGTTACCATTCCCAATGTCCAATTTGTGTCCATTTATTCTTTGCCTAGAAACCTTAATATTCAGGTACTGAAAATAACTTACCCATACTGTGGTGCTCCTGTTTTAATATCTCCTATGGTGACATGAACATCATCCTCATCATCATCGCTGTCACTGTCACTGTCATCCTCAGCCTCTGTCACCTTCTTCAACAAAAACAGATATAAAAGGTACAATCAGATATTTACCTAAAATATCATAGGCTTAAGCATCCATTCCAGAGAACTTTGGAGGAAAAACAGATTAACATTAACAAGTTAATTTATACTTTTTGGCTTACAGCTGGCATCTACTACTTAACACAACAGGATTCTACCACTAAAACCAAACATATCCATTGAGTCTATGTGAACATTGATGATATCTGGATGCAAAGGGGTGATAAGACTTAAGTATCTTGAATGTCAATACGCTACTTGTGAAATGTAACGTTTTGCAAAGTAAAGTAAAACTACCCAAGACCACAGTTTGTCTACCTAGTCCATAACAGTTCAGCTCTATCATCATCTGCTCAACATTGAAAGAACATAAAAATAAGAGAGACCAAGTTCTCTGCATCTTCAAATACACATTCACAGCAAATCAAATACTAATATATGCAAATGCTGGTAAAAACAACGTTCAGGTACATGAAATTCAGCAAACATCACAAATTTTCATTAAATAATTTACATAAACAATTTCTTTTCTCTATAGCTGGGTGAATACTACTCATCAAATAACATATTCAATGTTACAAACAATAGTCCTTGAATAAGTTATTTGATATTTTTTTCTGTTACTCAAGAATTTATAACATTAAGGCATGCTGTTGACCGTATATGTATACCCTTCTTATTCCCCCTTTTCCCTTGATAACCCCAATTTTATTAAAATGTCTTAACATTTTAATAATGTTCTATGGTTCTTCTCTTTAGTATATAAGTTAATTGCCTGGAGATGCAAAAGGGGGAAGGGAAAGATGGTATTAGAAATTAATATTAACATACATACACATTTAAAACATTGTACTAATTTGTTATATCCATGTACCCAAAATATTAAAACTACTGTTCATTTACAAAATCAGAATTATCCTCCCAAAAAAACATTTGCAGCACTAAGAGTAATCAGCATTTACACAGGGCTTTTAACTGGACAACCACAAAACACTTTCCAAACATTAGATAAGCTTCAACATCTCTGTGAGGTCACTGTAGGACCCATTTTAAGGTAATTCTTAGTGAGAGGTTAACCCATGAGACATGCACAAGGTCACAGAATAAGTGCTGTTTCGGGTGTTATTAAGAAATTTCTGGCAAGCACTGAGGTAAAAACTGAAAATTAGTCAAATAAAGTGATAGAACTTACAAACTAACATGTAAACTCAATTACTTTAGCGAGTTCTTTAGTCACTGAAATTATCATGGCCCCATGTGAAAGCAAAGCACATTACTGAATATGTCTGTAATATATATTGAAAATTACCGTTTTCACTACACCATTTTCAGCAGCTTCTTCTTCATTTGCAGAAGGAGGTGGAGCACTGAAAAACAGAAAATGCAAGCTAGTTACTATGTGTACCTACATGTTACAGTGAAAAAGCACTGACACGGTATTTTGAAGTATAGCCCATGTCCCAGAAGTCTTTTATGACTGCTGAGCAAAAATATTCTAAGAGATAACTTAATGTCAACTTTACGCTATCAGGGGACACAAATTATGCAAACTAGATATTTCCAGAGTACTGTATTTTCAATTTTTCACCATGTTTGGATCCCGCATCTATTGAAGTCACAAGGGAGTTTTTTCATTAAGTATAATGGGAGCAGGATTTGGTCCTCAGTATGCAAAAATTAGGACTCAGATTTTACAATGACTAGGTTGGTTAAACACGTCTTTGATTAAAATGATAAAACATGTATGCATAAACATCCAAGAATGTCTCAAAAGAAATCTCTATCAAGGTTTTTCTTTCTTTCTTTCTTTCTTTCTATCTGCCACAATAGTATAAGACCTTTTAGATATAACATTTAATTAGCCTTTAAATTTGTTGTAACCTGACTTGTAACGTCCACCAGTTTTGAAAATACTGTTTGTTTGTCGGCACTCTGAAATTTATAAAGATAAGTTAACTCAATAGCCAGTGTTTTGTTGCTTCTGAGACAGCAAAAACTGTCTACTAAACTTCATTTCTAACACTGTGCTGACATGCTTGTTTATGTTGCTTAACAAACAAAACAACATACAAGAGCCATACTGACCAATGCTCCTTAACTGAAAAAGAGAATATTGGTACTTAAAATTATTTCTGCAAGCCCCTAGATGGAGTCTGTAGTCCCAGCTTCTTTCTGGATCAGCAATCAGACAATAAAACAAATTCAGTACTAACTTAAGTTGGCAACACTCTCAATGCTTCAATGAGAGTTACACCTTTTCATTTGCAAGGCTGAATCTGTTTCTGGGATTCAAACCTAGGTGCTTCACACACTGTTCACTAGGATGACACAATGGCTACAGACAAGTTAAAAAACAATCATTGAATTTAATGTTTTTGAATTATGCTGGAATTATAAGAATGAGACTAAAGCTTTAGTAGTAGTACAACCTTTCCCACTCTGTTCCTACCTGAAATAAGCCAATTTAGGGGCTGGAGGTAGTTTAGTATCCATTCAATACACTGGCAATAGTGGTGCTAATTACTGTCAATCAGGATGGTTTGTTTTGTGGTCAGGTGTGGTACTATTGACTAATAACTGCAGGAACCAATGCATTTAACAGCTGATCATTTTAACTGCCCGATAGCCAATAATCTAAAAAGAAAACAGATTTTTCCAGTGTGACTTTAATTATGAGATCACTACACAGCCTTAAAAAGTAACCAATACACCAAAGAACCAGCCCAGCACATTTTATTACAATTTAAAGTCGATTTGCCACAGACGCTGGTTCAATAAGCATGAAAATATTTTTCATTAGACATGCTCAAGTACAATGAGTCTCGGAGAACGCAGATACATGATTAATTTTCCAAGGCCCTATGTTCTTTCAGTATTTCTTTTCATCACCAGTTGTACTCAAATGTGACAAAAGCACTTTTACTGCACACCTAACTAAGCAAACTACCATGATAGCCATTTTGACAAAAGTTGAAGAAATGGAGCCGGTGGCAGCAAGAAGAGGAAAGCAAACTACACTAAAGGCTAGATTCACAATGGGGACTTAAGCCCCCTGCCACCTAGTGGAATTCATAACCCCGAGTTGGCTCCCCACACAATGTATAGGGAGAGTTAGGTGCCTGAAAAGGTATTCACAGAAATCAGCATGCTTTGGGGAGAGCTGCCTAAGAAGCTATCCAGCAGGAAATTATCAGAGGGTGTGGCACAAATACTGTCCTTCAAAGGTGATTAGACTGCAGCTGAGCAGCAGTTTAGTGAATGCCAGTGGCACGTAAATGTTGGATTTTGGTACGTAGGCCCTTTTGTGAATCTAGCCCAGGAGTGGGCAAACTACAGCCCGCGGGCCACATGTGGCCCGCCGGCCATTTTCAACTGGTCTGCAAGCTCAGGCCAGGGGCCTGGCCAAGCGCGGGAAGCCGAGGGGCCCCGCCCTCGCTGGCCGGGCCCAGCACGGCATGCTGCTGGGCCCCGCGCTCTCTGGCCGGGGGCTAGGCCAAGTGCAGCGTGCCGCAGGTCCCTGCGCTCCCTGGCCGAGCTGGGTCAAGGAGCACCCAGCTGAGAAAGGTAAGGGGTGTTAGGTGGTGGAGTCCTGGGGGGTGGTGGTTAGGGTGGGGGGATCTCGGGAGGGGACTGTCAGGGAACAAAGAACAGGAGGGCTTAGATAGGGGGTGGGGTTCTGAGACGGCAATTAGAGTGGGGGGGTCTCCGGAGGGGGCGATCAGGGGACAAGGAGTGTGTGGGAGGGAGGTTTGGATGGGTCAGAGGTTCTGAGGGGGGCAGTCAGGGGGCGTGAATTGGGTGGGGGTTGGATAAGGGGCGAGGTCAGGCTGTTTGGGGAGGCACAGCTTTCCCTACCTGACCCGCCGTACAATTTTTAACCCCAATGTGGCCGTAGGGCCAAAAAGTTTGAACACCCCTGATCTAGCCCTAAGGGTCTGAAAACCTAGAAAAGACAAAAGGCTCACGGGCATGGCAATGAAACACTATGGGGAAGAAAAGTCTGGGGATTATTTATAGAAGATACTACAAAATCAGAAGACAACAAGATAGTATAATATCCACCATCAATATCAGAAGACTCACCAATGTGAAAGTAGTATTAGAAAACAGATTGAAACAAAAGGGATTATTTCATTATAAGAAATTTATTTCAATTTTCATTGACTCCTGTCCACAAACATGACCCATGGATAGCAACACTGGATTCAAATGTTTACAGGAATTAGAAACAGTGGAACATGATCATAATCAATCATGTATAATGATTCTACTTCCATAGGAAGGGAGTATGCACATCCAAAATTACTTGAGTGCATTTTAGTGGCCTTTCATTCCTCTTATAGTGAAGCTTCGTTCCACTAGAACTGAATCCACTGTGGAATACAGAAGTCATTATAACAGACAGATGTAAAACACTGACTTTCAAAGGGATCATCTCTGCCCCACCACTGCCCTCTAGGGCGAGGGGTACAAATAATCCAATCTTGATGCAGTTGCTCCAGAGAATTCAGAAAAGAAAGTCCAGCAGGAAATAAAGCACTTACTACAGTTACTCCACACTAAGGCCTTCATGACACTGAAAATTGTTAGCAATTCTTCCATCATTGGTTAAACACCAGTGCAGCATCGGCATCAGTGTTAGTAAAGGACGAAAAGGTAAAATACATTGGTGTAGGCCAGGGGGTCAGCGACCTTTCAGAAGTGGTGTACCGAGTCTTCATTTAATCAGTTAAATTTAAGGCTTCACGTACCAGTCCAGAAAGGGCGGGGGTCAGTCCAGCCCCGCTTTGGGGTTTCCGCCGCAGGCTCCTGCCAGCCGGGGTCTCAGCCCGCTGCCAGCCTGGATTCCCTACACCCAGGCTAGGAGTGGGAGCTGAGTGGGGCAGGTGGCGAGATCCCAGCTGGCAAGGGGTCAGCAGGGGAAATCCCAGAGCAGTGGCAGGCTGAGCCCTCCGCCACGTGCCTGGGGAAATAGGCTTGCGTGACACCTTTGGCACGCATGCCATAGGTTGCTGACCCCTGGTGTAGGCCTTTTTAACAGTATCATCTAACCCTGCTCTGAGCTAGGGATTATAAGCAGGTTTGGAAGGATTAGATTTTTTCATTGGTACATGTGGATTTCTCTACACCCAAACAAACAGAAATACATTTCCATAGATGATAACCAAAACTTACAGATAGAAAGAGTATAATGTCAACATCCCACTGATTTAGACTTGTTATAAATTCACTACGAATGAATAGTAAAAGCAGGTATAATTTGTTGATTTAAGGATTTTTTTTGTATATTTTGACACGCGATGCTAAAAAATTGTGTTTTAACGGTTTCTAAAGCTTTAACTTTTTGAATCTCAACATCTACTTTCATACAATAATTGTCTGACCCCCATAATTTCCTGCAACTGTATCAATTATTTTTAGCATTTTTCCATTTCTATCAAGGCAAATGAAATATCTGCTGAAATTATAAAAGAAGAAAATTATTGTCATGCCTATCTATAGGTTATAGTGAAAAAAACGACATTGAAACAGCACGACTAGATGACACTGTAAAAATGCCAGACCTATAATCTACTTTATCGCTTCCATCAACACAACTGCACTGCACTAGACTATACAGGTGGGTTGCATCTTAGGTGCATTTAACATGCACGAATTCAGCTTTACGCAGTTGGCAAAAACAGAAAAAAACCCAACAATTTAAAAACTCCATCTGTAGTGCAGCCGATTCTACCCGCCTTTCAACTCAATGAGAGTTTCACTATATGTGGTTTTCGCTTTACACGCTAACTGTGGAGAACTGAACTCCCGCATAAGATGAGACTCGCCTGTAAGATCGAAAAACTGCTAAAGGGACCAGATTTGTAAAAGTACTTGGGCACTGCTGAGCTCAGTGTCACATCACCTGATTTAGGAGCCTAAGTCTCTTTTTTTAAGGGGATTTAGGCACTTAGGAGTCTAAAACCATAGACAGTTGGGATCAGACTCTAAAATAATTTGTCACTGCAACGCTGAGTACACCACCACCTAAATACCTGGGCCAAAGTCTTCAATGTAGTTGCAGCCTAGAAATGAAGATGCAGCCCTCTCGAGCTATATCTTGGCAAGATCCCAGTCTCCACATCCTGTAGTTGCAGAGGACATTGGGCACAGCTGCAATTGTAGGGACATCTGGATGATTTGTTACCAAGTTAACCCAATGCTTGGCTGAGATATGCTCTTGGATGAAGAAAAGCTAGTTGACATTAAACCACTGTAAGACTTAGGTTATACTGATACGTAGAATAAAATCCAAGAAGAGTTTGTAGGCACTGTGCAATTTAGGTGGCTTTCCTGGATTCCTTGCTGAAGTTAAACTCACATAGCAGCACATGCAAGTAACATGTTCCACCATCTCTCCCTAGCCAGAAGTCATGTCCTAACCCAGCAGTCAGCAACATCGGCACATGGGACTGCAGGGTAAGTACCTTTAGTGTGCCCCGCTGCTTTTTTACCTGCTGGCTTCTTGCGCGCCGCTTCCCGCAGCCCCCATTAGACCGGGAGGGCGAACCGCAGCCAGTGGGAGCTGCAGGAAGCAGTGCGCGGTAAGTTGGCAGGTAAATATAGCAGCGGGGCTAGCTAAGGGTATTTACCCTGCAGTCCTGCATGCCGATGTTGCTGACCGCTGTCCTAACCTTATGAATAACGACCTGTCTTTGGTAATTCATGCCTTTGTCATCTCCTGCCTAAACTGCAACAATACAATTTACGTGGGCCTGACAGCTCCACTGCTGAGGAAATTAGAATGCAGCAGCACATCTCCCCGCTAACACAAGATACTGTGAGCATATCACACCTGCCCTCTGCTCACTACAGAAAATCATGTGAAGTTGAAGATTTTAGTCCTTACCATCAAGGCACTAAGTAGCCTGGTCAAGGGATACCTAGCAAACACTTTCTGCTCAGAAATCTCAGTCATTCTTGACAATTCCACTCCTCAGGCACAATTAAAAAGGGTTTAACTGAAATCTAATATGTACATTCCCAACAAGACAATCCCCAGGAAATTCAGTATGTGTTTCAGCTCTAGAATGTGACTTTAGGAACATACTACTCAAGTTAAATGAATAAAAACCAAGAACTAGCAAAAGACAATGGTTCCGTGCTGATATTTTTAATGTTGTATTTATTGTTCTGGGTGCAGTGTCTTTATTTTCCCAGTATCTTTTGTGTCACCTGCCCTCAAAAGAGAGAAGGAAAACAGAGCAAAATGTTATTTCACTGTAGCTTCTATGCTGAAATTTTATATGTTGCATATTCATAGCAAGCACTGTAAATTAAGCAGATATCCCTGTATCCTCCACAATAATCCATTTAAGTGTGTAGCGTGGTCCCCCATTTTGTAGTAGTGGACTCCCAATGTAACAAAAGAAATCTGTTAGTCCTTTCTACAGTGATATAGATAACCCTGAACTTAAACAACTGAAAGTGGACTTTCATATTTAAGACTGAACAGCCTAAATTCTAGTTAAAATCATTTGAAGAGTTAGTTGGACCGGCAAATAACATACATCAGCAGTTCTCAAACTGGGGGTCCCGACCCCTTCCGAGGGGTTGCGAGCTCCCAGTGTCATCGACATGCCGCTGAATTGATTCCTTCTGCATTCGGCAGCTTTTCGACAGACATGCCACGCATTTCACAGTGTCCACCGAAAAGCCTCTGAAGCAGTTGTTGCTGGTTTCGGCAAACACTATGAAGTGCACGGCATGTCCGCCAAAAAGCTGCCGAATGTGGACGGAATCAATTTGGCGGATTTTCGGCGGACATACAAGGGTCACGCCACCAGGCAGGTAAGGAAAAAAGGGTTGCGGACACAGTTTGAGAATCGCCGACTTACATGGTATGAAGGAGATATTCAGAGGTACCAATTTAAGTGCCCAACTTCCAATGACTTATCAGTAGCTATCACTTTGCAAGAAACAGGTGTGAAATGATTTGTTCTGAATACGCTTTTTGCACAGTTACATTAGCAGATTCACAACTATCAAGACACTCACCTAGCTTTTTGTTCCTCTGGTCTCTCTGGTTCATTTTCATCTGTCAAAAGAAAAACACATTATTTAAGAATTATGTATTAGAAACCATGGAGTCAAAAAGAGCAGAGTATCTTGCAAGCTCTAATTCTGATCCTATACCAAACGATTTTATGTAAACAAGACCCTCCAATCCTGAGTTGGATCTTTGTGGTCAGACATGTGAGCAAACACAGCACCCCACTTAAGTGAACAGAGCTCCACAAACAGACCCTTTGCAGTGTCAGGCTTTTAGTTTGCAGGCAGCACTAATGTGGTTAAGGTAAATGGGTACGTCTACACTGCAGCTGGAAGAAAGCCTCCCAGTCAGGGAAAACAGACTTGTGCTTGGGAGGCTCAAGGTAGCATGTTAAAACAGCAGTGCTGATGTTGTGGCTTGGGCTGAAGTTCAGGCTCTCAAGCCCACATGACCCCTTAGGTTTGACAGCCCAAGCTCCAAGCCCACACCATAATGTCCACATTGCTATTTTTAGCATGCGAACTGAAGCCACACTAGTGAGAGTTTGTCTACCCAGGCTGGAATGCTCACTCCCAGTGGCAGTGTAGACATACCCAAGGAAGTAAAGCTCTACAAGTTTCAAATCAAAAAGAGAGAGAGATTGCAGTATTTCAAACTTGTTTTCATTTTTAGGTCACTTATTTACTGTTATTATACTGAAATGTGAGTTATGTACATGAAATTTTAATTTACAACAAGAAGTGCCTAAATTAGTTTATTGGTGTTGAGAATTCAAAGAATTTTAAGACAATTTATATGAAAGGCATGAGAGAAAATAAAACTTTGATCTTGCTATCTTTATTCACGCAAGCAACCTGATAGATTTTGGTGGAACTACTCAGGGGAATGAAGGCTGCAGGAATAGCCCCTACATATATATTCAGTATTCCTATACCAATTACACCTCAGAATTTTCTCAAAGTATCTGAGCCACTACTACCTCTCCGAAAATGAAACCCCTCTTAGCACACACAGATTCTGATCAGTCACTATATTCAAACCCCCCTTTCCAACATGAATGGATTTGGTACAGATTATAGACTGAAGCATTATATGAATCCAGTGTCCAAACAGCCTTTTCCTCTTAGCTCTTCTAGAGCCAATGACACAGTCACTATACAGACTAGGACATTACACTTGGAAATACACGTTAGATCTATCGTATGTCAAAAGAGTCTAGACACAGGAAGTGCCTAATAGGATGGCGATGGCGAAGTTGCAAGATCAAAGAGAATCATGGACTCTTTTAAAGGGGGGACGCATCTGTGGACCACACAACAAGCAGCTGCCTCGGGCCCATGGCGGGGGAGGAGGGGATAGCGAAGGGAGCGCTGAAGGCCCCGGAGGCGGCCAGGCAGTAGGCGGGGACCAGGCAGAAATGGGGCGGAGGGCCCAAGGCCGCAGGGCGGGGATCACTAGTCATCACACCGGTTATTAGGAGACGCGGGGTGCGCCATGCCCAGCCCGGCCGCACCAGCAGGCCCTGGGAGCGGCTGGGAGATAGTCACGCGGGGAGCGGGGTCGGAGGCAGCAGGCCCGGACTGGCTCAGGGAGTAGGCCTAGGCGATGGGGGCAGTGGGTGCTGCGCACGCTGGGGCCTAGCGCGCCCCTTCCGGCCTATCCTCGTCCCGCGGCGCCAGGCAGGGAGCCCGCGGCGGCCGAGCCAGGCCGGGGCCTAGGAAGGTCCGTACCGCCATAGAGCCACTCCTCCTCCTCATCGCCGCCGGTCCCGCTCAGGTCCGCCGCGAGCCGCTCCACCTCGCCCGTCGACATGGCCGCCTCCCCCGGGACGCGCCGGCCCGTGCCGAGCGCGGACACAAGCACCCGCCGCGCCGGCTCCCCGCGTGGGCCCCGCAGGCGCTTCCAGCGGCAGCCGAGGAGCTCCGAGCGGCGGAGGCCGGTGTGTGCAGCGCCCGCCCCTCCCCCGCCCAGGAGCCGCCGCTCGCTCTCTCGCTCAGCACTTCCCCTCCCCCCGCCGAGTGACTGACACACACACACAGGAAAGGGCCGGGCCGGGCCCGCCGCCCCCGAAGCCCTAGGACGCCGGGCCGGCCCCCGCCGGGGGCAGGACAACGGGGGCTGGGGCGGGGAACCAGGGATTGCTCCCTCCCCCAACCCCACAGGGCATAGTGCGGGATGGAGTAAGGTGGCCTGGCCCTGGGGGCATAATGGGGAAAGAACCGGCCGGTCTTAGACCACAACCACGGCGTCGGGCCCTTCAGCCCCGGCCCGGGGTAACCAGCCCGGCTAACTGGTGCCACAGAAACGGGCTTCTCCCTGCAGCCAGGGAAGGGGGAATACGCACTTGTCAGCCGCAAGGGTTACAGAAATCATCAGACCCCCCCGCCCCAGCCCCCAAATGAAAAGGAGATTAAACCAACTCCCGAGGAGTCTTTGCGGGGGGAGTCTCTAGGGGAGTGAACCCTTCCTGAGCAGGAGCATGCTGCTCATGCAGCGTGGAGAATCCAGCCCTGAACAGGCCCACACTATTGGAGGCCTTTCCCAGGCTACTGACACAGGGAGAACAACTTAACTTCCCTTGTCCTCAGGTTGGGGGGCTATTCTGACCCTTGTTACCCATTGACTAGTATTATCCTGCATCTCAGATCTTCCCCTCCCTCTTGCTCCTGCAGTCTCTGTTTTTTTACCTATTTTTCTCCCATATTTCCCCTCCCTTTCCCTTCATCGGCTCAGCATCCTCACCTTTTCTGTCACACCCTTTCCTCATTCCTTTTAGGCATCGCTACTGCTCCCTATGTTGCTGTGCCCTCCCTCGGTCCATTTAGCAGGTGAAGTGAGACCATTTTCCTTAAAGGCAACCTTGCTTCAGGCCCTTTTCAAAAACAATAGGCAATGTCTGCCATCTTTGTTACAGGAAGCCTCCCTTTCACATGCAGCAAATGGTAGTCATCTTTAATGTGGTTTCAGCCTTGCACCAACTAAGGAAAAGTTTAATGATAAAATGTAAGGAGAGGGAGGTGTGGAAACGAATTTGGCCCACCTCCCTGGGTCCACTTCAGCCCAGGTGTGGTTTTCCTCATCCCTCTGCAAACAGTGAAAGAGAAGCTCTCATACCATCTTCCACCCTCGGGAAATCAAAACAGAAGCTTCTGCAAATATAAAAAGCTCCATTTTGTGGCTGGGAGCTCATTCTTTGAATCATCTGCATGGACAATCTTGTTTTACAGCTACATACATGTAGTCTTGAAATAAATGTTAAATGTTTGAAAATGGTGTGATGAACATGAATGGAACGTTACTTTTGTTAATTATTTAATCATGCAGTGAGGTCAGGTCATTTTCATTGCTACAAGACAATTCTAGTTTACTGTGCAGTCATAAATGGAGTGAGAAAGGTGGTTTGATTTGGAAAGTTTTCAGACCTGAGTTTCCTATACAACAAGTTTATATACACTTTAAGGAACCTGTATCGTTTATTAAGGGTTGGTGCAGTATTTCTCTTTCCCCTGTCTTCCCCATTTGTTCACTTCATATATTTGACAGTACTTTGACCTTGGTCATACCAAGCTCTCCATGTGAACACAATGGTCCACCTTAGAAGAGTGCTTGCAGGATTGGGCACTTAAACTATTGCAGTTACACTGTTTTGCCTGTAGTGTAGGGTCAGTCAGTTTTACTTGTGTGTTTGGACTTTCACACAGATGAGAAAATAAAAAATTGAATTAAAAAAATCTGATACTAAACCCACAAAAATTGACTTTTACATCATTTTTTAAAACTTACAAGATTTCCAGTTTACAGTGAGTCTTCAAATCAGTACTGATTATTTTAATTTCCAGAATGCTTAAGTATTTGTACAAGTAATAATATAAATATACTACAAATAACTACAAATATAAATTTCCTCGTTAATGGAATCACTCTTAACTTACACTGATTAATCGGATTTTGAACACTGGCTAGTAGTTTCTCTTTCAAACTGGCTTATCAAGAAAAATAATTGCACTTTGTGATGTATTTTTTTAAAAGAAAAAAAACCCCATGATTTCTTGACAAAACTTCCATTTCTTTGACTCTGCATAACTGTGAAAACAATGGAAGTTAAAACACTGAAAAATAAAAACAACACAGGAAAAGCAGAAGGCAACAAAACCAAAAATTTTCAGGGTTTATATGTCAAAACAAAAAAACCTTCAAGATTTTAGCCTCCAAGATAATTCAGTCTGACGAGGAATTAATTCTGCATGGGTATAGGCCCAGCAACCTGGTGATCAACTATCACCAATCCTTTTTGGTATTAATTATTCACATCAAATAGTTATCCAGACTAATATTCATCTTTCGTACCATTCTGCACTGTACAGTTTTACACCACAGCTAGTAGGTTAAAATAATAGATCAGAGCTGACAAAAACAAAAATATAAAACAGAGCTGAGAACGGAAAAAATGGATCAGAGTGGGAATAGGAGGGAGCTGGAATTAAAAGAACATTCCCCTGCCATTGATCACTACAGAAGATCAGGAGAGTTTATTGTCAGGTCTGAGAATTGAATGTCATTAGATGAAATATAGTAATTTGTAGCTTTTTTCAAATAAAGTGATAGATATTTTTGAGAATTTTCTTTTAAAGTTGCCTGTGGACAGAGTTATTTTTGATGGTTTCTGTAGGGCTGATTTTCAACTACTTTACAAATTCTATGTATTTATTTCTTGTAATTAAGCAACATGTGGAATAATTTTTGAATGACTTACCTTTCAATAATTTATTGTGCAATATTAAGTTGGATGGTGTAAAAGAATAATAATTTGTTTTGAGATACAAGACCAAGATATTGTGGTTATGGCTGCCATCAAAAAGTGTCATTGATTTATAGGCAACCACAGCCTCTTTAAAACTTATGGTCATGCTAGCCATCTTCCATTCAGACTAAGCAGAAGTAATTAAGCTCCTTTATGGAATAAGATAGCTGGAGATAATGGAAACCACCCCCTAAAGCCTTAGGTCACATGCAAAGCTGATAAACAACTAAACCAGGGGTGGCCAACCTGTGGCGGTTCCTTGTATAGGCATCGACTCTGGGTCTGGAGATACCGGCACCAACTTTCCAGTGTGCCGGGGCGGGGCCGGGGGGAGCTCAACCCCTGGCTCTGCCACAAGCCTTGGCCCCACTCCATCTCTTTCCATTCCCTCCCCTGAGTCTGCTGTGTCCTCCTTCCTCCCGCATCCCCTGCCCAAGCCTCCTGCATGACACAAAACAGCTGACTGGAAGGGAGGAGGAGGCACTGATTGGTGGGACTGCCGTTGAGCAGGAAGCGCTGGAAGCGGGGGGAGGGGAGATAATAGGGGTGGGGGCTGCCGACCTATTGTTGTGGCTCTTTGGCAATGTACAATGGTAAATTCTGACTCCTCCTCAGGCTCAGTTTGGCCACCCCTGAACTAAGCCATGCAGGCTGAGGATTTTCCTTGGGGACTGATTGGAAACACAGGGACTGGAGCATTGAGTGGCTGCAAATGATGTGTCCCTTTGAAAGCCATCAGAAAAGCTGAGAAACAGTCAGGAACACACTCCTGAGAGGGAGCAGAATCAGATCACCTTCAGGCACAGGAAAGGTAGGCTTAGAAATTGTGAGCAAAGAAACTGCCTGTAGTTGTTCCTATTGTGTTCTGGGAAATAGGACAGTCTGTATATTCTTTGTAAATAGTGTTTCACCAAAAAAATATCTGACACACATTAATTTATCCTCCTAACAAAAACACAACAAGACATCAAATCAGAGTGGATAAAAATCAAATGACTCTTTAAACATTTTTAAAAAAAAAATCAGATTTTTTTGATAAAATGCTTTTTGAGGAAAAAACCTATCTAAAGATAGTTTAAATTAAGATTCATTATAGCTCAAAGATATCTCATCATGGAATAGGGATTATAAATTCTAATTCTATAGAATGAGACAATATATTCATGTAATGTTTAAGAAAAGTTTTGTAAATGAGTTCCAATAGTTCATAAATTAGGGATGCAATCTTATGATGTTCCAGGGGCGTCTCTATAGATTATTTAGGTTAATCTTTCTATCTACCCGATGGGACTCAGTGCTCAGTCTATCTAGATGAAGATACCATCAGAGATGCTTAGTTTTGCTGTTCTCAAACAGTGGATTTGTCTCTCCAGAGATAACATGCTTGTTAATAGCAAAAATGGTTTCAAATAAATAAATAATATATCGAGGTGAGAAATAACAAAGTTAAGCCCTATAGTCTATCCCTCTGAAAATTTGTGTACACAGAGTCAATCCCTTACCACTCTCTAAAAGTGCAAAGTTTCAAAAAGTTCAATGAACAGAAGATTGTTGGAGGCGGAATAGATCTGGACAAGGAGAAGTCTGGACATAAATGTGAGAAGGGAGGGACAGACAGAAGAAACAAAAGTTAAATTGTTTGAGCAGCATATTCCAGAAGTCTTGAGGTTTTTCTGAGCGTAGCCTTCATTGATTTGAGATCTACCATACCATTCTCTCACTAGAAGGGAAAACCTATAACGGCAGCAGGCCATAAAAGAGACCCAGTTTGGTAATAAGAACCATCCAAGAAATATATGTTTGCTAATGATGTTTTAAAGAAAGTCACACCAGTGAATTGGTGGAAGTCACTGAAGCACTTGGATTCAGAGACTGTTGAAGTGATAATCTCACTTTTAATAGCAGTAGCTTCTTCTGCCGGTGGAGAAAGAATATTTTCTTCCTTTGGATTAATTCATTCCAAATTTGAGAAAGCTGCTTTACTGCGCAGAAATTTGCCAGTGTAGACAAGGCCTAAGTTTACCAATTTAAACTACCTTAAAGTCAGTGTGACTCCCTTAGGCCTTGTCTTCACTACGAAATTATGTTGCCTTTTTAGAGTTTGAATTAAGTAAACTGATTATATACATTTGATTGTGTGTCCCCAGTAAGCAGGCTAATTCGGCAGATTGCGTGCATGTTACTGTGGCTAACAGAGCTTCGACTCTCAGAGCGGTGTACTGTGGGTAGGTATCCCACAGTTCCCGCCACCTCTTGGAATTCTGGGGCATTGCATGATGGGGCAAAAACATTCTCATGGGTTTTCGTTCACGCTTCTCATCAGTCACCCTTCCCTCTGAGCAAGGTGTGGCTGACAGTCGTTTCGCGCCTTTTGGGCCTGCAGACGCCATACTGCTTTTGGCAGACAGAGCAGTACGTCTGCTGCCCACCGCTTGTGCTAGAACTCCACTCTCCTACTGCTATGAAACCACCTCGGAGGTCCTCTCGCTGTTCCGTAAAAATATCTATTCTTGTGGCATCAGCACCTCTCACCGTGTGGCTGCTATGAATCCACTTTGCAGGTCCTCTCACTGTTCAGTAAAAATGTCTATTGTGGTGGCATCAGCATCTCTCACCACGTGGCATCACTTCTCCCGTCGTGTGGCATCACTTCTCTCATTTTTGTCTTCGTCATCGAACACTTCCATTGCCAACTCTGCCCTTCTCCATGGATTGCCTGTGCGCCATAGCAGTGGAAGCATGGAGCCCGCTCAGCTCATGGCAGCAGTTATGAGTATTGTAAACAGCTCGCGAATTATTGTGCAGTTTATGCAGAAATGAAAAAACCCTGCGACGACCTGACAGCAGAGCGGTCACGAGAGTGAGGAGGACATGGACACAGACCTCTCCAAAAACAATAGCACCAGCAACTTGGGGATCCTGGTGGCAATGGGGCAGGCTCATGTCATGGAACGGTGATTCGGGGCCCAGGAAACAAGCACAGACTGGTGAGACCGCATAGTGCTGCACGTCTGGGACGATTCCCAGTGGCTCAGAAACTTTTGCATGAGTAAGGGCACCTTCATGGAACTTTGTGACTTGCTTTCCCCTATCCTGAATCGCAAGAATAGCAACATGAGAGCAGCCCTCACAGTTCAGAAGCGAGTGGCGATAACCCTCTGGAAGCTTGCAATGCCAGACAGCTACCAGTCAGTCGGTAATCAATTTGGAGTTGGTAAATCTACAGTGGGGGCTGTAGTGATGCAAGTAGCCAACGCAATCATTGAACTGCTGCTATCAAGGGTAGTGACTCTGGGAAATGTGCAGGCCATAGTGGATGGCTTTGCTGCAGTAGGTTTCCCTAACTGCGGTGGGGCTATAGATGGAACGCATATCCCTATCCCGGCACCAGACCACCAGTGCTGTGAATATGTAACCGCAAGGGGTACCTTTCCATGGTCCTTCAAGCACTGGTTGATCACAAAGGACGTTTCACCAACATCAACATGGGATGGCCGGGCAAGGTTCATGACACTCGCGCCATAACAAATAACCAACATAAACCTAATCACATCTTCCGACACATTTTCTGATCTACTTACATATCTGGGTTTCCAAATAAGCAATTTCTAGGTATGATTCTGATAATTTTCATAGCTGGCCTTCAGCTTCTCAGAGCATAACTGCTGCTCTGTTTTCCTCTTCCCCAGAGAACAACAACAACATACAAAGGGAAGTTTTTTCCCCAATTTTAAAAAGTTCTAGCCTTCCTATTGGCTCTTTTGGTCAAGTACCCACCCACTTTCCTTTACCTATCCATGCAGTCAGACTTTTTAACCCTTTACAGGTAAAGCAAGTAGGGAACAGTTATCAAGAGGGATTCTATAGCTAACTGGACGGTTGGGTGTCCACAAAAGGGAGCTAGCCCCCCACCCTTGCCCTCATTTATCACAGGTTCAGGTTAACTGTATGGACTTGAATTTAGCTAAGACGTATGCGGTTCCCATCAAATGCAAGAACTCTTCGGATCTGGTCAAGACTATTGGTGGGTCTCTTTTCTCCTCGGGACCAGTAACCTACCTGACCTTGCCAGTAATGGTTCTCACTGTCTGGGGACATCTGGAAACCCCCCAATTCAGATTAATTTGGGCCCCTGATGCTTCAGTCATTCTAGCCTGACATCCAGGACCCCCACATTCACTGGTGGACAGTGATCCTACACTTCTGATCCCAGTATTGCCAGCTAATCTGCCTTCTAGAAGACCCTGACCTTCAGGGAGCAAGACTGCCAGGAGCTTTAGTGACCCCTGCAGTTCTGCCTACCATGGCCAAGATCTTCCACAAATACCATCAGTTCACCAGTGTTTTTCACAAGGGGAAGGCAGACATCATGTTCCTGCATCAGACTTACGATTGCCTCAATTTCCTTTCCCCTTCAGAAATGGGGTGCTAGTCACCACTAGGTGCCACTGGACTTGGCAGAGCCCAGCTTACACATAGAAGACACTGCTGTGGGGCAGGAGAGGGAGCTAAAGGGTTCCAGGCAGCTGCAGTTTCCAGCATGCCCTGAGGGAAGGAGACGGGAGCAGACAGAAAACTTTGGGCAAGACTGGGACCAAGTATCAGACTTTATCTCCCTCTGTATCCCTGGACTGGGGGAGCGGGTAAGAAGAGGGGAAGGCTGGGCTCTTGGAGGGATGGGATGCAGGTATCTGGGCTGTGGGGGTGGCGGGGGAGGCGCAGTTGGTATTTGGGGGAGGAGGGGATTCGGGTGTATTGTCTGGGTGGGGAGGCCCGAAGGTTGGCTGTGTGCAGGGGGAGGGGTTGTGTGTGTCTGGCCCCTGGCTGGGTTCTGGTGGAGGTGAAAGGGACAGAGAAACAGGAACAGGGTTGTCATAAGGGATTTTTTAACAGTCTACTCATGGGGAAATTTTTGTGTGTGTGTGTATTGTTACAGACATACGTGCTGACAGATATTTTGAAATAATTACCAAAATAACTGAAACTGGTGTGATTTTGTAATGTTATTTTGACAAATAAAATATGCAGAATTTTAAAATATTATGTGCTACATTTAATTTTTTGGTGCAGAATGCCCCCAGGAGTAATATAAAGCAGGAAGCCATCATGGATAGTTTTCCAAGCAATGACACAGACTGTCTGCTTGCTTCTGCTCCAGACCTTGCCTCGCTGTAGATTCTCGCCTCTGGCTTCTGACTTTGATTCGTACCTGACTCAATTACTTGCCTGCTGTCTGTCACCTAGTGCCAGCCTAACCCTGACTTCCTCCTTTCCTGACTCAGCTCCCAGCCTTGGGGGCAGGTGGCTCTTCCTCCTCACCACTATGGTCTGTTCCTCAGCCACTGTGGTCTACTCCTCTTGCCAGTACATGATACTGTTCCTGACTGAGAAGGACAGGGGTCCTGGGTGGGGGGTGGAGCACTGTCTACTGCCCCAGGTGGCCATGCAGTCTCCTTCTTCTAAAACAGCTGGTTCTTCTTCCTCCTCTGATACCACTGTAGTCAGCTAGCATCCTTCATCTCAGGTGTTTCCATGTACATACTGTCTATTAAGTCTTCATCCTCCTGCTCCTCTGTTACCAGCTTCCTGAAGGATTACACTAACAGACACCTCTCACAGAAGGTGGTTCCCCCTGCCTGATTTTCATTGACAGGGACATGAAGGCCACATTCCCAGCAAGACCAGGGGGGAAGCCTGTATGATGGGTGACCACACAGGTATAGTTAGCAGTGACGTTGGCATGTAATTTCTCTCCCATTGTCAGGTCTTCCTTGTAGGGTACCTGCAAATTAAGGAAATTCAAAATCCTATGTCTCTGCTTTCCTCCACTGGTGAACTCCATTGGCTAACTCCCTAAGACAGAGGTCCCCAAATTGTGGGGTGCACACCCCAAGAGGGCCATAGAGGACTGTTTGGAGGGGTGGGGGAGTGACAGGCATGGAGGGAGCACCACACAGCTCCACTCCTGGCCCTGGCCGCCAGCTCCAGGGCTCCGTTTCCAGCTCCGGCTGTTGGCCCTGCACCCTGGGCTCCACTCCCAGCCTTGCACCAGGGGCTCTGGCTCCCGGCCTTGGCTGGAGCTCCGCTCCTGGCCCTGCCCCCAGTCTCAGCCCCCTTACACCTGTCCATATCCCTCTCCCCTGCTTCACAGTGCTGCTACCTCACTCCTGGCCCCAGCTTGGGGCGAGGATGCAGCCAGGGATAAACAAGGGCGTGACCGTGAAAACTTTGGGAACCACTGCCCTAAGGCTTGATCTATACTTAAAAATTATATCGAACTGGCTACATTGATTGCTCAGAGCTGTCAAAAAAGATTAAAGAGGCTAGGACTTTTTAGCTTGGAAAAGAGGAGACTAAGGGGGGATATGATAGAGGCATATAAAATTATGAGTGGCGTGGAGAAAGTGAATAAGGAAAAGTTATTTACTTGTTCCCATAATAGAAGAACTGGGGGCCACCCATTGAAATTAGTGGGCAGCAGGTTTAAAACAAATAAGAGGAAGTTCTTCTTCACACAGTGCACAGTCAACTTGTGGAACTGCTTGCCTGAGGAGGCTGTGAAGGCTAGGACTATAACAGGGTTTAAAAGAGAACTGGATAAATTCCTGGAGGTTAAGTCCATTAATGGCTATTAGCCAGGCTGGGTAAGGAATGGTGTCCCTAGCCTCTGTTTGTCAGAGGGGGGTGATGGATGGTAGGAGAGAAATCACTTGATCTTTACCTGTTAGGTTCACGCACTCCAGGGCACCTGGCATTGGTCACTGTTGGCAGACAGAATACTGGGCTAGATGGACCTTTGGTCTGACCCAGGATGGCCATTCTTATGTTCTTAAAAATTTCATGTCCTGAGCACTGTAGTTAGGTCACCCTAATCCCCGGTGTAGATGCAGCCCAGTTGGCAGAATTCTTCCATAGACATAGCAAGATGTCCTCTTGGCAAGATGGATTAACTGCATGGACAGAAAAATCCATTCTGCTGATGCAGTAAATCCCTCCCTCGAGAGGCAGAAGCTAGGTCAATGGAAGAATTCTTCTATTGACTTAGCAGTGTCTACACTGGGGCTTAGGTTGACTTAACCACATCTCTCAGGGTTGAATTTTTTATGCCCCTGCATGACACAGCTAAATTTTAGGTATAGGCCAAGGCTGAGTCTTTCAGCTGCTTTCATCTTACCAGCAACTGGGCATCTGCGTGCTTTTTAAAGTCTGGCCCCCCACACAGTTGGAACGGATGACTCAAACTCTCTCACTCAGTCTCCTCTAATCACTGGCCTATTTAAACAAAAACTGCACTGCTCACACTTCAGAGTTTCCTGCAAGAGCCATTCAAAGAGCCCTGCTAACTCATTTAACTGCAAGGCAATCAGCTATCAAATCTAAATTTCACAACACACACAGCAACCAACCATGTGTTCCTCCAAACTTGATGGCAAGACAGAGCTGCAAGTATTATGAGCATGTAGAGGGTAGTATATGCAATCCTATTCTCCCCACAGAATCATAGATGATTAGGGTTGAAAGACCTCAGGAGATCATCTAGTCTAACTAAATCATCCCAGTCAGGGCTTTGTCAAGCCTGACTTTAAAATCCTTGAAGGATGGAGATTCCACCATCTCCCTGTCTAGCCCATTCCAGTACTTCACCATCCTCCTAGTGAAACAGTTTTTCCTAATATCCAACTTGGACCTTCCCCACTGCAACTTGAGACCATTGCATCTTGTTCTGTCATCTGCCACCACTGAGAACAGCCAACCTCCATCCTCTTTGGAACCTCCCCTTCAGGTAGTTGAAGGTTGCTGTCAAATCTCCCCTCACTCTTCTCTTCGGCAGACTAAATAAACTCAGCTCCCTCAGCCTCTCCTCGTAAGTCATGTGCCCCAGACTCCTAATAATTTCCGTTGCCTTCCACTGGACTCACTCCAATTTGTCCACATCCTTTCTGTAGTGGAGCACCAAAACTGGATGCAATACTCCAGATGAGGCCTCACCAGTGCTGAATAGAGGGGAATAATCACTTCCCTTGATTTGCTGGCAATGCTTCTACTAATGCAGCCCAATACATCGTCAGCCTTCTGTGCCCATGACCCATGAAAAAAGGGGATAAACCAGAGGATTCAGATGCTTAGACCAGAATGAACTAGCTTGACCACCTACCTGATGCTCCTGCACACCATTATATCTTATTCTGCCTTTTATCACAGGTCTCATGCTATTTAGGGTATTCCTGAACTGGAAGGTGTCATTTCCATTTCAAGTAGACATACCTGTACTAGCTCTTATCAAGCGAGTGCACTAAAAACAGAAGTGTAGCTATGAGTTTTTAGCCACCTCAAGTACTCAGGCAGCACTGCTGCGACTACACTTCTGTTTGGCACATTAACTCAATTACAGCTACGGGTTTGGAGCGGTGCTCTGGCTCTGCTCCAGCTCCAGGCAAAAACCTGCAGTTCCACGCTGCTCCAAAGCCCTGCTAGTGCCAGCACATCTACCAGAGCTGCAAACTGCACCTTCCAGCTCTAGTGTAGACATACTCTCAAGCTGTTGACTGTGGCTAGGCTACAGAGCTATGTTGGCAGGGTTAAGGTAGTGCAGATCACAAAGCTGCAGCTCTTGGAGTCCTGTGATTACACGTGTATGCCAGGTTTTTTTAAAGCTCTCTGCCCCTTAGCGTTGCACAGAAACCCTACAGAGGATCGAAAACGTGGGCAGAGGCCGTGCTATCCCATTGGGACCCATAAACATTAATGGGGGAGGGCTCCATACACACACACAGCATATAGTCAAAAGCCATTTAGGGCCCCCTGAGCTGCTCGGGGCTCTACGCTAAGTCACTGCGCCGGCTCAGCCGCGCCCACCCACCTCCCTCTCTCCCTCCTTCTCTCTCTCTCTGCTTCCTCCCGAACCCCGCCCGGCAGCCAGCGCCACCTAGACGAGCTCGGGACAGAGCCACGACACCGGAACCGGCGCATGCCATTGCCCCGCCCCCTCCTTCAAGCAGCCAATCAGCGCCCTTCGCCGGTTTTGTACGTCACATTTCTGCGCCCGACCTCCTCCCCGCGGGCACGTGTGTTGTGTTGTGCCTGTCACACAGCCCCCCGCGCCGTCCCCGGCAGAAACAACCTGTCCCGCCGCGGCTCTCCCCGGGCCTGGCTCGCTCCGCGGGGACTGGGCCGCCCTCCCGCCGTGCGCGCGCCCCTCGCCTCAGCATGTCCGGCTGCCCCGCCGCGGCGCTCGCCGCCTGCCGCCAGGCCTGGGAGCAGGTGCTGGCCAAGGCCAAGCGGGCCGTGGTGTTCGTGGACGCGGCGTGCGCGGAGAGCCTGCACTGGGCGGGCGGCGGCGCGGGCGGGCTGCTGGAGGCCGGCGCCCTCAACGTCAAGGAGTTCTCCAGCTTCGAGGCGGGCGCGGCGGGGCAGCCCAAGGCGGTGTTCGTGGTGAGCGGGCTGCTGAAGGGCAGGGCGGTGGACGTCATTCGCGACATCGTCAGCCTCAGCCGCTTCCAGTACTGCGTGGTGTTCACCGCCGTCAGCCACGCCGTGCACCTGCTGGCCCACGGGGCGCCCGGCGGCGCCGAGCCGGAGGGGGGCAGCCAGGCGGTCTTCGAGCAGTTCGAGGAGAAGCTCTGCCAGTGGATGGGCAACATGAACTACACCGCCGAGGTGCGGCACGCCCCGCTGCTTCTGGCGCCCATCTCGCCTCATCTCTTCGTCACCCCGGCCTTTGCCTCGCTCTTCCCCATGACGCCCCAGGACCTGGCTCGCATCAACTCCACGAGGCCTGAGAAGAAAAAGTTGGGCAGCTTGAACGACCTGGACTTCTCCTCGCTGACTCCTGAGCTGCAGCTTCAGGTCAGAACCCTGGTGTCTGGCTTGAACTCCTTGTTTGAGTGTCTAAATGTGAGAGAGGAGTGCTTCGCGATTGGGACCCTGAGCAAGGTTATTGCAGGGGATTTGGCGAACTACTCACAGGCCAAAACCAGGAGGAAGACAGCACAAAACCGAGCCTCTGTCATCTTCATAGACAGGACACTGGATCTGACAGGTAAGAAGCTTAATATCGCTATCACAATTGTGAGCCATGTTTCATTTACAGTATTATGGTTATCACGGGATTTCAAGGTATCTGTGCAGATAGGTACTCACATACAAATGTGGCTATAGTGGCCTATTGAGAGTAGTGGAAACAGGAGATGTTATTACAAAGGCTTGGGCTGGAGTTTAATGCAGGAGACTGAGTCATAAGTTCTAAGTTATGCCACTGACCCTGTGACCTAGAGAGAGTCTAGGTACAGCTTTGTGCCTCAGGTTCCCAGTCCTGAGAGAGGGGTGGGGAAGGGAGAGAGAAATGTGCAAACACTTTTATTTTTTTATTTTTTTAAAAAAAATGAGACCTGAGTTGATCTTATTTAACTTTTAGTTTTCAGGTTTTATATGTCAGTTGTCCTCATAGAAGCTATTTTAGCAAATACAATATCAAACAAAACACAACTTTCAGCTTTGGAAGAGGATGAAATAATGAACCATACATGCTGTATGTTAGGCATGTCACTTAATGGACTTCTGGAAGGTGCTTAAATATTGCAGTGATGTGGGCAGTATAAGAACCTGTATGAGAAAAAACAGAGCAAGAATGAAATGCCCAGGTCTTGAAAAATTTACAAGACATTTCCTAGCTAGATGTTGTAAAAAAATGATATTGATAGGCAGAAATGAAAGACTTGAGTCGGGGAGTCACCAGCAAGCACCAGGGACAATCACCTGTGAGAAGGCCAAACTTCCAGCTTTTGTATCAGGATCTGGTAGGTTGTGTGTCTGATAAGTTTGAATGCTTCCCACCAGTGATGGAAGGGGAAGGATACTTCACTTTTTCTCTCCCATTTCATTTTATCTCAGGGTTTGGGGAGTGTTATGGAGAGGGACAGTGATACACTAGCCTCACCTCTTGGGGGATTGAAAGGAAAATGAGGGTCAAGGGGAAGAAAGCTAGGAAAAGAGTAGAACTCATCCACCTCCCAGCAGCCTGCCTGCTGCTGAGAATTTTCCTTCCCCATATATAGCTTCAGCGGATCCCAGAACTTTCCCAAGAAGCAGCAAAGGATAAGCTGCCATCCTGAATCTGAGCAACATTCAGAATCATGTCTCTGACAGTAGCCGTCAGTGCTAAAGGCTTTGGTCCTGTTGGTATCCAGGAAGTGGGCAGGCAAAGCCCACCCGCTGCTAAAGGACCTACCCCCTAGCCTTACGGGAGGATCCACAGGTCCGGGAAACCAAATAATTCCGTGGGACAACTAGTGAGATAACAGGAACAGGAGTGAGGTCACAGGGCTAAACAAAGGGAACCTGAGGGGGACACTGAGCAAAGAACCCCGGACAGCGCCCACAGCTCTTCGAAGGTGTTAAGGGAGCCAGTGGACACCGCCCAGAGGAACTCTGCCCGGATACGTGAACAGACTGAGGAGGTGAAATAGGTCCCACTGTTGCAGGAAACCCCGTCGGCCACCTCCTCTCCCTGGTTTTGTATATGGCCATTTTGGCCAGGGCTAAGAGTTGGTTGACAAGGAAGTCCTGTGACTTTGTGGGACTATGGATGGGGAGTGCATAGGTGAACAGGTGAGGGGAAAAATGCAACCAAAATTCCAACAGGATGTCAAAGAGGAGTTGGAATAGGGGCTGCAACCTGGCGCACTCCAGGTATATGTGTGCCAGAGTCTTCCTCATGCCACAAAAGGGGCAGGTGTGTGGGATGGGAGTGAACCACACCAAGTACATGCCCGTGCTCACGGCTTTGTGAAGGAGCCGCCAGCTGATGTCCCCAGTGGGCCTTGGGACCAGGGTAGAATATAGGCTGGACCACCAGGGCTCCTCACCTTCCAGAGATGGCAGGAGGTCCAGCCACTTTGTATCGGGGCAGAACATGAATGTGAGGACTTGAAAGGTGTGGAGCACAAGTGTGTATAAATGTGTCTTCAGTGTGGTCTGGAAACAAACCGGCTGCAAATTGTGGCGGCTCCTTCATGGAGCCGTGAGCACGGGCGTGTACCTGGCGCGGTTCACCCCCATACCCCCAGACTGTCCCTTTTGCGGCATGAGGGAGACCCTGGCGCATGCCTACCTCGAGTGTGCCAGGTTGCAGCCCCTATTCCGGCTCCTCCAGAACCTCCTACTATGGTTCTGGCTGCACTTCTCCGCACACCTCTTTATCTTCACACACCCTATCCGTGGCCCCACAAAGTCGCGCGACCTCCTCGTCAACCTCCTCTTGGTTCTGGCTAAACTCACCATCTACACCACCAGGAGGAGGATGCGGGACGAGGGGGAGTTCTGCGACTGTGGGGCCTACTTTTGGTCGTCCCTGATCTCACGTCTCCGGGCAGAGTTCCACTGGGCGGCATCCACTGGCTCCCTTGACAGCTTTGAGGAGCAGTAGGCGCTGTGCGGGGTTCTCTGCTCGGTGTCCCCATCCGGTACCCTCGTTTTGAACCTTTAACCCCCACTCCTGTCCCTGTTTTCTCATTCGTTGTCCCCCGTACTTAGTTGAACCCAGGTCCAGCGTCCCTCCTGATTGGCTGGGGGAGGGGCTTTAGAACTGGGATTTCAATATTGGCTGCAAATTGTGCAGCTGGCATGCTGAAGGGGTCGGGGGGGCCTGTCGGGTCCATGGGGCAGAGGCCTGATGATGAAGTCCGGAGGGCCTGGGGTGGAGGGTGGGTGAGGCGTGCCCTCTCGCAGGACCCAGTTGAAGAAAACCTGAGCAGTGGGCGATAAAGCGGCCCTCACCTCCTGAAATACGCGCCAGGGAGTATAAGGCCTGGAGAGCCCCATGTGCCAAGCAAGTGTCAGGGTTTCCAGCCAGTATCCCTGGTTGTAGTTCAGGAGGTCTTCGACTTTGGTGACTTCTGAGACTGAATGTGGCAGGTGCACTGAGGGGGACTCGGCTACCTGCACACAGAGCTGGGGGTTGTGTAGCAGGGGCTCCATAAGGATATCTTCCCTCTCGGTGGCCACCATGGACCTGGTCGCTGAGATCACTTTCCAGGTCCGGAAGTGGTTTGGTGGAAGGTATATACAACCCACTCCCTTACTGGATATTTTTATGATAACAAGTCTTTGAGGAGATGTTTCTTCCTATTTCCATGCAGTTTGTGCTTGGTTTATGAGCTTAGGAGAAGAAGTCCTTATTTGACTTCAATGGGACTTGTGTTCCTAAATCATTCAGGCACTTTTGAAAATCTGACCCTTGTATCCTAAGTATCATAACTATAAATGTTTGTTTTTTTAGTCCTGCTAAGATCTTTAGCTCAGTACAGTACCTCGTGACTGTGAGTTTCACAGGTTAATTTTATGGGATCTTTAAAAAGGATTTTCTTTTATATGTTTGACATTTAGCTGTTAATTGTCCGTTCCCTTTCTCTTGTATTCTGAAGTGTGCATAGAAGCACATAATTTACCTTCTCTATGCCATTTATTATGTTATAAACATCTGAAGTCTACCCTTTTATTCATCACTAAGCTACATTACAGCTGATCTTTCAAATATCTCAATTTATGGAGCTCTTTCTGTGCTATCAATAGAATCTCAGAGTTGGAAGGGACCTCAGGAGATCGTCTAGCCCAACCCCCTGCGAAAAGCAGGACTTAATCCCATTTTTCCCCCATATCCCTAAAAGGTCCCCTCAAGGATTGAACTCACAATCCTGGGTTTAGCAGGCCAATGCTCAAGCCACTGAGCTATCTCTCCTGTCGGATAACATTCATTAGTCTTCTCTATACATCTTATTTCTCTTATACCAAAACTTAATTCAGCATCTAAGGTGAGGTGACACCATAGATATATATACATTATGATATAATATTTTCAGTACAATTCTCTATCCTTCAAAGTGTATCTTTGCATGACTATGGTCAGTTTCATAGCTCTGTTCACAGGGTGCTGAACAGCAACTGTGAAACTGACCTGAGTGATACTAATATCATACTGATGTTTGGGAAATCTGCTAGCAGTTCACTGGTTCTCGTTGAGTAGGCCATATCTTAACCGTGGTACCAAGAGTTGTTTTATCACCACCTTTTCAATAAGCTTAAAAAAAAAAAAGAATGAAAGATTAGTAGAGAGCTATAGTTGGCCATGTTGTCAAAGTCAAGTGATTGCCAATGCTTTCCTTAGAGAGAGAAGATTAGTGGCTTCTGTTATATTTTAAAAAAAAAAAAAAAAAAAAAAAAGTACATATGAGACTGCTGCTCCAGAAACAATCACCGCCAATGATGATTCTTCACTATTTTTCCACAAGCCAGGTACAGCGAAGGTCATAGTCAGAAGTTGTTGAACAAAGTTCTCCCACCACCTCCAGTACTTCAGATAGCAACTGTGGCTGACACAAAAACAGAAGAATTGGCATTTGTCCCCTAAATATATTTCCCTGTCTCCACAGGAGCAGATATCTCTGAACAAAATCTATCTGTAAAATAAGAATTCTCAAAGTGGAAAGAATTTAAGATCAGCCACTGAACACAAGCAGGTTGGATTAAACTATCTCAACACCCAAATCAGCTCTGATGATCAGATCTCAGAAATCTGTGCAAAGTTGGAGCTTTGAATCAAGTCATGAGCTCTTGTAATTTTATTGACAGCTGATCTTGCATTAATCAAAATGAACCGAAGGCCATTCAAAGGAATTCTTCTGCTGTGGGGCATCTCTTGTATCTGATGTGAGAGAAGGATGGGACCACTGTTTTGGATTGTTGGATGATTTCTGGTGTGAGATATCTTAACTAGTCTGTGGGGACTAACTGATTAACGAGGATTGATGGTGCACTAAGTCATGTCTTGGTAACACAGAACATCAGATATCTTGCCCAAAGTATCATCCAAAATCAGATTTACTCATAGTCAACTTTGAACAATCTCAGGAAGGTGATATCACAGTTGTCTGAAGGATAGTTGCCCTACTAGCTATGATGATGGGGATTGGAGTGGGTGGGAGGTGCATGGTGGTTGGAATCAAAAGAAGAGTCTCAAAGCCAAGTAACACAGTGATGGCAGCCTAAATTGGCTTTCAGAGTTCCTTCTCCTTCCATCTCTTCAAACTCTTCTCCATGTCAACGAGCAGTTAAGATAGGAAAAACATATGTATTGATTTCGTTATATGGTTATGAATGATTTTTGTTCCAAATTAGGTGCTATTTAATTTTGAGCTTGCATCCTGGTCTCTTCTGTAATAAATTTGAATCCTGAGCCTCACTTGTATGTTTGAATGGAGAGCACACTGCTCATGCCTAAGGCTCCGTGTTTGTCTTGGAGGTAACAGAAGTCATGGATTCTGTGACTTCTGCATCGGCCCATGCACTTGGCCCAGGAGCCACCTGAGCAGCTAGGGCAACCCCTGGACCAGTTGTACTGGCTGCTGTTGGGGCAGTATTGGGTCCCCCTGCCCTTCAGCAGCAGGAGTTTGGGCATGTGGGGAGCTCAGGGTTGGGGTATGGGCAGGGCTTACTTTGGGGGCAGTTCCCCAGAAGGGCAACAGGAACTTCCTTCCATTAGCTCCTAGCTCCACATGCTGCTTCCATCCGCAGGCACTGCCCCTGCAGCTCCCGTTGGCTGTGATTCCCAGCCAAAGGGAGCTGCAGAACTGGGGCTTGCGGTGGAGCAGAGGCAGCACATGGAGCTAGGAGCTGGAGGTTGCCACTTCCCAGGAGCTGGATAGGGAAAGTGCCCCAGCCCCACCCCACTTCTCCCCTCTCGAAGTACCCAGGCCACTCCCCCTACAGCACCCGTGGCACTTACGTGGTTCCTGAAAATTTTGTCATAAGTCGAAATGTAGTAACTCGGAACCACAATACACTCCATTGCAGGACCGAATGTCGTAAAGTCGAAACCAATGGTCGTAAGTTGAATCAAGGTGTTAATTCAACAACGTCATAAGTACTGTTCATCTTAAGTCGAACCTCGTAAAGTCAAGGACAGTCTGTATAGTAAAAATCATGGACAGGTCACAAGGTGTGAATTTTTGTTTACTGCCCATGACCTGTTCATGACTTGCTAAAAATACCAGTGACTAAAATGTAGCATTATTCATGCCTAATATACATGGATCTCCAAGAGAAGGGAGGTAGAACCAAGAATATAGTGTCTTGTTATAAGCAGAAAAGAAAGCTGATGTATAATCTGACATAAGGCTCCCACCATAATGATGCCACTTTTCTGCAAGGTAACTTTGCGCCATTTTTTCATGGCTTACCCTACACTTGGAATGGTTGCCATCTTCCTTGTGCGACAAATCATCTCTCTTAAAACCCACCTTTTAAAAACAAACACATTTGTCCAGCAAAGCCTTTTCGTGACAAACACAAATTATTGGGCTCAATGCAGTGGTACCTGGGTGAAATTTAATGGCTTGTGATATACAGTCGGTTAGAAATAGCTGATTTAATGATCCCTTCTGTCCTTAAAATCTATGATTACCTATGCAAGATGAACTGTGGATTGTATTTCAAAATAATGTCCTTAACAGCTGAACTCTCTCATGTATAAAGAGCCAGCCACTTTCCTTATTTGTTTACATGGCATTGTGAGCTAGCAGTATAGATCAAATACATACAGTATGTTGGATGATGGGAAGGGTTTGCGCTGTTATTTAAGTTTGCTTCCAAGCATGGGAATTGTCAAATCCCTGCATTAAGCTAACTGCGTGCTACTTTCATTTAAGCATTAAAAGAACATTCAAATTATTTCATCATATTTTGCTGACCTCTCTGAAACGGCTATAGCACTTTGTAACTAACTGCTGAAGAATTCACAAATGCCACCATAAAGCTCTAAATATAGCAGTTTTCTTAATTAATAAGTGCCAGATTCTTCACAAACTATATCTGAACATAGCCCATATCTTGTCAGACAATACTGTGTTTGATCCTGTCTGAAATATTTTCAGCTGCTGTCAATCTCTACAGTAGAAGTCTAAAACTACTACTAACTGTAATAATTTAATGATGAGGTGGCTTCTCTTTGAATGGCAACTATCTGTCAGGATAAGGGGATGATTCCAACATTGATAGTTTGTATCACGTGTCCAATGAGGCAGGATCCTTGCTCTTTCTATATGAAATCTTACATTTTCCCTCCAAATATGTACTAATATGCAGATAGTAGCATTTCTCAGTTTAGTACCAACACCAGAAAGAACACAAATAATATAAAGGGAGGGAAAAAAATTAGGAACCCAGCCAGAGAATAATACAATGAGATTAATTCTGGACAAATGCAAGCTTATATAACTGGTCAGGAATAACCAAAGAAAAGACATTCAGAGCCACATTTTGCCAGAAAGAAACAGGCCCACATTAGGAGTTAGGCAAAGCCACACTCCTGGAGGAGACATATGGCCTGTATAAGAGAAGTTTAGTTTACCACTGTTCATTTAGGTAAGAAAAGTGTGGTGCGTGTTTTGATTTTTGTTTGTTTTTGTTTGTTAAATTGCCACTGGAAGCCTTCTTGTCCATTTTTCTCCTTAGATAAGAAATTAAATTTATTGAAAAAATCTCAAACATCTCTAAATCATAAAAATCCATTGAAATCCTACTTTTTAAAATAAGTCTTCAAAAAAGTATTGTTCTTTTGAATTTAACGTTGAGTATCTCCAGGCTCTTATAGCAAAGTAATTTTCAAAATGTGTGTGTGATCTTTTAAAACAAGACTCAGTCTCCTTTCCCCAGCAATCTACTGGGTTTTTGTTCCCAATACTCAGGGTTTTTTTCCATGTTTGTATCTGACTCCTTATTTTCTTATTTTTTCCCAGGAGCAGTTGGTCATCATGGTGACAGCCTTGTGGAGAAGATATTCTCTGCGCTTCCCCGACTTCCTGGCCACACAAACGATGTGATGGTTAATATGGTGGAGCTCACTGCACTGCAGACTAAGGATGAAACTTGCAGTATTATAGCACCTGGCTGCTTGGCACAACCAAAGTAAAACTGCTTTTTTCTTTTCTTTTTAAATTACAGACTTCTTTGTGTGGTACAGGAGAAGAGAACAATAACCTTATGTCCAGAAAAATGGAAGATTATGGTTTTAGTGCTATTGAAGTAGATTCTGAAATAATAATCCATCCACCCACATGTACAGCAGAAATAAGCTTCTGACAGAGGCAGGATTTCAGTTCTTCAGGTTAAGTTTATTTTTTAAAACTAAAACAGTCCAAAATAAATCAGAACAGATAAGCCAGGTCCTGCTGCCTGGCCCTTCATAAAGCCTGTACCTCACTCACTATGTGGGAGCAGAACTCCTGTATCTCTAGCCAGATGTTCCAGCTAGCTGTGGGGGTGGGAGAGCCTCCTTCCAGGTTCTGTCTCCTACAGAATCCTTCCTGCTCCTGTAGGTCTCTCCCTAACTGGGCTGCTTGTTGGCCTTCTACCTGAGGACCAGGTGATTTGCAACTATCACCATATCCCTGGCTTCAAACACCTCGCTGGCAGAGGGAGCTAATTAGGCACAAGTGGGGTGAAGATCACCTTTCTTTAAAGGCCATCCCACTGTACGATAACGCATAAAAATAACAATGACATTTAAAAGAAATAACTTTGCTTTGCCTGTGTTTAATTCAGAACTAATATTTTATTTTTGTGTATAAGGTGCACCTAACTTGAAATTTCAATTTCTAGATGTAGTTGCATGTTTGTGATACAGTATGAAAACAGAACATAAAATATCTATTTAGCTATCTAGCTACCTATCTATGTAATCATTAAAAAAAAAAAATAATTTTTATCTTTCAGTTATACCAGTTTTGCTCAGCACACTGCTCTGAAAGTCCTAGGGCAGGGAACCAGTATGTTAGCTTATTTCTCTTTTCAACCTCATCCCCACCTCATGCTGGAGCATGATATTCTGGGAGAGGCTATCAAGTGTTTTTTGTTCCTTTGGCTCTTGCCCCTCCCCCAAGATATTTTGCAAAGGGTTTCTTGATCTCCTACACTTCATCCTATAACTTTTATTTTGTAGGGTCCTCTGTGCCCATTACCCTCTCCCCACTCCCACCCCAGGCTAACTAGGTGTTGCTGGGTCAAGCTTCTGAAGCAATGCATAGCTGTATATTTCTTCAGTCTGTTCTTCAGGGGATGGAAGGGGATACATATGCTCAGCTAGGTGAACTTTACCTCTACTGCTCTGATGACTGGGTTAGAGAAAATAAACCATTTGTTGGATCTTCACCAACCATTTTCCAAGGTGCTAATTGGTCTTTTAAGCCTTGCTTTAAGAATGTGGTCTCTTCAGACTCTGGGGGTTATCTACATTGGCACTTTACAGCGTTGCAACTTTCTTGCTCAGGGGCGTGAAAAAATACCCCCCTGAGTTCAGCAAGTTTCAGCGTTGTAAAGCGCCGCTGTAGAGAGTGCACTAGCACTCAGAGCCGTGATCCCAGCAGTGACAGCTATGGCCCTCATGGAGGTGGGTTTTTTTTAGAATGTTGGGAGAGATCTCTCTCAGTGCTCTTCTGTGACTACACAAGCCGCGTTAAAAAGCTGCAACGGCAGTGCTTTAGCATTGCCAATGTAGAGAAGCCCTAGGAAACACCTCCACTCTGCTGAATTATTGTAAAGCAGATTCTAGGGTGGCTGTTAGCACCTTTTACACTGTCTTTGTTCTGTAGCTTCTTGGAAGTGCTTGTGCCATTTGTACAACCACGTTTATATCTTCACATCACTAACAACTGGAGAAGTACTACATGGCCCGAAAAAGTTCACATCCCCAAATCAGAATGCTGTTCTGGATCATTCAGGCCCAATTTATTTAATCATTTCTATAAACTATGAAATGTTTGAAAACAGTTTTCAGTTACTGTTGGCATTTCCATTGTGCTGAAAAGTAGCAGAATCTGTGACATGATCAGAATGGAAGTCTAACTATTGTAAACCAGTTTCCATACTTCTTTAACACAAGTCTGTTTTAACTATCGTATTACAAACATTGACCAGTATGAAATAACTAAGTTTTTCTGCAATACTGAAATGGATTTCTAATCCCTAACAATAAGCTCCCATATTGATGGTGCTGTGAGTGATCTCTCCCTTCATCAAAATGGCTGTTGCCAATGGTAGCAAACTCAAAAATGCTAGTTATAATTAAACACTTTAGCATATAAAGGACAGTTTATGCATGGCAGAAAGCGTTTCTCTGCTTGTAAATTTTCCAATTACTGTATGGAGTGAAGGTAGCAGCACCTCTGTCAGGGAAAGGACTAGTAATGTAAAATGCACAGTAGTGGACAGAGTGACTCTTTACACAATGGCTTTGGAATGGTTGTGCCAAATGCAATGGCATTTCACAAATGCTGACTTCTATATTCAGAATATTTTCAAATACTTAAATGTTTTGTTTCGTCTGAGGTAATATTCAAATATATTGTGGTGGGGAGAGAGAAGTAGGAGGAGAAATGTCGGGTCTATCCACACAGCCTGCTGTCTTTAACGTTTTAAAGGAATGTTTCTCCATCAGAAACATCTGGGCTCAGTTATGGAGTTAGCAAACAGAATTAATGAATAATTTATGGCTGGTGTATGAAATAAAGCAGGGTTCTTTTCTTAAACCTAAGGAAAAAGTAGGCTTCTTTAAAGATTTAAATGAAAATTTAAATGCCATATGCTGCTTAAGTTGTTATACTTTGAAGGTGATCTCTTGATGAGGAAAAAAGTTCAAGAATTGCTTTTTTAGAATTTTCAATTTCAGTAGTCTTAGTAGTACAAAACAAAGTTGGAAGAACAAATGTTGCATTACTATAATTACGGACACATTGCTGTTCCAGCATGAATGGCTGTTAATCAAACAACATTTGAAAAGAGCCCAAGACACACTTATGATTTAAAGAATGAAACAGTTTATGGAATGAGAACTGAAGACGTCCATGTTGGATCAGTACTGTGTGCTTCTCCACATTTTTTAAGCAGGAAAACCTTGCTCTTTCAAACAAAGAATGTATAATACAAACGAAATAATGGTATGATGGAAACAATTATAGCCACTTTTAAAAATGAAAGGCTGATATTGATGGCACCTTAGTCTTAGCATTTAGATGAGTTATAGAATATTTTTGGAGTCAAGTTTGTATTCAAATCATTTCAGTTTCTTTTCTCATTAAAGACAATGGTAGTTCTTTGGAGTGCGCTTTATGCCCTCTTTGGATGAATATCTGGGATTCTGTAGACGTCTGAACTTTGTCCACTTGAGGGTGGAATTTGGCTATTTATCGCAATAAAAAAAAGTATCCGTCTATCTGTGGCCCCCCCATTACTGTAGTATCTGGTCATCTCACAGTTTCACATTTATTCATTCTCACAATATCCTGAGCTGTATTATGAGGCACATATAAGCTCAGTTATTTGTTCAAGGTCACACGGAGTGTGTGGGAAAGCAAGGACTTGCACCAAGGTCTCCCAGGTCCTAACCAATGGACCACGATGAATAAGAACAAAGAATACTGACTAACATGGTGCTCAAAAGTGGGAAATTTAAATGATACCTTTTATTATTCAACCATATCTTATCACGTGTTTTCAGTATCAAATTAGACAAATTATAATCATGTTGGTTATACATATATAAGTGACTTCCTGAATACAGCTTGTTTTTCTTATCTCTCCAAAACACTTGGGAGCTTGTAAATATCTGCTATGTATACATTTTGGATCAGCTTTATGGTAATATACAACTCAGAAAAGGGCCAGACATTTATGCAGAAGATAAACAGTTTTTATAAAACATGACATGGGCCATTAGCTACTTACTGTAAACATTTTGTCCATGAAAATTCAAAACCATACTCTAATACATTTAACATTTGGGCTGCTGTTCCTAAAGCAAATAGTACCTAAGGTGTCTAGACATTTTTGACAAAGCAATTAGAGTCATTAAATCATCTTGGTTTGCATTGGTAAAAATAACAATCTGAAAATGCGGTGATCTTGTTCATTGGGGTGTGATTCAGTAAACCTTGAAGTACAGACCAGATGTTTAAAATACGATACACCACAAAACTTCCTATTATTTTCTCCCAGATAGAACATTGTCAGTGGAAACTTAATCATCCATTGAGAAACTCTGGTAGACACTTTTTTTAGCCAGTGTCTCATACTCAAGAATACGCTGAAGCTGAAAGCATGTCTCCTCCTTAGTCCTAAAAACAGTAATGCATCTGTTTAACTTTAGGTACATATTATATTTGGATGATATGTGGGTGAACACATGCATGTTCATTTGGTCTTAAACAGTTAACATTTTTGTTTGGATATGTACTCTGATCTTACTGCAATTGTAAATCTTCACATTTCAGAAAATAATTGACTTGTTACAATTTAAACCAGGAAGAAAAAAATCCTAAAAGAATCCAACTCTTCCATTATATTTACATCCTTGCAGATGATGTGGTAATAAGACTTATGCGGACTACATATGGAACTCCCCATAACCTCACAGGCAGTTTGAGTGCAGATCTGTGGCAGCATGTGGCTCCAGAATATCCCAGTGTTGTTGGTGGTGGTTTTTAAGTGTCTTGTTAAGAGCTTTGAGCACACTAATAATGATAGTCCTTGTCAATAGGATACTGGTCTGGGCATGAGGTGATCTGGGTACTAATTCCAGTTGTGTCAACAACTTATGTGACCTTGGGCAAGTCACTTAATTTTTTTGTGCCTGTTTCCCCTCACTGTCTGTCTTGTCTATTTGGATGGTGAGCTCTCTGGACAGGAACTGTCTATGATTGTCCAGTGCATAGCAAAAAGCGTCCCTGATCTCAGCTGACGTTTAATATATAATAGTGCAAATAAACATAATTTACAGTAAGTTATTGAAACTCTTTGGCTATGTTTATTTTTTCATTTTCTTTTAAAATGGCATCACCTGCAAATCTTAGTTATGTGCTGTTTTTTAATGCATTAGATTTCTTATTTAGCTGGAAGGATGAAAAAGACTATATTAGAACTACTGTGACAAAGAGTCCTGTGGCACCGTAAAGACTAACTAAAAGTATTAAAGCATAAGCTTTCGTGGGCTAATACCCACTTCATCACAGAGCTACTGTGATACTTAGATGTAAGCATCCAACAATCATACATATGCAAATTCATGAAGAGAGGCTTAATTGTTCTTGCATGGTGAAGAAAAAGAACAACCAGCACAACCATTAACAGAAAAAATTTGTTTACCCGTATTGGAAAAACGAAACGTGGTGGAGGGAAAGCTTATTTCCAGTGACAGGGCATTGTTTCAGATATTGCACATACAGGCTTTGTCCTTTAGATATGTGTTCTTGAACACAGTTTAAAAAATATGAAACACTATTTCTCTTAATGCTGAATAAATATGACACACTGAACTTTAACAGTCAAATTGGAAAATGGTTTCTTTTTGTAATTTTTTTTTCTTTTTTGGCATGTGAGAAAACTTCGGTTTTCAGAAGGTAGATCAGAATGGTTGTGTTTTTTGAATGAAAATTTATATTTCATAATTCGAATAACTAAATTACATCCATAGCAAATTGATGATATCTTGTTTCCTTAGATGATATAAGAAAATACAGATTGTGCTTAATTGAATATTATTATCAAAGGACTAGGGGAAAATATCTCAGAATGATGGAAGGTGAGGCTCCTTTAAATGTAAAATATATGTGTATGTGTATTCTTTTATCCCTCTCTGTATAGAGCTCTTCCTCTTTTATCCATTGTACAGACTTTCACATCATCAGTCCAGTACTGCTTGGATTTTCTGCCTTTGTCCCATGCACTGGCAGGGAGAGATTCCTCTCCTGACTCTCTTTCAGTTCTTTGACAGTTCCCCCTGCTGTAAGGGTTGAGGTACTGCCTCAACATTAAGGTTTTCCTTGAGTTCTCCTTCAGGACTACGCTGATTCCAGACATGATAATGGCCTTTTTAGCTTCCCTCCCTATACTAGCTGAAAAACAGTTTCGTGAGTGCATGTGGGTGTTTATTCAAGGACTGATAGAAAGAGCTAAGGGAATTTTCTGCTTTCTTCCCAGCAGTAGCAGAAGTTGCAACAGATCCAGTACTTAAAATCAAAGATGCTTTCCCTTTCACATTTATGTTCCTGCAACTCCTTGCTCCCTCCCACCCTTCTGCCTGCAGGAAGAAGACTCTATGGGACCATTTGAGGCTCTTTTCCAGAGACAGGACTTGGTTTTTAGGATTTCTCTGTCAACTTCTCCTGCCTCTCCAATTATCAGAAGGAATTATCTGGTCAGTTTTAGGAAAGGGTGGTTCCTCATTTCCGGCATTTGATAAAATGCATGTCATGGAATTGCCTTTCTGACTTGAAATAAAGAAATATGATGTCCCTCCTAAAAGCCTGTTTATTGATCCAGCCACAAAGAAGTGGTAAGCTATTTAAAGACTCTTCTTACTGTGTGTGGACTGTAGCAGCATTTCTTCTAGAGTAGGGGTCGGCAGCCTTTCAAAAATGGGGTGGCGAGTCTTCATTTATTCACTCTACTTTTAGGTTTCATATGCCAGTAATACATTTTTATATTTTTAGAAGGTCTCTTTCTATAAGTCTATAATATATAACTAAACTATTGTTATAAATAAAGTAAATAAGATGTTTAAGAAGCTTCATTAAATTAAAATGCAGAGCCCTCTAGACTGGTGGCCAGGATGTGGGCAGTATGAGTGCCACTGAAAATCAGTTCTCATGCCACAGGTTGTCTGCCTCTGTTCTAGAGCTATGGAAAAGATCCAGTTCTGTTCATCCATCTTTGACCAGCCTCTGCCTTGTTTTTTACTAGTAAACCTGACTTGACAATTCTGTTTGTCAATTCTTTAGGGTTCTTCCCTTAGATATTTTATATTCTAAGTCACTGCTCACATGTGGCAACACTTTCCTTTACCGCTTCGTAATTTTTAGGGAACAGGAGGGGCTCATACCCTTACAAAATTCCTTTAAGCAGCCAACATGGGCACTAGTGTTTGTGTAATGTTACTATCCATGTAATTTTGGCTAATATTGTAAGGTACTCTTCGAAGACTAGTTTCCGCTTTTGATTTGTATGCTGCCTTCAGGTTGGCATGAAAATTCCAAAATGCAATTATACATATCAACTTTAATAAATACTGTGAAATTATTCCTTGACTCTTCTGCTAGGTACCAGGATAGCCTGTGTATGAGTGTGATTCACATGCCTTTATAGTAGAATAAACCTGTTTTCTCTCAAAAGAGAAAAAGATAATATAAACTAATGGGAAGAACACATGAAAGCTTCTTATTTTGATGAGGGAGCGATATTTGGGAAGGAAAACAAAGGTCTGCCTCATAGTTGGCAACTTGTTTTGTTGCAGTTTTTTTGAAGTATAATTAAGTGTCTCAAGGATTTTTTTTTTTATACACACTAAGGCTTCAGTGTCTGCTGTTGCAAATTATACAGGCTAAAACTTAAGTTTAAGGCGTGAAACATTTATCTGGCACTTAGTGCTTTGAAAACTAAACGTACTAGCTAGGATGCAAAATACTGTAATGACACAACTCCTATATTTAAAAAAAAAAATTTAATTCCAAAGCATTCCTTTAATTCCTTTCTGTTTAATACATAGCTTTCTACATCTCTCATGTTTTTGTTAGGTCGTCTTCTTCTCTGTAGCTTCACACTTCTTTTCTTTTTATGTTCCTGTAATATATCAAAGTGTGTCTCATTTCAGTGTGCCTTACATTCTTTTACCTTCTTTACTCTCCACATTTTTTTCTTCTGCCTCTTCCTTTGTATTTTCTGTCCCTCCACTATTCTCCCTGAAATCAATCATTTCTCCCTACTTCTCATATCTAAGGGACAGGTACTTGTGTCCTATGAAGTGCTTAGCACGCTAACAGGTAATATAAAATACTTTAATTGGTCTCTCTCTTTTTCTGCCTCTCCGTACTTCATACCCTTTTTACTATGCACCTAATATAATCCTCTGTTTTATAAAATGAGCGGTCCCTTTGTCCAGTGACAAGTCAGGTCATTTCCCCATTCCCACCCTCTAGGATTGGGCTGCATTGTAGAAAGCTGTCCATTGACATTTCTCAGGGATACCATCTTTTGTAGCCTCTGGCTAGTAGGCTTTTTGTTCAGTTTGAAACCCCCCCGCCCCATCCCTTCTGGCTGCTGGAAGGGAAAAGGAACATTTTCCTTCTCTCTTTTTACCACATTCACATCCCAGTTCTGAGAGAGTGATGATGGCTGTGGACCTTTCTTTAACTGTCCCTCAGCCTCTGATGGGTTCTAGTACCCAGTAAGTAGCTCCAGGACCTGCTATACTGGTGGTGCTGATTGCTTTCCTAAGATATACCAGGGTGACATTGACCTGATTCTTGTCAATTTCATAGCTGCTCTGCCAGATCCCTGTAACAGCAGTGAAAATTAACAAAGCTGGATCCCTTTTCACTTGCTTACAAAGAACTGAGCAGCAGCAGAAATATAAGACCCGTCTGTCTTCAGATTTTGGAAGACAGCTTTGCATTGGTTTGTACTCGTTTCATGTTTGGAAGGTTTAAATTGGGTCCATGAAGAATACGATTTTAGTATCATAGACTTTAAGGCCAGATGAGACCATCATGATAATCTAGTCTGACTTTCTGCCCATGGCAGGCTACAGAACCTTACCCACCCACTCCTGTAATAGGTGGGGTTACTGAAGTTCTCAAATCTTGATTTAAAGATTTCAAGTTACAGAAACTTCACCATTTGCTCTAGTTCAAACCAGCAAGTGGCCCCTGCTCCACTATGCGGAGAAAGATGAACCTTTCTCCCCTACCACCTGATGTCTGCCAAGTTATCTGGGAAAAATGCCGTCTTCACGCCAAACAGGATGATCAGATAGACTCTGAGCAAAAGGGAGAGACCCACCAGCCAGACACCCAGGAAAGAATTCTGTGAGATAGCTCAGATCCCTCCCTATCCAGTGTCCCATCTCTGGCCATTGGAGATATTTGCTAATCTCTTCATTTCTTTCTTTTTCTTTTCTGAAAGCATAGATTCTGGAGAAGTTTGATAGTCAGGAAAGATTCCAATTCACTACGGGAGAGTAGATATTTCAGGCCTTACTTAAGTTGTTCCCGTAATGTATTATTTTTTTAAAAAGTGTTAAGCCATTTTTAATTATTAGAAACAGCAACAAAATATAAAATGTTGGTAGTTCAACTTTTAGTCCAAGCTGTAGATTTACCATGGAGAAGAAGGAAATGAAACTTGACAGTGAAACTTGTAGGTCACATTATTGACATGGGGCCATGTCCTGGCTTCAAAAAGTTCTTATGAAGGCTAGAAAATACAAAAATGCTGATTAAAAGGAGCTGTGCTTTAGTCATAGCAAGGAGATAGTCTCATATCCACTAAGTAGCAACATCCCCCAGTCCTCTCTTTTGTGTGAAAGCCCTTCCTTTTTCTTGTCTGTCTGTACATGTGCATGGGGGTGGCACCAGGAAACAATGGCTCATGGTCATTGGGCGGGGGAAGAACTCCTCCAACATAGATTGCCGGTATTGAAGACCTTCATAAACTCATATAAAATCCAAATATTTTGGTGTAGGTCAAAATTTTGTCTTCTAGTAAACCCGTGATAGGCACTATAGATCTGGTCCTTTGTGATAGGATCTCTGGAATAGTGGATAATCTTGTGCAATGTAGGAATGGTTATCTCTGTCTTATTGGCAGATCAATATGAGTATGGAAACTGAATCTGAAGTTAGTGCTTCAGGCTTTATTTGAATGCGTCTCAGTTCAGCTTGGATGGGTACAATCAGCCAGATTAGGCTTGCATGAGGTCTGCAAAAGTTATACCATGGTTTGCTTTGCAGTCCTAGTTTGTACTGAGACATGTATGTAATGACACATACAACTTTGAAGAAAGGAAAAAAAATAAATATTAAATGTTCTGTGCCCACAGGACCAGATATTCAACTGGTGTAAATCAACATAGCTCCATTGAAGTCAGTGGGGAGCTACACTGATGCTTAACAAATTTAAAATAGCAGAACATTATAATGTGGAGTCTGACTTAGATTAATGCATCTATTTAATTTTGGGGGCTCTAAGTCTGTTAATAGAATAATTGGATTGGCGGAAAAAGTGTTTTAAGAGATCAGTATCATAAAGATTCATTTAAAGTTTGTGGTTGCTATGTCATTTAGTTAAAGGATCATTTCACCTTCTGTGATGAAAAAACATCTTGTATTTAAACTCACAGAGCAGCTTCACAGCCTACAGTGGAATGAATTCCTAGCTGGGAGGTTGCTTCGGTAACTGCATTTAAGGCCAGAGAACTAGAGAGAGGTCAAAGGATCATGTACCAAAAGGCGGCCTTGCAAACAGAAAACATGCGGAGGCGAGGGGATTCCTGGCATTCCATGGTATCAGAATTTCCATTTCTTGTTTTATACAAATAGAAGAAAATACAATTTTAGTGTCTGATGAACATTTTCAGTCATATTATCTACCTCACCTGCAAAAAGTGTTCCAAAATATTAGTTTTACATGTATCAAGGATGTCTATTGGATAACCAGCCAGCGCATCTGTAAAAATGGACTTGGCACTCTGAATATAATCCCAGAATGTAGATTCAGTTGTCAGCACCTCATTATTAACTGCTCTTTCATTGGAATTGTTTTTATTAAAATAACCTTCTATGACAGTGTTAAAACAGATCAGAGATTATTTTAAATCATTATTATGTTACATATAGAATTCCCAAGTAATACATATGTTGTAAGGATCAAAATTTATTTTTAGCATAATTCATTTGCTTTGTCCAAAAACTAAATTCAAATCTCTGATGAGTGACTCTTTAATATGCACTGTGTGAAGAGTTACTTGGCAAGAGTTTTAATATGTCTTTTATTGTGCAAAATATCTGGCTTCTTAGCTTTCAGTTAACCAGACTCCTACAATTATAACTCAGTCTGGTGTTCTCTATAAAATTCTCTCACAGCTTGTATGAGTAAAATGTTTACAGAATAATTACATTGGGATAAGAGGCAACTAGTTGAAACTCACAGATCTGAAGCAATGCTTGTGAGTAAGGGGTTTTGCTGAGGTAGTTCATGCATGCTGTTTTTTAGGGAGTTTGGCCATAACTAGAGAAACAGGAGTGACATTTTGGGGGTTATACCAGCATGATCTCTCAATATTAAGGCCCATATTGTTATAGTGGGCAAGAGTGGCTATTATGTTCTGCTTATCTAGAAACTGTGCCCATTTCTCTTGCATGTGGACTTTCACAATGCTCGGTCACATTTGGACTAGATTGCTTAATGTCTGTCAAATTGTAACCTACAGCCCAACAGTTGTAGAAAAAATCTGCCCACTTGCTCCTCAGAGTAGGATGAAAGGGAATCTGTTATGACTACTGTCGCAGTATACACTCGTTGCCATTATGATACTAATACTAGAAAAAAAAATCAGGTATGAGCAGGATATTCCATAATCCTCTAGTGCGAGATTTCTTGTTTTCCCTCCTGAAGGATCTGGTATAGTCCATTTCTGAGAACAGAGAACCGGACTACTGATTTGGCATGGCAATGTTTGTGTTTTTGTTAACCCATTTAAAGGTGAACTACAGTGCTTAAATGATGATGATTTTAGTCCATATTTTTTTCTGCTCCATCATGAATAAAGTAGGCTGTTCCAATTTCAGGGTATCCCCTCGCCATCGTCCATTCCAGGAGAGGAGTCCCCTCTCAAGTCTCCAGCCATTGCCTGCCTCTCGGCAAAGACTCTTCTCCCTTTCCCTTCTGACTGGGGGCTTTAAGGCTGCACAGCTACTGGCTTTACACTGTGATATCCCCAGAAAGCCAATGACTGCCTAATGGCCAGTGCTTGTGCTTTGCTTTCTCTCCAAAGGCTACGAACAGAGTGTATTGCCAGCAGTTACAAGTTGCCAGACAGCTCTTTTTAAGCAAGCACTACAAAGAAAACATAGTAAAAACAATAAACAGTTCTAAAACTATGCAGAACATACCAGGGGTCACCCATCAATCTTATGGGTCATAGTCAGTCTAACCCTTTCTCAACGGTTGGGGCCTCCCTTGGACGGAAGGTCCTATCCATTTGCTGGATCAGAAAGAAGGCCCTGAGTCAGTTTAAACCCAATCTTAAAAAAAATAAAAATAAAAAAAAAATCAATAAAAAGCCTTTCTTTGGTGGTGGTCTCTGGAAAACCCAGTTTGAACCAGTATATACAAGTATATACAAGCATTTCCACAGGGTGGTACCTCTGTCAGTGATTCACCTTAACCACCTCTTACTGTTCTTGATTTCTGGAGGAGCTGTGATAATCCTCCCTCCTGGAGTTGCATACAGTTGCTGTCCCACAGTGATAAATAAACATAATACCATAAAGTCCTGAAAAATATTTCAAAGGGTGAGAGGTGGGGAGGGACTGCAATAGCTGTATACTCTACTGAATAATGTAGGCCTCAGGATTTTTACAGTTTGTTTTAAACATTAGAAATATCCTGTTTACACTTCCTCTTTTTGAGGGAGAATTCCATGGTCTAGAGAACTAGTGGATTTTATGACATCACAAAAGATTGGCATCTGAGAAAAGAACAATTTTTAGTCTGATTTTTAAAGCTTTTTGTTCTGTCCATTTTTGCCTATACTGATTTAATTCGGATGCCTGACGAACACTTGAGAGAAAAGCTTTCTTTGCTGAACATTCAGTTGAGAGGTGAGAACATTTCTCACTTTGCACTTCAGTCCTCCAGTAGAAACAGGAAAGTTAATTTTAAAAATTATTAATATGTCTGTACTGCCCATAATGTGAAAGGCATCTTCCCCTCACACAGAAAGACTTAGTCCCTGCCCCTGGTCAAGTTACCGTATAAGAAGACAAGCAGGGCATGGACATAACTTTTATATATATTAAAACAAATAAACGTTTCCTGTACCTGAGTGCTCTTCAGTCCACTGGTTATTAGTTAGTCAATTTCTTTTAGTTATCATAGAAGTGAGTCTCGAGGAAGAATTTGGAGGATGAGAAGGTAGTTTTGGAGGTTGAGAAGGTAGTGGCTTTATGGATCAGTTCAGGAAGGGTGTTCCATGCACCAGTCAGCACAGAAGAAGGTGCGAAGATGGTTGTGGAAAAAGCAGATAAGTCAAGATTAGCACTATTAGTAGAGCAGTGGATATGTGGGGAACAGACAAGATAATAGAGAAGAATGGATAAGTAGGGAGGTGTTTCTCTAAGGTTAAAAACAATTTATTTTTGAAATCTCCAAGGCCATTTTTTTTTACATCCTTAAAGAGTGCAAATAGTAAACCGTAACATTATCTTTCTTTGAAGTTTAAATAACTCTGTGTACTGTCAAAGATGAGTTGTATCCTCCAAGTAGTATTTTATACAAAAAGCATCTTAATGAACGGTTTCTACTGAAATTCCAAAAAATGCCAACTGACAATATCTGTCAGACTTCTCTGAGGAGTTTTCAGCCTGAAGTTCAGATGCGGAAAGCATTTCAGTCTCAAGTGAAAATCATTCCTTATTTCTAGCCTTCGTTGTTGTTGTTTCTTGCTACTCAGTGAAGACTTACTGCTTGACTGCAGATGAAGAAAAGACACTCAGATATGTAAACAAACAAAGCCCTTCCCTCTTCCTGTCTCCACTGAATATCACAAGTCCTAAAAGCCCTAATATTAAATGTTTCTAGGCTCCTGGCATTAAAAATAGAGTTAAAGTATGATGTTTCCTTGTAATTGATACTTTTTTTTTTTTTTTTTTTTTTTTTTTTTTTACTGAACTGCATTTATATTACACTGTCACCTTGAGGCCCCAACTGAGAAGGGAGTCCTGTTATATTAGACATGTACAAATGCATAATAAGTGACCCTGCCCTAAAGAGCTTACAATCTCTTTTGCTACCATTTAAAAATATGTTCATAGCTTTTGGTAAGCAAGAAGGTTCTTGTGACACTCAGTCCAGATTATTCTTTAGGCATGACAATTGATTTTCTTTTTAGCTAGAGGATTGCATTAATTACTGTTAGTAACAAACTTCTGCTAATTGGTAGTACATTGGTCATTGTTGTTTGCTTGACAGAGCAACTTCATTGTTGTTACTTATATAGCACTATAGCTAAATATAATGTTTTATATGCAAAAAATAAGAACATTCCTTTCCCATTATACATATTTTCACTGTTGTTTCTATATTTCTTCCTATAAAATATAGTTCTGTTGGTAGAATTCCTTAAGAACTATATCCATTTGCTTTGATATAGCACCACATTGAACGGTCTAATTTCTTTAGGGAGCTACTGTCATCTGTCTTAGAAGGTACCTATCTAAAATGTGCCAGTAGCATACTCCAGATCTTCTGAATTACAAATTCTGCTTCAGTTACTGTATGCTGTCTTTTTCCTTGTCTCTTGACATTCCTGAAAGGGAAGAATATGAAAGACCACAAATACTGCCAAAATGGCTCATGTGTTAAGTGTTTCACATCATATGGTTTGCTTATATTTCACCTTCATTTGACCTTGAAGTTTACAGGTTCAAGTGAATATTAATGGCTTTGGGAACGACTAAACTAAACAGAACAGAAAGGCAGTGAGAGCTCGTAGTTCACAAAACTACTGTATGATACATGGTGTCATTGAACTGTGCAATTTCATTTTTGTTTTTAACATAGTGAAATGCTATATTGTCTACAGTGTTTCACCTCATAGAGTATCTTTTATTTAAGGGATTGCTGAAACTTGACCACGTCTCTCTTTAAAAAAAGAAAAAGAAAACAACAAGAAGTTGCATGCAAATAAATATGTATACTCTTTTTAAGAAATGTTTCAAACAGCTGTCAGAGTTTTACGCATTGTTACTTGTTTTTTTAATGTTTGTGGGTTAGATTTGAACAATCAAGTGTTGTGCCTGAACATATTTATCAGTCCAAATAAACAGGATTATAATCACAGTTTATAACCAAATTCTAGGTTTTACTTTGTGCCAGCCCTTTCTTTTTAGGAGTAATGTATATTTTTGACTACTCTTAGAATGTATAATATGGTTCCCAAGATTATTTTTCTAGGATTCTTGGTTATTTTCTTGTTGTGGGTTAGCACAGACCAACTACATTGAGTCTCACACTGTTACCATTGAAGTTGGAGGGTACAGTGAGCTGAGTTGAAATATGTTGTTATTCCCTAGACAGCTGGATTATATCTTGCCCATACAGTGATTAACATGTAAAGTTGTTCCATGTCACAGAGACTAAAATATATCTTAAACTTTGACATTCTAAAGCCTTGGAACTTCATGTGTGTTTGTATGTCTGAGTACACTCTTCTAGATCAGCATTAAGTAGGACTGTGGTTAAGATGCTTGTCCTTGCAAATTTACAAGATGCTGGGTTGCAGGAAATGATTGATTAAAACTTCAGATACTGTTTTTGTTGGTGGCTTGGCAAGTTATGAACTCTCTTAGAATGTTGGTTGACCACAGCAGACGAGACGGCACACACATTCTACCTCATACGTGCATCTATCTGTAACAGAGATTTGAGGGGCAGCTGATACAATCAGTTTTCTAAGACCTTGGTAAACCTTACCATGCTATGTGATTTTTTTCTCCCTTTGGGGTCATCTCTGGTTATGATTCCACGCATATCAATCTTTTTGTATAGTTAAAACTTCAGTTTTTACTTTATTACAATTAACTGGGTCTGTATTTAAGCCAATTTTAAACATTATACAAAATAAATAAATTAGTACAATTTATTTATTCCAATTCACTCTCTGGACAAAAATATGACAAATGGAGTAAATGTACTTCATTAATGGAAACCTGTAAAGCAAGAATTAGGTAAAATATTGGTGTTCTGCAGTGGCGTTTGGGTTAATCAAAGATGTTTCTGGGGCATTTTAGGATTTCTCGCTCTGCTGTGCTTGGAAGAACCTTTTGCATTCTGTTTGTTTTCAAGCTCTCCCACGCTCCATAGATGACAGGGAATATATTTTTTTGGAGTGCAGTTGTCAGTTTTATTGAAACACAATATTTGTAAAAAACCAGAACAATCTTGTAACTTAATGTTATCTCAAAGTAACATTAAGACAACACCATAACTCTTTGCATAGTCCTTATCTGGCTGAAACACAATTGTGGTTTTATGCATTCTCAGCATCACATTTTCCACAGAGGTACTTTAAAAGCATTTAAGTAGCTCCTCAGCTAGTATGAGTGGACTCTGGCTACTCTGCTTATAACAAGGTGGACCTAAGTCTTCCGGAGAGGATCCTCAACAAATTGAAACAATATTTGCCTTTTACTTTTAAAAAAGTCACTGGCTCCACCCCTGGAATGTGTGATCTTCCCCACTCTCCCTCCAAAGATATTCAGCAGCTGAGTGATCTTCTTCTAATAGTAGAGATTATTTGGGGAAAATACAGAAAGTTAATTCCATAATTATCTTTGAGATGAGTGACTAAACGTGCCAATATAATTAACTTATCTAAGGCCCTCATCTTGACTATATATTTTACTGTATCTAGGAAAGGTATTTGAAGACATTCTACCTAAAACACTTTTAATGTCTATTTGGAAGGCTGTTGTCCTAACTAATCTAGAACATAGTTTTAAAACTTTTTGACTTCATTTGTACTTTCTGGCCAAACTGTGATAGAAACCATTTTAACTGGGTCTGTATTTAAGCCAATTTTAAACATTATACAGAATAAATAAATTAGTACAATAATATATGCAGGGGGAAGGGTGCCTTAATGTTGGGCATACGCTACTTCTTTGAGCTGATCCTATGTTTATTATGCTGTGGAGCACGCCTGTTCTCCATGCGCCTCAGACTGGAAAATTCTTGCAAGCAGTGTCCATTAGTCTGTGCCACTGAGAGCATAAGGGGAGGGGCAGACCAACCACTGCTCCTGTTCTTTCTTACCGGCACACAGCTTGCTTTGGAACCTCTAGTATCCAGGTCATCTCCTTTCTCTCCAGCCTTCACACCTGTAAATATTTCAAAGTTTTATCTTTAATTATAGTGTTAATAGTTTTAGTGGTATAGTTAGTGGTTAGTTAGATTTTTCACCCTGGGGAACCCCTCTGGTTCCTGATATGGGAATTAGATTCTGCCCAGAACATCGGGCTTCAAAAATTGTGTCTCCTGCCCTTGCACTTTCTCGGTCAGTGCTGTGTATACTGCTATGGGGAAGTGCGTATCTCCAGCAGGTGCAGTATCTGTCACTCCTTCCCTAGCTGGAATTGACAAGCACAGGAATTCTTTCTTTTAAAAGCACCTTATGGAAAAGCTATCAGGCTTCAGTCAGAGCCACGTTCTGTGTCATCTAATAGGGTGTCATACCATCTCTGCTACCCCTCGCCCCCAAGAGAACCACCAGAGCTTCTTCCTGACCCAACAGAAGACAAAGAATATGCACTGGACCTGCCAGTACCAACAAAAATGTTTACATGTACTAGCCTCCACTTTAGAATGTAGAACTAGCCAGTGCTGTTGACTAAAAACAATTTTCTAAACAACTCAAAATTCCAACATTTTAAGAACAAGTTACCACAGCAGGACAGGGCTTAATTTCAGGCCCTTATCAATAACGGCATGTTGATGGCTAGAAGTCCAACACTGCATTGAGGTTGGTGGCAATGCCATCAGCGTTTTGGAGCTGTGAAACACTGTTGATGCTGTTTCCACCCAATCTTCCCATATTCTTCCGTGGCTGTCTACTTTTCTCTCACAACTGGATTGCAACAACAGTGGATATATTGGCGTTGGATATAATCCATGCTGGTTATTCCACTGAGTTCCTCTCCTGTTCCCTCAAAAAACCCCTTCCATATTCCACTTCAGGTGCCATTCTCCCAAGGAGATCCTTTTTCAGGAGGTGGAATCTGTCCTCCAATGGGGAGTGATAGAGTGAGTGCCTCTTCAACATCAAGGAAAAGGCTTTTATACAAAATGATTCCTAGTTCCCAAGAAGAAGTAAGGGTGAAGGCTTATTCTTCACCTATGACAATTCACCTCTCTTTTTTTAATAAATTAAAATTCTGTTTGATTACATCATCATTGATGATACAATCCCTGGAAAAGAGCATATGGTTCACAGCTCTCAGTATGAAAGATATGTACTTTCACATGGACATTCACCCTGCCCACAGAAAATTCCTCAGATTTATGGTGTATCCCAACCACTGTCAATACAGGGTACATCCACCAAAGCCTTCACCAAAGTGTTTCTAATAGTAGCAGCAGAATTCATATGGAGCAGCTTAACAAGCCCTTGCACTGTTGTTTCATCTTGTATCATCCCTAGGAGTCTGTGGGTATATCTACAATACAATTAAAACCCACAGCTGACTCAGGCTTGGGCTGCAGCCAGAGCTCTGGAACATTCCCACTTCACAAGATCCTAGAGCCTGGCTTCAGTCCAAGCTGAACATCTACATTGTAATGAAACTGTTCCTTAACCCGAGCCTTGCAAGCCTGAGTCAGTTGACACATGTCAGCAATGGACGTTTAATTGCAGTGTAGACATACTCTGTTTGATCATGGAAAAGTCTACCTCAGGGGTCCCCAAACTGTGCGGTGTGCCCTATTAGAGGGGGAACATTCAGGGAGGAATGGCAGGCCCTGGGCCTCCAACTGCAGCACAGCTCCCGGTGGCAGCTCCCGGTCTCAGCTGTTGCTCCTGACCCTGGCCTTGACCCCTGACCTCAGCCCATCTTCTGGCTCCACTCCCAGCTGCAGCCACAGCTCTAGCCTTGTTCCATGACCCCACTCCTGGCCCCGACTCCTGGGTGGGTGTGGACAGATTATGTTACGGTTGAAGGGTGGGTTGTGACAAAAAGTTTGGGAACTACTGGTCTATCTTGACTCTAAGAGCAACTCTAGACTCAGTCAAGGCGATTGACAGATTTCATGCCACGAGCAACCTGATGGACCAGGTTACGCACAACCCTCAAACGGAGATTTGGTTTTGTCTTTCTCTCTTGGGGCACATGGTATCCTGCAGTTACATTTGCTGGTCACCAAACTCCATATCCATTATTTGCAGGCGTGGTGCTGAACATTGTAAATACCAAACAGGCACAGCATGAGCACCATAGTGACAATTCCCACCACGGTTAGGGCCTCACTAATTTGGTGGAAAGATTCTGGACAAGTGTGTGTGTGTGTGTGTGTGTGTGTGTGTGTGTGTGTTCCTGTTTCGTTCCCACACCCGACAAGACAATAATTACAGAAGCCTCCCTGGTAGGCTGGGGAGCTTGCATGGATGGTCATATGGTGCAGGGCACTTGGATGCATTAAGAGACCAGAATGCACATAAAATCTTCTGGACCTTTGGGCAGTACAAGTAATTTTCAAAGCATTTTTCCCAATTGTCCTGTCTTACCATGTATTGATAACGTTAGACAACATAACAACCTTATTCTGCATAAGTAAGCAGGGAGAGTCCAGATCCATTTCCCTGTGTACAGAAGTCGGTTGCATTAGGGAACTGGTGTATGAAAAACCATATTATACTATTGGCAGTGTACCTTTCAGGAGCCCAGAGTTCATTAGCAGATAGCACGCATTTAGCCATTGATTGCAAGAGGGAGTTATACAGTTCAGCAGAGAACAACATTTTCACTCAGTGGGGAACCCCCACTTGGGACCTGTTTACCTCCCAGGCAAAGCAACGTATATTGTTTTAGAAAGGAAAGCATTGCAGAGGTGATATTCTCCTACTACATTGGACAGATCACGTCAGCTGTAGGATGACCAGATGTCCTGATTTTATAAGGACAGTCCCAATATTTGGGGCTTTATCTTATAGAGGTGCCTGTTACCCCATGACCCCCTGTTCTGATTTTTTACACTTGCCTACTTCACCTGTGCCTTCACTCCCATCCTGCTACTACCTTCAGTTCTATGGAAGATTCGACTGAACAGGGCACAAGTCTGCCCCCATGTGGCTCAGACAGTTCTGGTTTCCAAATTTCTTACAAATGTCATCCTGTCCACCTATCAGCATTCAGTCTTTCATGGGTCTCTTGATCCAGGAGAGTGGCTGAGTCAAGGATCTGAACCTGGATGTGCTTCATCTCACAGCTTTGTTTTTGGATGGAATTCACACCTAGAATGTTCTTGTTCTGTAGCGGTGCAAACCATTCTCAATAATAACAGAAAAGTCTCCACCAGAAAATGTTACCTAGTCAAATGGAAACATTTCTCTGGGCCCTACAAAATTACTTATCGCCAAAACAGTGGATATTCCCACTATTTTAGACTCTTTTCTTACTCTCAAGAGGACAGGTCTTTCCCTTAGTTCTGTAGAGGTTCAGTTAGTGGCAATCCGCATCTGTCACCCATTATCAGACAGTCACTCAATCTTTATTTATCAAGTAGCAGCCTGCTTCTTAAAAGTTTTGATCAGAACTTTTCTGCCAGCAAAGAAACCAACCCCCACATTGCAAACCTTAACTTAGTGTTTTCAGCACTCACTAAGTCACCCTTTGAACCATAAGCTACGTGTTCAATGTCCTCCTTGTCAGTGAAGAATTCTTTCCTCGTTACTATCACCTAAGCCAAAAAAGTAGGTGGGCTCAGGGCCCTACTCACTGAATGACCATATGCAATATTCCGTAAGGACAAAGTCTCACTTTGCCTATACCTGAAATTCATGCCTAAGATAGTTTCGGAATTTCACATAAATCAGTCAAGTCACTTACCTGTATTTTTTCCAAAGCCCCATACCTCTAATGAGGAGAGGAGACTTCATTTCCTCAATGTGTGACGAGCATTGACATTCTGTCTGCAAAGAACAAAAACAATCAGAATGTCACCTTGGCTTCTCATTGCTGTTTCAGAACAAGTTTGAGGTCAGACTATCACATCTCAGAGGATCTTTAACTGGATTTCTGGCTGGATCTTATCCTGTTATCAGTTGACACGGCTTCTTCCCCCATATGGGATGAGGGCTCACTCTTTAAATGCAGAAGCGGCTTCAGTGTTCTTGTATCAAGAGCTAACTCTGCTTGACATTTCCAGGGTAGCTACCCAGGGCTGGTCTACGCTATGGGAGAGGGGGTGTGTGTGTCGACGTAAGAAGTTGCAGTACTTTAGGTCAACTTATCTGGCTGTCCATATGGCAGAGGGTGGACTGTGGCTGCTCCCCCGCCGACTCTGCTTACTCCTTTTGCTGAGGTGGAGTACAGATGTTGATTCGGGAATTGATTTATCGTGTCTAGATGAGATGCGATAAATCGATCCCTGATACATCAAGTGCTACCTGCCGATCCGGCAGGTAGTGTAGCCGTACCCCTTACAGTTCCAGCCACACACTCTTGAAACATTAAGCCTTAAACTCCCTGCTGACGCATCCTTTGGGGCAGCAGTTTTTTGAAGTAGCTATATTATCTGTATCCTTGCACCTTTTTCCTCTCTGAGTATTGCTTGTCAGTCACCCACAATGGAATAGATAAACACAGGAACCAGCACTCAATAAAGAAAGGGAAGTTACTTACCTTTGTAACTGGAGTTCTTTGAGATGTATGTACCTACCTGTATTCCACTACACACCCTCCTTCCCCTCTGGTTTGGATCTTGGCTAGATCTGCAGTAGAGAAGGAACTGAAGAAGCCATCGGTCCTCCTCACCTTTTGTACCCTCTGTTTAGAGTATGAGGAGAGCAGGGGCAAAGCATGGACCAACTGATACTGCTTGCAAGAATTCCAGTCTTGAGCGCATGCATGCGTACCCCACACTGGAATATACATAGGGACCACACATCTCAAAGAACTTCAGTTACAAAGGTAAATAACTTCCCCCTTTAAAAGATTCGAGATGAAATCCTGGCTCAGCAGAAGTCATGGCAAAACTTGGATTTCAACCTCAGTGCAGTTATCTTTAAGAACATCTTATGAAACTAAATATTTTTTCTTAGCTCCTAAGCAAATAATTTCACCTTTATCATGCCTCGTTCTTTTAAAATTAAATACATTGTATGTTTTAACATACATGCTTCTCTATTCATGTACATTTTCACCATTACGCTCTGCATGGCAGTTTGTTACAAAATTAACTCCTTCAAACATGATGTACTAAAATAATTAAAAAATGTGGTATAAATTACTTTAAACTTCAAATTCTCTAAGGGTGGCTGACCCTTCCCAGCGTGTATAGGTTTTCTGAACATGCAGCTAAAGGTAATGCCAGCTGACCAGCCAAGAGGAAAGATGCTATTCTCTAGTCAAATGATGAAAGTCTGTCCAATTACCTGCATTCCTATACTCTCTTGGTATATGGAGAATAAGATTCTTACAGCAAATTACATTACTGGTCATCTTGAAAATTTGCTTGTTTATTCTTAATCAGCATATGCTTGTAAATATTCTATTTCATTTGAGGAGAGTTGCAGTGCAGACCTATGTGCAAGCTCATGTTTGACCATAATACAGAACTTTTGCTAAAAGGCTTCCTTGTTCTTTCAGCTATCTCTAAAGCTGTGGGTGAACCAAGAAAGGCCTGACAGGTAGCCTGCATGATCATTTTTTGTATTTTATCTGCTAAATGCTACGAATACATTTTAAACTAAATTATCTGTATTGGATCATTAAGAATCCACTAATTCAGATCTCGGTTTGTCTTTCCAATGCTTTCTGAAACAGAAAGTTATAATATTATCTGGATCTTTTGTCTTGTTAAAGAATACTTGGAATAATATTTACTAATAATGAAGATTGTGAACCCCAGGCTGGTAACCAATACATAGGTTTTTGTTTGGGGAAATTTGTAGCTGTTCTTTTGTGTTTAAAAAAATGTATAGGTACCATTTACTCCTTGCACATAATTACTACCTTAAGTTTCTCTTAATCAGGTGAGAATGAGTGTGAGTATCTTGAATGGAACCTGCACCACTAGTGTGGTGGAAGTAGTGGATCTTCTAGGATGACTTTTCTTGTTTGCTTTAAGAGTGTGGTATTTTGAAAAATATTGTAGCACAACATATCTTGCAAACTTCATAACACATTTAAGTTGATACCCCCTTCCAACCCACCTTCTTCCATCATCAGTTAACTTAATAAAACAGTATTCTTACTAGTTGGCCTCAAGCCTCCAAACCCTGGTCACCACTAGAATTTGGAAGAATTCCAGGAATGTTACAACCTTGGGTTATTCACAGCTGTTTCCAATTGAAAAGCCGCTGTCTCCACAGCACCATGCCCCTGAAATGTATATCTAAACCAGTTAATCCATTTCTACCAAAAACCGTATTCTCTTGAAGAAATTGAGGCATATTTCTTCTTTTTTGGCCATACTGCTGCACCACTGTGCTGCTGAAGGAAGAGGAGATAAAATGAAAGGTCCTCCTTAAAATCCTTCATCAAACTGATAACACTGATGTGAGTCAGCTTATTACAGATCTGTTAGTTACCTTCCTGGAAATAAGATTTATTGCATTTTTCTCAGTATAAGCTGTCTTTATTACTATGGATATTTAAACTGGAATAAAACTACACTAACCAACAGAGCCAGCATGTTAGTTTAATTTTCAAATGATATTCTCATTTGACATATAACATGTTGAACACAACCAAATCAAATAATGTTACATTTATATCATGCCTTTAATATAAAAGGATAGCAAAACATTCTAGAAACTAGAACTGCACAAAGACCATTTGCCCAATAATGAAAGGCAACTGACTCTGGCAATACCTAGTTACATAATAAGTGTCTTCCATATCTCATAGAAGTCAATGTTGGAAAAGATCTAAGAGGTCACCTGCATTAATTTATTCCCTGCCAATTCAAGAATGATCCTTTATTGTGTATTCACTAAAGTATTACCCAGTCTAGTTTTGAAAGGCTCAAGCAAAAGATGCTTCCACCATTTCTATTAAGAGATATTCCACAGTCTCAGGAAAATTACTGGATATTCAGCATGAATTTTCTTTTTCTTTAATTTCATTCTATAACACATTGGCTCGAGATTCAGAAGTATTGGACTTTCCACTTTACTCAAACTCATCTTATAAAAGGCTCCTGCTTTCAGATACATTTTTATTTAAAAAAAGGGACTAGTGGGCTTGTTCACTGCTAATATCCATATTCATGCTTTGCATTGGCCTACGTTAAACCATTTTAATTTTTTCATACAAAATGCTGTTTTTCTGATGTGCTCCTGTTTCATTTTGGCTAAAAACAAACTTGTGATTTCTTCTGCTGACTCTTACCTTCAGTCTTCTACCATGTGATTATTGCTTAAACATTGCTTTTAATTCTGTAGAAAAATGTTTCACATGGTTCAGATGCAGAAAAAGTTATATATGTTTTTAACAGAAGGAAGAGCACTTTCAATGAATTGATAGACTTATCAATCAAGTTATGCTAACAATAGGCTAATTGGATAACTTGATCTTGCTGTGACACAGTCTTCCTTGGGTAAATGCAGAAAGTGGGTGAGGGGAAAATCTGTCCAAATAGCCCATGTAAAGGCTGAAGCTAGCAGCCTGTCACTAGTTCTTTATCTGTGGACTTTTGGCATGTAAATCAAACAATAACCTCAAAGTTTTGAGACTGTGCCAAAATACACAGGCACAGTTGAGTCTAGAGCAGATTACACCAACCAAGTGGCTTGAGGGTTTGGAATGACTGGTAAATAAGCTTAATTTATTCCAGAAAACATGTATATTCTTTAATATTGGATGTCTGAATTTTTTTTTTTTCAAATATCCATTTGCATGTGGTGATTTTAGAAAAATCCATGCACTGAGGGCATTTAAACACAGTAAATCCAAATGAAGATAAAGTCTTATACTGTAATTCTATGATTGTGAGGCAGATGTTGTTAATAAAAGTATTACATATTGTAGTTAATAGCTCAACTGTGCCTTGAACTATTAACTCTTCCTGTAATTGACAAGGTGAATCAGCATGAGTGGACTTTTCCCTCATGTTAAAAGTTCAGCCAACTAACCTGAGCCATCTTACTGGTTTTAAAAAGTTGTCTTTGATTACTTTAAAAATAGTCCCATTATTATTACAAACCCTGGATTAGCCATTATGTTAGTTTGGGAATAAAATATTTTGTTCTTATTTTTAGTTTCTTTAGATGAAATCACTGCCATGCACTCAGTTAAATAAATTCTAGTTAATTGTATTGTATCTAGTTAATTGTATTGTATCTAGCAAAGTGTACAGTTTGTCCTCTCAGTGCATATAAAGTAATGCCAGGGATTTATTTTTGAAAAAAATAATCTAAAAACATTAACACTTGTCCCTCTCTGGAGTCAGTTACATTTCTTTCTCTCTCTCCTGACATATCCAATGGCTGGAAGTGGATGCTAATCAAATTTTGGATAGAAGTAAAGTGCAACTTTTTAACAGTGTGGGTAATGAACCATTGAAACAATTTACCAAGGGTTGTGATGGATTCACTCACCATCAATGGAAATTTTTAAGTCAAGAGTGGATGTCTTTCTATAAGGAATTAATTTAGGGAAGCCTTATGTCCTGTGTCATGCCAGAGAGCAAACCAGAGGCACTAGATGATCACAATGGTTCCTGGAATGTAAGGTTCTATGAGTGTGAAGAATTTTGTTAATTTTAAGAATATTAGAACATAATGTTTTGCTTTTGTCATAAAAAAATTAAAAGTAAAATCCATCGTAGCCATAGGTAAGTGCATTTTGAATATTGTGGTTCACAAAATGCCTCTGATAACATGCAGATATGTAAATAAGTAGGAGATGGCAGGAAATAGGGAAAGAGGAACTGGGGGAGAGAACTGTATTTAGGTCAGTAGAGTTACAGAAGTGTAAAATCAGTGTCTGTGTGATCATAATAAACTACTTGGGGTGAGAGTACAGAAACCAAACATGAAAGAGGAGGGGAAGCGCACTGTGGGAGGGAACTGAAAGACAGTGAGTGGAGAGGGACTTTCTCTTCCATTTTTTTATTTGAATAATAGTGGCAACTGAGGTGATCCTATCTCTGTTTTTTATTTTGTTTGGGATTCTAAAACACAATGTGGTAACTTGTTTGAGTTACAAAGGGGACAGGCAGCAAAGACAGACCCTTCATGTCGTTCTAATCCGTTTACTATTGTACTTGTTACATGTATACTCACTGGACAAATTATGGAGCTAGTATTTTTTTAAATTGAAATTCTCTGGAGATGCAATGCGGGGGGACGGGGGACTTCAGAAGAGTACATCTGAACATTTTTGTATTACTTTTTAAATCAGTGAACCTATAGCACTTGCTGCACTATGATGCACAATGCAAAAACAGGCTATTTTTCAATGGTTTTGGCTATTGAGACTCAGAGTTGTTCTCTGTTCAAATTATTTTAATAACTAGTTTGTCCTAACACTAGCACACTAGGTCACACTAACAAAAAGTGTTGTGACCTACTAAAACATATGTGAGTAAATTGGTCTCGTGCCATGAATAAACAATACATATTAGCAGTTTCATTTTGAAAGATCAGATATTGGTGACCCATGGGATATGTTTTGTGTTTTTTCTCCGTCCACTCACTCCATTTTTCTACTTTGCACTTCATTGAGTCATTCCCATGATTCAGTACTTAACAACCTTCTTATAAATGAAAACAGACTCGCGTTTTATCTTATGATTAGCATTTCCTGCTAGTTTCTAGCAAACTCCAGTTGACATTTATTGCATGCTATAACTATTTCAAATGCTTTATCCAGATTGAAGTAGCATTGGTGAAAGACAGGATTTACTCTTGGTGCCAGGCTATTCACTGATAGAACATCCTTAATCTATAAAAGTCTAGTTTAAAATCTTGAGGAGCCTTTTGACACAGATTGGTAAAGCTATGCATTCTGGGTGGAGTCCACTTTCCCAGGACAATGCCAGTTTGCTGGTATATCTATGGATTTTACAGCTGTAAGAGAAGACTGTAAAAATGTAGTCTTTCACTTTATGCAAAGTTGCCCCAGGGGCAGTGTCCCTTATAGCTTTATGTCTGGCTGAACAGATGGTGTTTTGAGAGAGAGAAAATTCTTTGGTTGGTCATACAATTCTTAAAAACTGCTACATTTTTGCTGTGTGCACATTTGCTTCTGTTAGCTTTCCTGGTTAACTGCTTCATTAGGCTTCAGCCATAAAGCACAGCACATAGCTGTTAATCAGGAAAGCATCACAGCATACTTCAGTTTTCAGTAGCAAACATTACAGTTGCTTTTTTTGTCCCTAAAATTTTCTAACGACAACGGCCCAAATCCTGAGAGTTTATTAGGCTTCTAATTTCTATTGATTTCACTGGAAGTAAGGAACCTAAATACCTTTGTGGATCTGGGCCAAAATCTCTCAAATCTGCTCTGTTTCACCTCTGTCCTTCAAAGTTTTTGCTTTTGTTTGGTGGTGTTCCTACGCTTTTGTTCCCTTTTTGGAATATCAGGTAATATTTTAATCTCTCTTTAAAAGGGGAGAGAGTACACTGCTCACCCTTAAAAATTTGCCAATTTTACTGTAAATAACTAAATTACTTTACCCCACTATTCACAGTATTCGCTCTATATAGTGAAATATTGGGCCGACCGCAAATACTTGGATTTCTTTTATTTAGCTTCTCTAGGTATGTAAACTGAATTATCCTATTAGCTATCCAAAACACAGAGGTATTGGTTGAAACTAGGAGATTGGGTTGGCCAGACCAGAGAACTGGGATGGAAAAGACTCTGCCTCTTACTGGTTTTGCTTTTCATTTCACACATTTTGAGACCTCTTTAAGGTTTAACTGTTTCAACATGCTGTACATGAGGATGCACCTTAACATCATTATGAAATGTTAAGTTCATGTCGCATATATTTACTTACTTATTAAACAGTGTTTAACCCAAGAAGCATGTTACATTAGTGATCCAAAATCCACATCAGATCCAGTGTAGCTTTTAAATGGAATTCAAGAAGTTGCTTTTGACATAGAAACCCCTAAATGATTGAAGGCCCTGAAAGATAGTAACTCAACATGTATAATATTAGAGCAGTTGTGATCAACAGAGGTGCCTAAGCTAATTGCTGCTTGGTTAAAATGGAAGGGGTTGCTAGCTGAGGAGTTTTCTTTGCAGAAATCCTAAGGGCTGGAGCTGACTTCCCCCTGCACCCTTGGTCTCATAGGCTTTGTCGACACGGCGATGTAAATCCAGGGGTAGTGGGACTTGAGTCAGCTGATCCATGTAAGTGAACTCTGGGCTCGAGTGTCTACAATGTATTTTAAGTGTAGGTTGAGAATTTTCTAACCTGTGCTCGAACCTTGAGTCCTGGCGTCCACACTGCAGTACACAGATCCAACTCAAAGTAAACATATCCCAAAGTGACTAGCACCTCCTCCCATCCCCCAACATCAACACTGTAGCCCTAGGAATGTGTTGCCACTGTGGGAAAACTCTACTGCCCTCCTTGTTTCCTAATTGTGATGATACTATTGATAGGACTCAGGTGCCCATAAGGAGCACATGAACACACAACCACATAATTAGCTCCTCTGTCTCAGGAGAACGACAGCAGTTTGAGAAGGCTTTATACTGAGCTACCATATAATCTGAGAATTGGGATCTGCACCTCTAGGCTGAGTCATGTTGGCAGGAAAATGGCTCAGTGCCCCTGTTCTGAGGATAATTAGAACATCTGTCTTCAGGGCTGTCAAACTACAGCAGATCCTCACTAGAACGCACGTCTATATAGCGCGAATTCACGTATAGTGCGATCGTGGCAATGGATCCCAAATTTAGTTACTTTAATTGGAATCCATGGTAACACAGTACCATGCATGACCCCAAATTCCGCTTTCTAGTGAGGGTCTGGTGTATTAAAGTGAAACTTTACAATTCTTAATGTTTAAGATGGGATATTCAGTGCAGGTGTTTTAGTTTGGTTGGGTTTTTTTTTCCTGTTTGTTTTGAAGTTTGACATAAAATGAAGGCATCAGAGGAAAAACACTCCCCTTGCCCTAGCCTGGCTGTTGCCAGCTATGAAGCAGAGAAGTGGACCCCTGGGTTAGGGTGCTGTGTGCTCCAGCACCCTCCAGGGATCCCTTATCCTTGCCCCTGTCGCACCCTAGGAAGCAGGGATAAGGGATCCCTGGGAGCTATGGAGAAGTTTGGGGGTGGTTCCCACTCACCACCCTCACAGTGTACACTGCCCAGGTGCCCCTTCAGATGCAGCCCCGGTGAGGGCAGGGGGGGCCCAGGAGCAAGGGACAGAGAGTGGAGTGGGACCAAGTAGCTGCTCTGTAGGGATGGGGAGAGGCTGGGGTGTTGGGAGCTGTATTGAGCTAAGAGTTCTGCTACCCCGTTTCCTGCAGGGCAGCTGCTTGGTCCTGCCGTCTTTAGGCTGTGTGCACTATGAGGACAGTGAGTGGGAGCCAGCTCCAAAACTTCCCTGTGGTGAGGAGGCACCAGGGCCACTGCTGCAGGAGGCTGCAGGGAAGTTTTGGGGCTGGCTCCCACTCACTGTCGTGACCGTGCATGCAGCCCCATGGAAGGCAGGCGGGGCCCAGGAGTAAGGGCCAGAGAGCAGAGTGGGAAACAAGCTGCACCCTGTGAAAGTGAGAGTGGCAGGGCTCCCGGCTCATACATCCGGGGCAGGGATGACCCTCCCCTAACATCCTGATACCTGGGAGCCTCCTCCCACCTTTCAGCTCTGTTCCCTGCTTGGGACAAACTCCGCACAGCAGTGAGGAAGAGCTGGAGCAGGAAGGGATAGCACGTTTGGACAAGCAGTAATGATACTCGGATACTGGGCTGGCTGCCTGCAGCACTGCTCCTTCGCTGCCAGGCATTCTGGGATACATCTGGAGGCCTTTCAGGACCCAAGTGAAGCTGGGGCTGTCTGCACGCAGGAAAGCAATAGGGCCCAGGTCTTAGATTCCAGCTTATCATGGGCTTGAACTCTCCAGCTCCGTAGTGTCTTTGGACCCTGGGTCTGAGCCCTAGGTTAGCACATTTACAGTGCGGTTGTAAGTGTGGTTTGGCTTGAGCTCAGATCCAGGCTTATACCCATAGGGTCCATGTTTGTTCACTGTCAGAGCATGCTGCATGGTTTATCTGCTTTCTCAGGCTTTTCAGGGTGGGTGACACGAGGAATTGGGGGTTGCTGGTTGTGGAGTATTATTGATGAGGCACTCTGAATTGTTAAATGGATTATTTTTGAGAGCGTTGGTCTTGAGCAATCAAGTGTTTTGCATTAGGAATTTTTATTTCATTTTTTGTATTTTAAAATATTTGTATACAGAGACCTATAACTTGGGTATTTGTTTCTTGGTTTACCCACAGAAAGAAAAATAATATGTGTGGTATCGCTACTTTTATTTACCCTTCTTGCTCTTTTTCCTTCTCAAGTAACCAGAATTTTGTCTGGAAATACTCATTGTAATTTGTGCAAAGCTCCAGGCACATGGGAATATGGCAGGCCCCAGTCAGCTCTGAGACTTCACCACACTTGTCTTTTTTTGCTGTTAAAACAACCCTCAGTCCCACAACTTAAGCCAGCAAGAGTAAAGAAAACCCACTGGGTCAAAAGCTACGAGAAATAGCTGAAAAAAATAGAACTTTGTTTTAGTACATCAGTCTAGCTCAGCCGTAAGTTTGGGTGTGTTTTTTCATTTGCTGTTTTTTTTTTAAAAAATCTGTTATTTAAGTAATAAAATCTAGTTCTTATACAGTACTTTTCAGCAGTAGATCTCAAAGCGCTTTACAAAAGGTGGTCGTAATAATTATGCCCATTTTTCAAATGAGGAAACTGAGATACAGAGAGGGGATGTGACTGGCCCAAGGTCGTATAGCGGGATAGTGCTGGAGCTGGGAATAGAGTCAGGGGTCGGCAACGTGTCCATACCTGAACACAAGTGTCCATGGTAAAAATTTTGAGGTCTTTGGGGGTGCTCACTTCAGGCAGCTCCCTGTCCCTGCTGTTGCTGGTGGAGGCACAGCCAGGCAGCTCTGCAGGAACGCTGCCTCAGTCTCACCTGTTCCAGGGCTGACTCCATGGCTACCAACCTGTTGGCCAGGAACTGTGGCAAGTGGGAGCTACAGGGAATGGGACTGGAGGGGGGATATGCTGCTGCTTCCAGAAGCTGCTTGAAGTAAACGCCGCCTGGAGCATGCACCCTGATACCCTCCCATGTCCCAACCTCAGCTTGATCCTTCTGCTGCCCTTGGTCCCAGCCCAGAGTAGCCTTCTGCACACACACACAACCTCCTGCTCGAGCCTGGAGCCTCCTCCCGCACGCTGAACCCCTCATTTCTGGCCCTTTCCCACCCCACACCCCTTCCCACACACCAACCCCTGTCTCAGCTTGGAGTCTCTGCTGCCAATGTCGGTCACTGAATCCGGTAATTTGTCAAGTGTCCATTGTTGAAGTGATGGTGCTGACCCCTGAATAGAATTCAGGTCTCCTGATTTCCAGTCTTGTGCTCTATCCACTTGATCACACTGCCTACAAAGGTTGATACAGGGTGAGGGAAAAACGTGTAACATACAAGTACAGCATAGAAGTTCCTTTTTTTTTTTTGGTGTTTTAAAAATATACTTTTTGGTGGGTTTTCAACATTTGATGATTTATGTAGGCCCAGAGGTGGGAGAGAAGGAAAGACAGCTGTTCTGCCAAGTCTCACAGTTTTTTCAGGAGCACTGCTATATTTAGTGCTTTTCTTAAAGCCCCAGCTCCTGGAAGCATGTGTGTGAAAACCTCAGCTTACTTTTTTTAAAAAAAAATAAAAGTTTCTAGCCTCATGGTTGTGGAGAAAAGCAGGTAACTGTGAACTCTGAAATCTCAAAAACCAGAAGGCCAAAAGGTCAGTCAAAATGTATTATCTTCTTTAAAAAAAATCCATGATCTTAAGGCAATTTCCTGATATTTTGAGCCAGATTAATAACATTTGCGAATTTGGGGTTGGTAATAGAATGTTTGAAGGGATTAGCTAAAGAATAAAAACAAAGAAAGGAAGGTAAGAGGATGGGGGACAAAGAATGGACGAGCAGGGGAAAGGGTGCTCCAGTGAAGAGACTGTGAGAATGGAGATTATTGGAGCAAATAGTCAATCAGCAGAGAGAAAAGAATAAAAATTGTAAAACCATCTGATGATGTACACTCTAGATGGGCCCATAGATAACTGAGGCACAAGGGAGAAACAGACATGAGAAAAAGCAGTGGCAGGGAGTGGGGTCGGGGACAGTGGGAAAACATTCAGAGGAGGGGAGGAACAGACATGAGAGCCAACCTGGGGTACTCCCTCCCTCTCCCCCTCCCCCTCTCCCCATCACCATTGTAAATTATCATTGCAGAAGATTCCCCATCATGCTATGTGTCGGGGACCCAGTTACAGCATGGTTCCATTTTGTAGTGTGATGGGGATACCGCAAAGTTCCAGACAAAGTCTTGAGCAAATCACATCCAAGACTTTACCATGGTTTGGGAAGGATTCCATGTATGCTGCAGAGTGAGTAAGTGTTGTAATTAGAACAAGGGATAACTATGTAGGAATCTCACCTTCAGACACAGTTTAAAATGATAGTGTAGACATGCCCTATATGAGTGGTCTGAATAGGGCCAGTTAGTTACATTTTCGTATGATGATAACTAGAAAGGAATTTAAGCAGTAAACCCAAACAATCCATTAATAAGTGTAAAGTAACACAGCAGTGTATTAATTCAAGGAAGCTGTGTTGGAGCATACAGTTACTCTTGGAACCTCTGCTTTGTCTTGAATTCTAGTCCATGTATGAAAAAGCACTCCATTTTGTGTTACAAAAGATCAAAGTCTGGTGCTGGGCTGGCCATCATGACGGTGCACTCAGACCACCCTTGCAGGTGGAGTGACTTGTATTGCTTGTGGCTGCATCACAAGTGGGCTGGGTAGTCTCTGGAAGGAGCTGTCCCCCAGTCCTCATTAGCCTGAGAGAGATGTAATAAGTGCCATAGAAATTAGAACTGAAGAGACTCTTCAGGTCATCTAGTCAGTTCCTCTACTGATGCAGAATTGTGCTTTACAGGATGTTTTTCTAGTACTTATCAAGGCTAATTTTTAAATGTCTCATGTCATGGGTCTCCTGCCATTTCCCTGAGGACACTATTCCCCAATATACTCCAATTTTTCTCTGCTATTTAGCCTGGATTGTATTTCTCAGAGCACATTAATAGAATGAAATGCTTGCTCTCTCGTTCACACACACAAAATATAGACTCCCTCCCCCGACCCTGGTTAGCTGAGGGAGGTGTTTAATTTCCTTCCCATCCTCCACGTCTCCCCATGCCCCCTGCCAAATCCAAATAGAGGTTATGGAATTCTTGGGCTACCTAATAGAGAAGTTTGGAAATCACTCTCACCTGCGCTGGGAGGTTGATATGGCGGACTTAATATAATCAAACTGTATCAGCGGAGATAGCACAACACAGGTATCAATTCAATTATGAGTATTTCATAAAACAAAGCTATTATTTCTGGCATACGGTAAACTTGTGGTAAGGGTCTTCAGAGGAAATTTAGGAGGAAGAAATCTCCTGAGAGAAAACAGAAGGAAGCTATTTTTTTAAAAAAAAGCAAGCAAAAAAACTAACCCAGTGAATCAAATGTGTGCAGTCTTAGCTTAAGGCAAGTTTATTCCAGAGAAAACACTGGAGCCATTTATTATATAAAATACAGTATTTTGGGTGAGACAGAATATTGATGAGGAAATGAATGCAGATGAGCCAAATAAAATACTAGGTGTCTTTTATTAAAAGCTAACTGTAAATAATTTTTACATTCTGTAGATAACAGAAACATATGGAGTCTTAAGATTTATTGCAGATTGTTCATTTCTTGTATGTAAGTGTGAGGACAATAAACAAAGCTCCGAGATATAGTGCCCATTGTATCAAATCAGCACACCAGCTCCCAAATTTTAGCAATGTTTGCATCCAGATCCAAACTTTGGAGTTGGAGCCTATTTGTACTTCAGTTGCACTATTTGAAAAACCTCAGAGCATTGTTGATATTTCTGAAGTGAACAATAGTCGTTACATCTGGAGGTGTTTAATTTCCTTCCCATCCTCCACTTCTCCCCATGCCCCCTGCCAAATCCAAATAGAGGTTATAGAATTCTTGGGCTACCTAATAGAGAAGTTTGTCCTTTTTGTTTTAACTTATGTTAATATCTGTGAAAATGTGGATGTGTGACTTGTAATACTAGTTTGTAACAAGCTAATATGAGCTTTTAATATAGAATCACAGTAACCATTTTTAAAAGTTAATCTTTAGATACTGTTGATGTCATAGAAGTTGCTACATATGAACAAACATTTTAAAATATAAATGTTGCCTTAAATTTATTTCATTATGCAACAGATGTTTAGTGTAACCCTCTTGGTTTTTTACAGTGATCCAGCTGCCAAAGCTCTCTGGGAGTCCTTAATGAATCTCAGACAAAAGGAAGCTGTGATGGAAGTTAGGAGACACCTAGTGGAGGCTGCAAGCAGAGAAAACTTGCCCATTAAGATGAGCATGGGTAAGCATTGTAATATACCCTTCACTAGGTGGCTATAACGTGGAATATTTCAGCATCCATACTTCCTTCAGTCCCAAGCATTTAAAGCAGTGGTACCCAAACTTTTTCTCTCATGTCCCCTCTTAACAGTAATGGCATGTGTCCAGGCGGCCCGCCTGGGCCGGCAGTGGAACTGGCAGCCTGGGGACTGGGAACTGTGACCTGAGGAGGGCCAGGAGTGAGCTGGGACTGCAGCTGTGGTCAGGGGCTGGAGCTGGGGGTGGGGCCAGAGTGGAGCGGGGGACAGAGGAAGGGTAGGTGGTGCTCTTTCCCTGCCCCCCTGAGTGGGCTGGCCTGTGCCCTGTTGCACCCTCCCAGATGTTTCTCCACACGCGCTCCCAGTGGGGCACATTCCACGATTTGGAGACCACTGATTTAAAGCATTTACATTATTCTCTGAATTCTTATACCACCGTAGTCAGTTGGCCTCGGGTGAACTTTTGGGATGCATGAGTACATTTTGTACTTAAGCATGATGCAGTTGTGTTTTTGGAGATTGGTAGTAAAAAAGATGCATTTTAAAAAAAAAAAAAAAAAAAAAGATTCAAAAGCAAATAAAGTGGTAGAGTTACATGGAGGATGATAAATACACTGACACAAGTGCTTAGTGTTACTTCTTTCTTTTGTATTATCAAGAATGACAGTTTGGGGCATGTTTACAGAGAGTAGTCTGCTGAGCTTCTGTTCTCGACAAGCAGACAATCTAGCTAGTAGCAGAACTTTTGGAATCTGTGCTGATCTCTCTTTTTTTTTTTTTTAAACTGAGTTTTCTGTGAAGCAAGGCGACCTCACAAAAAGCTGATAACAATATTTAATATGTTTTTAGAGTCAGAGTCCTTAGAAATATGCTAGCTGCGGGACATAAAGGGTTTACAGCTTTTTGAGTATGTAATTCTAATTGGGCAAAAACAAAACAAAAATACATTGAAATGCAAGAAGTTAATGGTAGGCTTACATATTTAAAGAAGTCTTGAAATACAAAAAAAAGGAAAATTCTTGTGATAGTATTAACTCACTGATCTTACCTATTGTATATTCTTTATGCACCTGATATACTTAAAGTATACATTAATAGACTAGTAATCAGAAACACTGTATTTATGTTGAGAGGCAGCAAATGGAGGAGACTGACAAAGACCTTTCCCAGTACTTGGAGAGGTTGGGGAGCAACTAGAGATTCTTTACAAACACCCCATTAATTCTGAACACATGGGCATATTTTAGGGATCTTAAAGAAGACCTTCATGTCCTGAGGACATCCTTAAAGATCCTGAAGATATGTAGGAGAAGCACCATTGGTGGCCATCTGACCTCTCTATGGGAATGGGGCGGTGGGGGAGGGGAAGGAAGGTAACTGGAATCTTCACCCTATCTCCAGCCGGCCTAGGTGAGAAGGGGTTGGAACCTACGTGGGGAGTTGTGGGAGCCAGTGCAGAGGACAAGAGAAGATATTATCAGATCCTACATCAAGGAGGTGAAGAGCTATGACAGTACCAAAATGTTCCCTGATGCTGGAGAGAAAGCACGGAATGAATGAATTCTCTCAGAGCATCTGATCAATGCATTAGACACTAGTGAGACTACAAAGCAGGGGTTCCCAAACTTGTTCCGTGGCTTGGCCAGGGTAAGGCCCTGGCTGGCCGCAAGATGTTTTGTTTACCCGAGTGGCCGTAGATTCGGCCGCTCATAGCTCCCACTGGCCGTGGTTCACCATTCCCAGCCAGTGGGAGCTGCGAGCGGTCGAACCTACGGCCACTTAGGTAAACAAAACATCTTGCGGCTAGCCAGGGGCTTACCCTGGCCAAGCTACGGAACAAGTTTGGGAACCCCTGCTGTAAAGTGTTAGACCTGTGTCTTTGCATGACTCCATGCTGTTACTGGGTATTTCAGGGATATAATAGGACTCACCTGGCAATGTCGCTTTTTTCAAATCTGATCACTTCATTGTTTATGTTCTTATTTTCCAAAATGTTTACACTGCACGGTGTCTAAGGATGGATGTGATTTTTTTTCCCTTTTGATCTGACTAGAAGTTAAAACATTCCTGAACAACTTTGTAGTTTAAAAATGTGTGATTTACTCTTCAGTGAACTTAATGTATTTTGATCAGTGTGCTAATCAGAGATGGAAAAAACAGATCTCTTTCAGTAGAAGTTGTTGGATGAGCCATAATAAACCATTGGTGTATTTTTTTTTCTAATGTATCTTTGTCAGGGCCATGACACAGCTCTGCTAAAGCCAGATTTCCTGCTCCAAGACCTCCTGTCATATACTGTGTTGTTAACACAACTAACTGCAAAGGAAGCAGCAAACCCTTTTACAAGGAAAATATGTAGATATTTCCCTCCAGTGTTCAGTGTTTGTTTTTAAAAAGCAAAATTCGTATTTTTTACTCTGTTGTATGTAAATCAAGAATAGAAAACACTGAATAGGGAATTAAAAACTGGCTTGCTTTATCCCCTTAAACAGAGTTACTGGTCTGTCAGTGTTGGTGATACCAACAGTACACTGCAGTCTGGGTTGTTTTGAAAGAGTGGGAAGATGGCAAGTGAGGTACTGCTGTAGTGTCAAATCTAACTAGAAGAAAAAAGGTACTGTAAATTGGGAATATTTGCTTAAATAACCTCGAATGATGTGTGTGAAAGCACCCCCCAGGATGACTTGTTCATTCTTGAGTGATAGAAAGTATTAATTTTTATAATGGATTTAATTTTTGTTTTTAAAAATGGTTTCTCTCACTTTTGAGACTTCATGATCCATTAGCCATCTTTGCTTCTTTGTTTTGCTAATAAGCCAATAACCCTTCCTTCTTCCTGTGCTCCCTTCTCCATTCCCATGGTTTCAAATTAAGGGTCCAGAACTGTATGTAGACTCTTACTCACGTGAGCAGAAACTTCAGTGAGACTACTCGCAAGGAGAAGCATTTTCTGGATGTAGGGCAAAGGAGTGCCACAACAACTCTTCCTCCTTAAGGATTGGTGTTAAAAGTGATTTCTAAAAGTGCAATGTGTTGACTCCATAGTATTTGCTTTTATTGTGTGTATTTTTTTCTTTGACAGTAGAGGTGTGTGAAATGCTGTTTTGTATTTGGTATTACTACTATTGGTACATCTCATTTATTTTTTAAACTGTGGATTCGTCAATGCATAACTAGAAGAGCAACAAAGAATAGCTTTGGGACAGTCTTGCAAATGGAAAAGAGGGAGAAATAAGAAGCAGAAGCTAGAAATGAAGGCAGAAGTGTGTATGTGTGTGTCTAGTTTTCTAGAAATCATAGCTTCTCATTGGCTAATAAATGCAGGACACTTCTCCTAATGTCAGGAATGGTAATTGTTCAATGATGCATAACTGTTGAATGAAACTTTAAAACTGTACTGTGTCTTTTTAGTGTACAGTCCCGAATCTATCATGCTACAGAACACTTAAAGCCCCTTTAGACAGCGAGAAATTAAGTAGCATGTTGCCTATCAGTTGCTTCCTTTGCTGCAACAAAACAATTCTAGTTACCTCTTTTCTGCCAGATGCCTTTATCTTGTTAAAAGGCCACTTTAGATGTTTTGAGGACTCATATCAAATATCATTAAGCATCATTTTCCAACATGAAGACAGTCTCGAACACTTTTACTAAAGTCAGTTGTCACAAGCTAAAAGCTGTTTTTATGCTTGACAAAAGGAGTGAAATGCATTTGGAAGCAAAGCTTTAAATTCCAGTTGGTATTTCTGAGACCTCCTGTTGTGGGCAGCTGGCTGAAAAACTGTGACATATTTGACACTGACAGCATGGGGATCTTGTCTCAGAGTTTATTAACCATATTCTATCCTCCTGTAATACATGTAGAGAAAGTAAAAAACAAAAAACCCCAAACTTGTACTTGTTTCAGTGTACTAAAATATCCTTACCCACTCACTGCAATGAATCAAATCACTCTCCTGCCTTCCTCAGTGTGTGTGTGTGGGGGTGCATGTTTTTCCCAGACAAGCAAATACTAAGGACCAGCTTTTTCCTTTTTTGATTGGTCTTCTGTAACGGGAGCAGAGCACCTGTCAGAGGAACACAGCTTATTCAGTGTTGTTCCCGTGTATCCTGCAGAGTGCTCAGCACCTCTGCGGGGTGTTGAAGAATGCATCAGCTCTCCCACCTAGGGGTGGGAGGAGAGTGAGAGAGCTTATGGAACCAGCTGTGGAAGAAGAAAAGTTGTCATTGTAACTGTTCTCCTTACACCTGCTGGCAGCTCCATTTCCTCCACTCTTCAAGCTACAAGGATGAACAGAGGGGGAAAATTCTGCATAACTGCCAGGAGAGATAGAGAGGGAACAGGTGCTCCTTGCCCTTCCAGCAGCCAAGAGGGGGTTCTGAGTAAGACAGAAGTCTAATCTCACCACTTGGGCACTGCTTTTGAACTTCACTAGTGCTGGGATCCATTTCTGTGGTCAGCCTTCACTAGTATGCAACTTTGAGCTTCATTTTAATATTTAGGCCCAAACGAAGTTTTAAGCATTAACACACTCAATGAAAGATAAAGATGAAGATTGGTTAGGAGAATCCCAGGAAGCAGCAGCGTCAATTTAAGGCTATATACAAATCACCATTCATAAATCAATGTGGAATTGTGTTCATGCCTTATTAACCAGATAACTTATTATCATGCCAATAATTAACCTTATTGGACTGAGCAAAATGGCTAGTGTCTTCCTATTAAGGGCTTGACTATGGTTCCATGACAAATCCCTAATTCTAGGGAATTATGACTCACTTGTATAAACTGCCCCCAGTCTTCAGCTGAGTAAACTGCAGTGGTTTGTTAGTTGAAAGGAGTTGGGGGTAGATTAAATCCCCCCTCTGAACTCAACCATTTTAACAGGGTTTTAGTCTGTAGGGACTAATGCTTTAGAGAAGTGGTGGGAAACAATTTTGAGGACATAATGCTGAGCTGAGTGGGCAAGGTGTGGAATGTTGCTCTAAGGTTCTTTTTGGCTATGTATCATTATTGCTGGCAAAACTATCATCAGATTTGATGAGAGAGCTTCTGAAACAGCTGGAGGCTGTTGTGAGAGGCCTGGATATCAAGGAAAGTGCAGCAGGGTGGGGAGAGCAGCACTGGCAGAATTTTCTGGGAGCTCAGTAATAAATACAATTCCAAGGTGGCTAGATCTCCCTGATGTCTGCTGAGGAGGAATTTTGCTGAGAGTGTGCTGTTTTCCCCTCTGAATTCTTCAGTCAGCTTGTGCTGTGGTTTCCAGATGAGAATGAATTCTGTGGAGTGTGTGCCATTTTCAGATGGGGTTTTTCCCTTCAAAGATGTCAAAAGGGAAATTGGCCTCTCTAGCTGCTAGTAACAGCAACATGGTCAAAGACACAGATGTGGTACCATAATTTTACAGTCTCAGTGTGAGATTCCTGTCCAGCTGACTTGCTAGAAAATACATCAGAAATGTTTATCAAACATACTGATGCTTCGAAGTAGCATCTGGATGAACTTCAGATAATTTTGTCAAAGGAAAACTTGAGGACCTGGGGAACCATCTCACAGAACTAGACAAAGAACTAGAGTAAACTTGAAGGCCTACTAGAGGCCAAAAGTATGAGTTTGCCTCCCTTCTCCATAGGAGGGCCAAATGTGTTTTTAGGCACTGCTAGATTAGGGAAAAGGGATTTCCTTTTATTCACATGACTCTGCGTCTCAATTAAGAGCATACTTGAGTTCCTAACACTCAAATCTGAGTCGAGATTTGAAGGAGGTAGACTAAATTCTAGGTACTATTTTACATTGGGACCATTGTATTATTTTTGATTTTTATGCTATATTTGGATTATTTATCAATGGTTTTAGAGAGAGAAGATGGGTGATGTAATATCTTATATTGGGCCACCTTCTGTTGGTGAGAGAGACAAGCTTTCTAACTTACATAACAATGCTTTGGCATTTAATCTTAAATGATTTTACAATCCATATGCAAAAATAGTTACTTGGTTTTTGAAGATTTAATTTGTTGTGGTGTTCAGTAGTAATTTTTTACCATTTGTCTTGTGAATTACTTGTTCATTGTGCATACTATTTATTGCAATACACTCCATATTAAGAGTGTTTCAAAGGGTGGAACCGAAGTCATGGGGTCGAGATTGTTGTTATGGCAATAGATCAGAGGATTGTGGGAGTTGCTCTAATTGGTTCCTTCTGATTGAATGTATTTCCCAGAGCAGCCCCAGCTAGTGTGTAAAGTCCAGGTGCAACTCTGGTCTTTTTGTTTTGGTTGGTTGGTCTGTTTTTGTTAGAGTTCCATAAATATTTGAGAACCATTTATACTGAGCTACTTGGAATACTATGATACTTTATTATTCAAAATAGTAAATGAAATAGCTCCATCCTGCTTCTCAAACAACTGTTTGTGTATAGTAGTAGGTGAATACTGTTAGACTACGTCTACCCTACAAATTACTTTGGTATAATTTACTCCACTTCAGAGTGTATATAATCCATGCCCCTGAGCGATGTAAATTATACTGACCTAAGTGCTGGTGTGAACAGTGCTATGTCGACGGGAGAGCTTCTCCCACTGACATAGCTACCGCCTTTTGCATAGGCAGGAGTTATTAAGCCGATGAGAGAACTTTCTCCCATCTGCGTAAAGCATCTTCACTAGAAATGCTTCAGGGGCACATCTGTATTGATACAGCTGCACCACCGTTATTGCTGTAGAGTAGAAATAGCCTTAAATACCAAGAGAAGATAAATATTTGTTCAGTGCAATTCTGATTTGCTAGTGTGTCGATGACTTATCATTATTTCTGTATTTTGGTACGTTAGACACATTGTAGCTTTTATAGAAAATCATTCAGTTAAATTAAACAGTTAAAAATAGTCTGTTTTTAACAAACCTTTTGCTGAGACCATTTTGGAGGTACAGTTATTTAAAGATCTCTGTGATATCAAAGGAGAATGAAGTCATTTAGGAATGGATGTCTGATGCAACTTGCTTTTACTTAATTACAGTCAAATTGTTTTTAACAGACTTTGAGAGTATTATTCATGATCAATAATTTAGGTGCAGCTGGATTTTATGAGCTCCATTCTGGTGTTAGGGTCCCACTCAAACCAGAGAAGAAATGTTGCTGCCTTTCCAACTTTAGTAGAAGTGCTGTTGCTTGTCCGGTCCTGATATGCTCTCTGACTCCATTGCTAATATTGTGATCCTCTTAGTGATCCTCTGAACGTGACAGTCGGTGATTCTGTTGTTGAAAGCTGTGCTGTTAACATATTACTTGACAGTAATAGAAACCTTGCTACAAATATCTTTCTGTTGTCTCAAAAACAGACTAGTTTGGCAGTTTTAAAAGAGGATGGTAAATCTAGCTTGAGTCTGAATCCCTTTATTAAGTTCCCTTATTGATGTAATGAATGATCAAAGTTGAAACACCAGTACGGTAACAGAAACCAAGTGCTCTCTGCTATTACTTTAATCCTCATTAATGGGAAGAAAGCCTTCTCGGTTTCTTCCTATTAAAGTATACAGAATGCAACTTGAAAGTCTTAGTCTTTCAATTTTTAAAGATCCCAGGAGAGACCTACACTAACTACTTAGCCCAGCATCAGGCTTTGTAAAAGATGGTGTGGTCAGAACACTGTAACTCCCTAGAGTAGTTTGGTAACTCCCTGAATAAAGTTTGAACTGAACTTCCAAACTCCGGGTAGGCGCCGGATGTGCCTGGATATTTGGCCTGGCCTTAGGGAACGTGAAAGAATAGCCTGTGAGGTAATTTAGAGAAGTTTGGGGATGGGCATTAGGCTGGAGGATTTTTTTTTCCTATGGAAAATTGGTCTGGAATGCTGTTTACAGAGAGAAGACCAGCAACTTTTCCATATGCTGGGAATATGCAGTATCTGAGATCTGAAACAGATCTAGAATAGGAAGCAGACTTTAAAAAAAATCACTTGCATGATGATATAAATAACAATACATTTATTAATGTGCTATTTCTAGAGACAGCATCAGTCCAAAAGTATTAAAGACTCAATACTATCAAGTGAAGGGATCAAATAAGCTTCAGAAATATCTATAATACTTTTCACAAAAATTACCTGATTACTGTATGATATCATTACAACCCTATTGCAAAATATTCTTGTGAAGGGGAATTCTAATTGCCTGGCACCCTTCTGCCTAAAATCTAAACCTTAACAGTGTTGACTTAGCTTTGCATGCGATATATAACTGTTCATAAATACATCACTACTTGTCTGTTGTATTTCTTAGCATCAGTATTTATATTTAGCCCGTATGTCTGTGCTAATTTGGCCCACAACAATACCTTCTTTGGCACTGTTCGAGAGTGATTATGGCGGCCTTCTCCATGCCTGTGGCTGGTACACAGGTGGTCACTAGCGCCTTTCCTTGTTTCCCTTAAGGTGGCAGGGATATAACTATATTTAGGGTCAAATTGTTCCCTTCTGTGTTAAAATCCATTGAAGTGGACTCTGGGACAAGAAATCTCCAAAAGGATCCCCTTGCAGAGGTCTCTCTAGAAGAGATTTACAAAATAGACTATGTTCTTTGAGAATGTCCGTGCATATGTGGAATCTTAGTCAGAATCTCCTCCCATCTGAAGTTGGTGATTATATAAATGGTGCTTCCTTCCAACCCAAGGTACATATGGAAATAGAATTTAGAGTGCCTTAGCTTTAATAATTCATTTCCCCAGTCACTGGAAGATTTTGACTATGTCTTCCTCTGAAGGCCTTTCCACACAAATCCTTTTTTTTTTCCAGTTTATTTTTTTCTTATTCTTCTGGTAGCTTTTGTGTATAAGACTTTCCATATATTTCTTCATTAATAGTTTTCTTGTATAACCAAGTATGTAAGGTCACACTTTCTTAGACATACGTTCATATACATGTAAATGTACGGTTCTTCTGAGTAGCACAAATGTATGAGACAAAGAACAGCTCATTTCTTCAGTAAAGGACAGTTTAAAGTTGAAGTGTTTACTTAAAAGATTTGTAGAGAATTGAAAGTCAAAAGTATAGGAAGCAAAGTGATCAAGTATTTTTTTAATCTGTTCTTTCATATTAAGGTTACATGCATTGGCTCAAATTGTACAATTTGTGAGGCTCACTTGGAGCTGAAAACACTAATCTTGGTCTTTCTTTCACTGAAATATCATTTTTTCTACTTAAAATGCCCCCGTTTTTTGTTTGTAATTTCACAGCCATATCTGTGCAAGTCCCACAGCCATGCTAACACTAAAGCATCATCTGCTTTAGTTTGTTTGTATTAAACAAAAGTCAAATGTACTAATGCGTGCAGCCCAACAAGCATCTACAGAGCCTGGCTTCCCAGACCTACTATGCCTTTCCTATCCCACTGCAATTTAGTGAGGCTGCTCTTCTTTCTCACTGGTGTAGTTGGACTCTATTTTATTAGTTTTAAAAACACAGATGTGTTTATTTTTGTAAAGGTTTCCCTTGGTACGTGTGCCCTGTTTTGGTATGTATTCCACTGACTTATTATTACATGTTGATAGTTGGCTTGATAAGTTAGCAGTGCCCTCTAGAGGAACATAAGAACTTTAAGATGTAATTTTTGCATATGTGTACAAAAGGAAATTATTGATGCTTTTCAGAGTCAGTGCATGATAATCTGTCAAAGAAAACTGATTTCAGGAATCAATACTGGATCTTTCAGTTGCTTGAAATGTATTGTTTTAATAGAAGATTTATTAAAAATATCGTGAAAAGAAAAGCCCTACTATCAATTTATTTTTAAAAGGTGGGTTTATTAGAAACTTCGGGGTTTAAAAAAGGCAGAGGTCATTATGTCAGGCTTCTCTCTTAGCTTCATTCAATTTCAAGTATTATTGTAATTTTTATTATGTTTTCATGAACAGCTTAGAAAAGTTCAGGCAGGGATGAACTTCAATAGTATGAAGTGTAAGGCATGCACATAGGATCTAATAATAAGAATTTCTGTTACAAACTCTAGGCTCATTAGTTGGAAATGACAGAGGAGGCAAGAGACCTGAGTGTGTTGGTCGATTGCAGGATAACAATGAGCCACAAATGTCATGTCGCTGTGAAAAAGGCAGCTGTGATCCAGGCATGGCATTTCCATTGAAGAGATATTTAAGCTAAAGGAAAATGTTGGCACAAATGGAAATAAACTGTCCATGGAAATTCAGGCTGGAAACCAGAAGGAGGTGTCTAATGATCAGAGGAGTGAGATTCTGAAACAATCTCCCCATAGGCAAACAGCATAATTAGTTTTAAGACAAAGCTGGACAAATTTATGAGTGGGATTATATATGGAGGTATTGCTTGTGATGGTGCGGGCAGGTCTTAGGAGCCTTGGGGATCCCTTCCAGTTTGTCCTAAAGCTTATGCTCCTGGCTTCAGGTGGTCATCTACAGGGGTCAGGGAAGGATTTCTCTCTTCTCCCCTCAGTGTATTCTAGGGTGAGGGGTTTTTGCTCTTGTTCATCTGAAAACGCAGAGATGTCCATGGTGGGAGATGGGTTTGGCCAGTGATCTGAGTTGGCACTGTGCATTCTCTTTACCATGAGCTTAGCTGGCTGGTCCTTGGTCCTATGCTCAATATCTAACTGATCACTGTGCATGGGATTGGGAAGGAACTTTCCTCGGTCAGCTTGGCAGTGACCTTGGAGTTTTTTCATCTTCCGCTGCAGTATTGGGGACGCTTGCTAGGATTATCTGGAGATATTTCACTTAATCATTTCCCTGCCACTGCAGGGGCCTTGCATAATCTCTGAGTGTGGCATATAATAGTTTAGTCTCCTGTGGGCTGGAATACTTTGATCTAATATTGTTTGTTGGGTTTACTAGGCAGGAGTCTGATGTTGATGGCCTGTGAGGTGCTGGGGTTGGAATGGATGAGACGATGGTCCCTTCTGACCTTAAACTCTAGGTAGACATACACCACTATTTCTGTTTGTGGGTTACTTCATGTTTTGCTCCCTTGAGTTTCTATCAGATACAGAGGTGTCTGGAAATTGTAGATGTAAATTGTTTTATGTCTTGTAGTCAGAGGCAGTGTGGGCTTGTGGGATGAGCATAGGACTGAGAAGCAAAGATCCATAAAGACAACTGAAAAGGCAAAGACTTTGAACTTGATAATAAATTTGCAACCTTCCTTTATGATGACTGTGTTCAGTATACCATAAAATAGGAAGTGTTAAAAAATTGGATTGAAACGTTTCATCCTGAATATACTACTTTAAATGGATTTAAACTCACAGGTCCCTTACTAGATGCTGCAAATGAAGAAACACAGGAAAAATTGAAAGTACTAAAAGGATCAACATTATGGTTAATGCAAGATGGCACGTCAAACATGAGAAATGACCAGATAACAGCTACAAGCATCCAGACAGGAAAGAATGTGTTGATTCTACAGAATATTGTGACCAAGATGTAGAAGGTGATATTCAATAATGCAGAGAAAAAATATAACAATAAGGACCTTGCTGTTTGTTCAAACAGTGAAAATAAACAGAAAAGATGAGAGGATTTTTTGGGTGCAATTATCTTTATTATTTATTGTTAATGTTTGTTATGGTGTTTCCTTGGTGCCAACCAGAAATTAGGGACCCATTGTGTTAGGCACTCTACAAACACAAAAAAATAGTAGCCCTGAACAGTTTTTAGTCTAAATAATTTCAATATAGCTAGAGGTTGGGCACACTGTTCAAATGTCATGAGAAAAAAGTAGATGCTCCCTGACTTACACAAGCATTCCGTTCCAGAAAGCCTTGTGTAAGTCAAATTTTGCATAAGTCGGAAACGTATCTCTGACCATTATGCAAAAAGAAGGCCTATTTTTAGTTTATGGAGCTTTTTCTATAAGCGCGGATTTGTGTAACTCACATTTCCGTAAATCGGGGAGCATCTGTAATGCCTAATGCAGTCCAAAGCCCATTGTGGAAGTTTAAAACTTTGTATGCAGATAGCATCAGCCTCATGGTCAGTCGGTTGCTTGGCTGGTTAGTTTGTTGATTGGATTGGATTTTGATTAGCTTTCTCTCCCACAATTTAGGCTCTAGCATATTGTAATTGGTTTGATTGAAATGTGGTAATTGTCTTCATATTATGAAAGCAAATGTGAATGGGAGGACGGACTTAAAAGTTGATAGATTTACTAAACTAAGGGATTTTTAGCAGGCAGGTCGGGGGTTAATTGGTCATTCACTAGGTTTTGTTTTCTTTCAGACCAGGGAAAAACAGCAACCCCAAATATTGGAAGCTTTTTGCAGGTAGGGTACCAATTTTGGTCCATACACAGCAGACCTTCCTCATTCAAAATTCCTGCTGATGTATATCATAGCTGATGTACAGTCTTGGACATTAAAGTCTGGTCTATTGAGACAATTAATATTGATCAGACAACCTGTGCCATTACATACCCTATCTGAAAAGTGCTTTGAACTATCTTGAGAGCATGGTGGACCATGCCACTGTGACCTGGAAACTTCTTAGTGCCTCCTGGCAGAGGGCACAGAGCGGGTGCATAGGAATTACAGGAATCTCCTGAGTCTGGCATACACATTCTAATTCACCAAAGAATGTCATATAAGGTCTCAGATAAAAACTGGTGTCACAGTTGTCATCAATATCATTGCAACATGCATGTACAGATGTCGTGTAAAGAGTTAAACAGATGCTCCCCAACTTACGGAAATCCAAGCTTACAGAAAAAGCTCTGTAAGCTAAAAACATGAGTTTTGTTTTTGGGGTGTTTTTTTTTGCATAATGGTCGGAGATACGGCTCTGACTTACACAAATGCCGAGTTACACAAGGCATTCCAGAACGGAACGCTTGTGTAAGTTGAGAGCATCTGTATGTATATATATACTGAAAATATGTTCATAAAGTCTGTGTCTAGGTACGGTCACCAGTAAAGTAGAAGAACAAGTTTTGTGTCAGAGAAGAGAAGTCTAGCCATGGACCTATTTACATGTAACTTGTGTAGGCTCGTTCACAGTGGGTATCCTGTCCCACTCTAAACTGAATGTAAATGAAAGATTGTAAGAACTCCAGAAAGAAACTAAAATGAAGACAGAAACAGTGGGAGAGGAGAACACTTCAAAGATTTGCTCTACTATGTTTGAGGGTAAAGATACCCTGGTATCACTCACCTCAGAAGCAAATGAACAGCAAATTTTCTTCATGAAAGTGGAGTCTCCACCAAGCTTGGCTGGAAATGCTGTAGAGCAGTGGTTCTCAAACTGGTGGTTGCGGGCCAATTCGAGGGGGGGTCGTGAGCTCCGGGTGCCACTGAAGTGCAGCGGAATAGAACGCTTCTGCTTTCTGTGGGATTTCCGCGGACATGCTGTGCGCCTCTGAGTGTCCGGCGAAAAGCCACTGAAGTGAATGTTTCCCGTTTTGGCGGATACTCTGATGCTTACAACATGTCTGCCGAAATGCCACTGAAAGTGGAAGCATTGTATTTGGTGGCATTTCGGCAGGCATACATAGGTCGTGACAGCCAGCAGTAAAGAGAAAAAGGGCCGCGAGGCTGCAAAGTTGAGAATTGCCGCTGTAGAGAACTTTGGGTGAGACACTGCTTTAGACAGTAGGTTAACCGATAAGGTGAGTTTAGTCTCTAGATAATATGTTACGTTTTTGTTTTATGTGTAGCCATTTGTTTCCAATATTTTCACCATCACTTAAATATCTGTTCTTTGATAATAAACTTATTCTTGTTTTCACTATAATATATCTAAGTGCTGTGGTGTTAAGCAGAGTGCTGGTTCTGAGTTGTATCTTACAAGCTGGTGTGCACTGTTCCTTTGGGGACAGAAGGCCTGGTAATTCTGTAACTGTTCAGCGGATAAGGGGCTGGACACTTCAGGGAGCTCTCCGAGAACTCAAAGGTTGGTGTGAAACCATTGCTACAAGTACAGAGAAAGCGAGGCCTGGAAGGCAGTGCTTGTGCTGTCAGAGTTTGATGGTTTCAGGGACCTGATCCACAGCAGGCACAGACAAGACCACTTCATGCTAAGGGCAGTGTGACAGGTTAGATCACAGAAACCCCCTTACAGTTGCCAACTGATGTGCCAAGACTACTTCTGTTCCTGCTTCCTTGCCCTACCAGCCTGGGACTCCAGAGCCCTGCCTGGTTTGAGTCAGATTTGCTAGCCTGTTACAAACCCAGACCCAAGTCTGAACCACATCCCCTAACAGCTGTAGGCTCAACTGAAAACAGATTAAGAAGTGTTCCTGTCTTTAACACTCAGAGGCTCAGCTCCTAATGGGGTCCAAACACCAAGTAAATCTGTTTTACCCTGTATAAAGCTTATACCCTGTATGAATTCAGCCTGTTCACAAAAGTAGGTATCTTGAACATTAAAAACTTCATATATCTTTACAGGCTAAATGTAGTTGAAGAAGCATAGGTCAGAGCAGAATTTGGCTCCTGATACTTTAGGATATTACTGTAGTAGGTAAATGTTGGGGTAGTCTTTTTTTCTTCATCTTATGTAACAGCTGAATATTTATTTAGTAAGTATGTTTAATAGTTGCTTAACTTTGTTCTTTTACCTTGGAGAAGGAGGTAGTAAGGTCCATTATGATTTATAGGAAAATAAGATACAAAAATTCAGTTTAAAATAAAATTCCAGTTCTCTGCTTATCTTACAAGAAGTGCATAATATAGACTAGATAATTTATTGTGCTGCTTCATATCTTTTGCAGAGCTCATAGGCTAAACTGTATTTCAGAGTTTCAAATATACTATTTTAGTCCTATCTTTACTTAGTGAATAACCTTAGAGCATCTATAATCTCAGTGGTGTAAGATGGGTAACAGTTCAAGCCCTAATAAAATTGTAAAAGCATATCATACTTGTGTCTCCTAGCTCACTTACTTTGTACTTTATTGCTGTAAAACTGTTAGCAGATGGAAGTGAGACATTATTGGAATCCAGTGCAGTGATGCGAAACAGCAATATACTGGTAGTATGTTATCTTTGATTAAATTATAGTTGGCACATGGAAACAGTACTATTTGGCTAACCTTATTGTTATTCCTTTTAATAAAGGAGTTTGCTGACAATAGCTTCTTTGTGAGTCTGGAGTTTTTGGAAAAAGCTCTTTATATTTTTAATCTCAATTTTTGTTGTAGACGGAAAACTCAAAACACTTAATTTGAATTCATGAGCAGGTCTCTTTATATGTCTGGTTGTTATTACAGCTTAAAGGTAATTCTAAAAATTTAAAAGAAAACAGAAGTGTGTTGATCTTGTAAGAAAGCTACAATTAAATCCAATTTTATTATGATGTTGATGTAAAATTGCAAATTGTTATTATCAACTTCATCAGAGACTCATAGACTTTAAGGCCAGAATTCTGGCTGCTAATAAAATAAAATTGTATTAGTTCTTTATTAATTTACTCTTACTTTACATAATTAGTGGCCTGTTTTCCTATGATCATTTATGGTAAACATTAATGCTCTGATGCATATCCACCACATTTTAGCTTCAGGAAGTCCAAAGGTTTAAATTAAACTTGCATTATCTTTCAGTATTGTAAATCTTTTCATGTAATTCCTTTGAAATTTGGTTTGGCTTTAAAAATGGGAGGATCATGATTTTGTGGTATGAGAAACTGACAAAAATAGTGTCTTAGACTGCTTACTTAAAAATAATGAAAGCTTTGGTTCTGGATTATCAGAAATACATAGTTTCAACTCATTATAATTCGGATGACACTTTCTAATGTTTAGGAAAGAGGTAATACATAACAATATCTGCAATCGACTTCTGACCCCCAGGTCGTCATAACATGTTGAGGCTATTTTAGGCACGTATCCTGAGATATAAAGCAGGCAAAATGTGCCCCAAAATACCTCCATCAGTGTTTACTGATTATCCACTACCCAATAGTAGATATAAAACTAAGTCAATGTCTCTATTATGTAGAAACAAACTGTACTCTACCTATATATGCATCAAAAACAACTGACAACACTGGGGGCACCACTGTGCCCTGTGAAAAGGAAATGGGTGCATTGCCACTTTTTGGTCTCTGCTGAAAGTAGCACATATACAAATATACAAGTACACATGGATACTTCTTTTGTTCATTGGATCAAGAAAAGTCATAGAAGCATAGAATATCAGGGTTGGAAGGGACCTCAGGAGATCATCTAATCCAACCCACTGCTCGAAGAAGGACCAATCCCGAACTAAGTCATCCCAGCCAGGGCTTTGTCAAGCCTGAATTTAAAAACCTCTAAGGAGGGAGATTCCACCACCTCCCTAGGTAACCCATTCCAGTGCTTCACCACCCTCCTAGTGAAAATGTTTTTCCTAATAGCCAACCTAAACCTCCCCCACTGCAACTTGTGACTGATACTCCTTATTCTGGCATCTGGTGCCACTGAGAACAGTCGAGATCCATCCTCTTTGGAACCCCCTTTCAGGTAGTTGAAAGCAGCTATCAAATCCCCCTTCATTCTTCTCTTCTGCAAACTAAATAATCAGCCTCTCCTCATAAGTCATGTGCTCCAGCCCTTTAATCATTTTTGTTGCCCTGTGCTGTACTCTTTTTCCAGTTTTTCCACTTCCTTCTTGTAGTGCAGAGTACTGGACACAGTATTCTAGATGAAGCCTCACCAGTGCCAAATAGAGGGGAGTGATCACGTCCCCTGATATGCTGACAGTGCCCCTACTTATACAACCCAAAATGCTGTTAGCCTTCTTTTGGGACCCAGTTTTGTGGGAAATAGCGTCTTTTCTTTGGACATACAGCCTAAGCTGAGATCAGCAGAGGCTCTTCAGCTGAGTGTCCTCCACTCCAAGCAACAAAATTGCTGTTAAGATGTTCTTTGAGAGGAGTTCTGAGACTGGAATTCACTCCCCTCGTTCTGCCAGCGCTCAGATCTGTTAACATTTCAGACTTATTGCAAAACCCCCTTTTTTTCCCTTCCCAGACATTTGGGAAGTGGGTGGGCTGAGGTTTGGAGGTATTGTCTGTTATTTTGCCTTCTGCAGAGATGTTTTCATTTATTACCATGTTTACAAGGGCATGTTTGTATATTTATTGCTGAAGTGGGATTCAGTCCGGTCTATTAATTTTCATAATAAATGTCTGAATGTAGCAGGGGCCAGAGTCTGAGATGAGTGCTTGTTTGTTTTACAAACATAAATAAACAGTTGCCTCTTGCTGTATCCCTTGTCAAAGTTCACTTCCTAATCTCTACTTAGTTTTTAACTTTTGTGCAAGAAAGGATATTCTTAATTTATTTCTATCCCTTAGAAAGACAGTATGGCCTTTACCTTTGTTATATAGGAAGACTTTAGAATTAGGTAGCTACTTTGTTAGCCTAATATAGTCCCCGATCCTGAAATTCGTTCCTTGTGATCAAGCCTCTGTGTCCATACAAAAAGCAGCGAGGTTCTGCATAGGTCCAGTGTTCTGGAGCTGAGTATGGGCAAAGCGAATCAGAGGGCGAAGTGGGGGGAAGAGAGGTCAGATGAGGATACACACACTTTATAGAGAAAAATATATGGAAATTATAAATATTACAGGTGAAATCCCGGCTCTGTTGAATTCAGTGGAACTCTTGCCATTAAGTTAATGGGGCCAAGATTTCACCCTACGATTTCATGTTCACGATTTCATGGAACTTTCTCTTTTTACTATTCTAGATCTAACTGAGATATTATACATAACAAATGCCAAATGGATTGCAAAGGAATAGACCCAATAATGCTTTTGGTTCATTTGTATAAAGAATTGTATAAATAATAGAATGAGATGAAAATATTTTTTCTAACTTGAAATCAGAAGCCTTGATCCCCATACTTGACTATATTGTGGGGGAGAAGAGGAGGACTTGCAGCTTCATGTTTTCTCAATTGTAGCAAGTTATCAGATTTTGAATGAGCTACTATGTATCGACAGAGAGTCTTGTAGCACCTTATAGACTAACAGATTTTAGGGATCATGAGTATTGATACCAAATTCTACAGGCCACTTTCCTCAGATCTCACTGAGGAGTACACTAAGAAACTGTGCCATCTACTCAGGACACTTCGTACACAAGCACAGGAACAAATCAACATACTCATAGAGCCCCGACCGGGGTTTTTCTCTCTACTACCCAAGAGCCACAAACCTGGAAAGTCTGGACCCCCCATCATCTCGGGCATCGGCACTCTCACTGAAGGACTCTCTGGGTATGTAGATTCCTCTACTCAGACCCTACGCCATCAGCACTCCCAGCTATCTCCGTGACACCACTGATTTCCTGAGAAAACTACAGAATGTTGGTGACCTTCCAGAAAACACCATCCTAGCCACCATGGATGTAGAGGCTCTCTACACGAACATCCCACATACAGATGGAATACACGCTGTCAGGAACAGTATCCCAGATGATGTCACAGCACAAGTGGTTGCTGAGCTCTGTGACTTTATCCTCACACACAATTATTTCAAATTTGGTGACAATATATAGCTCCAGATCAGTGGCACCGCTATGGGCACCCGCGTGTTCCCACAATATGCCAACATTTTTATGGCTGACCTGGAACAAGGCTTCCTCAGCTCTCGCCCACTCACGCCCCCTCTCTACCTACGCTACATTGATGACATCTTCATCATCTGGTCCCATGGGAAAGAAACTCTGGAAGAATTCCACCATGATTTCAACAGCTTCCACCCCACTATCCACCTCAGCCTGGACCAGTCTACACGAGAGGTCCACTTCCTAGACACCACGGTACAAATAAGTAATGGTCACATAAACACCATCCTATACCGAAAATTCACTGATTGTTTTGCCTATCTTCATGCCTCCAGTTTCCATTCTGGACACACTACACGCTCCATTGTCTACAGCCAAGCACCAAGGCACAATCGCACTTGCTCCAACCCCTCAGACAGAGACCAACACCTACAGATCTTCACCAAGCATTCTTAAAACTGCAATACCCGCGTGAAGAAGTAAGGAAACAGATAAACAGGGCCAGACATGTACCCAGAAGCCTTCTGCTGCAAGGCAAACCCAAGAAAGAAACCAACAGACCATCACTGGCCATCACCTACAGTCCTCAGTTAAAACCTCTCCAACACATCATCAGTGATCTACAACCCATCCTGGACAACAATCCCTCACTTTCACGGGCCTTGGGAGGCAGGCCAGTCCTCGCCCACAGACAACCTGCCAACCTGAAATAGATTCTCACCAGCAACCACACACTGCACCATAGCAACTCTAACTCAGGAACCAATCCATGCAACAAACCTCAATGCCAACTCTCCCCACATGTCTACACCAGCGACACCATCACAGGACCTAACCAGATCAGCCACACCATCATTGGTTCATTCACCTGCACATCTACCAATATAATATATGTCGTCATGTGCCAGCAATGCCACTCTGCTATGTACATTGGCCAAACTGGACAATCCCTACGTAAAAGGATAAATGGACACAAATCAGATATTAGGAATGGCAATATGCAAAAGCCTGTAGGAGAACACTTCAACCTGCCTGGACATACAATAGCAGACCTCAAAACAGCCATCCTGCAGCAAAAAAACTTCAATACCAGACTTCAAAGAGAAACTGCTGAGCTCCAGTTCATCTGCAAATTCGACACCTGCAAATTCGACAGGTCTGGACTTCATATTGACTGTGAATGGCTCGCCAGTTACAAAAGCAGTTTCTCCTCTCTGGATGTTCACACCTCCAGATCACCTGGTGGAAATGGGCCTCATCACCCCCTCGATTGAATTTACCTTGCTTTCTTGCTTGCATATTTTTACCTGCCTCTGGAGATTTCCACAGCATTCATCTGATGAAGTGGGTCTTAGCCCACAAAAGCTCATGATCCCTAAAATCTGTTAGTCTATAAGATGCTACAAGACTTTGTCGCTTTTGCAGATCCAGACTAACACAGCTACCCCGCTGATACTACTATATATCATGACTGCTAAAGGTAAAAATGCATTCTTTATCAAAGGTATGTTGCAAAGCATCATGGGGTGACATTTTCCGATCCCCATCTTAATCTGCCTGACACAGCTTTAAAAGAAATAAAACACAACTAAAAGTTCCAATGTTTAGTCTAAAAACACATATGGCTGAGGTAGCTGTTTTAGGCTATGTGAACTAAAACTAGAAATCTTTTGTCAGCTCTTCATCCCACTAAAGCCTTGTCAGCATGAGTAATGTGTTAATTTGCTGACTTTTTGCTTTGATGCTTTGAGTTAAGTTTGCTATAAAGAGTTTGTGTTTTTTTGTTTTATTGGCTTTCCGTATTTTAAAGATACATTTGGAGAGCTGTATCTCCAGTGCTTGCTCTTTAGAGTCACTGGGATTAAAAGGAAGTCCTTTCAAGATTGTATCTTTGTGAAGAAATTTGAGGCCTTGTCTGCACTACAGAGTTTTGTCAATAAAAGTTATGCCAACATACAGTAACTGCTTTCATTAAACCATTGTCTACATTATGCTCCTTGTGTGGCAGAATGTATCCACATTAGCAGCTCTTGCATCGACACAGGTATCCCGCTGTGCAAATGGACACAGAGAGCTTTGAGAAGAGTTTGCAGTGCTTCATGGGACAGGTTCAGTGTCACATGATGCAAGTTTCTTAATCCCATCATTCCATAGGCCTCTTACTATATTGCCAGGTGCTTTTCAACTGAAGTGTAGAGAGTATGTGTGGGGGCGAGGAAGAGTGTGTGACAGGGAGTGTTGGGGGCAGAGGAATGTGTTAGCATGGTGTCTCTTTAAATTCAGACAGCAGCTGGAAGCACACACCCACACACGCAGTCCCTGCCTACCTGCCACTGTGTTCCCATTGCTGGAGAGAGCAGGATTCCATGTCAATGATTTGCTGGTTGCTGGCGCATGCTCAGCTGTCAGAACCTCCCAAAGTTTTGAAATGCGGGGGGCGTATGCCTGTGTAGCTGGAATGCAGGCTAGCCAAATTCAAAATAGTGAGCAGAGTGGGATACAGGGGGAAGCCAGAGATGGCGACATAACAAATGGCAGTGTCTACTTTAACTTTGTCGTGGAAAGATTTTGCCTCTCGTCAAGGTGGGTTTTTTTGGTCAGCAAAACAGGAATTTTGCCAACAAAAGTAACAGTGTAGTGTGTACGCCTCCAGTGATTTGCTCACTAAACTGTGCAGTGTAGATAAGGCCCTGGAGAGAAGAAAAGAGATGAGGGGCCCTGTAAACCGGTGAAGTGGCCAAACAGGACCAAAAAAAAGATACAGTTGCCATTGCCAGGGCCTTTTCCTTGAGGAAAATTATGAATGATAAAAAAAAATCAAGGTAACATAAATAATAATTAATTACAGAAAACCCTTACCTTCATTTCAGTTGACTACCATGATCCAGGTTGTGGAGTCCTACCTAACTATTACTATAATATCAATACTATACTAAAATATTCTCCCAATTTGATCTTCTAAGCCACTCTTAGGCCTGGTCTGCACTAGAAAAATTACTCATTGCTAATAATATTCCATGAAATGGTACAAGTATGGTGTATCCTGGTCTATGTGCTGCACTTGACCCATGTACACTATGGTTCAGCAGTGCACACTGATGATACCTCTTATCAGTAAGGGATAATTCTCTTAGAGTAGATCAGGTCTTACAGATCTCTCCTTGAGCACTTGTACAAGGAGAGGGGAAGCTTAGAGTTCACATCTTGTTCCCTGGGGATTGGGTACTATAATGTGGCTTACACCTGGTCACAAGGCAAACTGTTGTGGAGTTTTTTTTTAGATTTACCAAGCTGTATAGTTTACAACTTAATATTTCATAGAATAATGTATATTTCAGGATTAACTATATGATGTAAATTCTTAATATACACAGTAAAGGATATCCACGCTCTTCTCTTGCATTATGAGACAGTTGTGTACGGGGTACTAAAGCATGTATATGTGAATAATGGGTGAAATCGTACCGTCTTATTCAATGATCTCCTCAGCTCACATAAGCTGAGAAAGGTCAGATCCCTTGGAGGTTTGTCTTCTGTGATGTGTTTCAGGAAATGATACTGATGACTTAGTAAGTGGTACTCTTCTTCTGAGTCAATACTGAACCAAAGATCATCCTAGCCAGGTGCTATGGGACACTGTGCTGCTGGAGGATGCGGTGTTATCAGCAAGATGTAAGACTAAGGAGTCCTCTGCATGTGTTCACTAAAATTCCCACTGCAATCTTCCCAAGAGTAAAAGTGTTAGCCCGGTGTCCAGGAGAGGAATTGAAGTGATTTGGTAGCTTACCTAAATTTCCCCATATGTTTGAATGAGAGAAGTTACTTTTCACTTTGTGTCTTTGGCATTGCTGTATATTGTTTAATATCAGCCAAATTCCTTATCTAAAATGACTGCACTTCAATCATGGATGAAGTGACTCCTGCAGAAAAGAACTATGCAGTCCAAACTTGCTAGTGTTAACATGCAGGGCAAAACTCCCATTGACTGCAGTGGAACCAGGAACAGGCTCATAGTTGTGAAGCTTATTTTGTGAATGAAAAACACCACATAAATATAATCCATCATCATTAAAAATGTTTGTTCAGATATTTATGATTATTCATTGTCGTGAAATGTTGGTAATATGCCCTGTTTTTCTTTTAACAGGTAGAGTCACCCCAGAACAGCTCAGTTCATACGTCAAGCTTTTCAAAAACAATTTCAAAGCTCTCAGGAACCACTGCGGACTTCTACAGCTTGTGCTGGCCACAATTCAGGCTTTAAAACACCCCCAGAATGCCAAATGGGACAGCTTCTTAGCCTTTGAAAGGCTACTTTTGCAGGTACAATATTATATGAGCCTACTTAACTTTATACTAAGTAAACAATGCTACTTTTAAGTAGTTAGTTTTAAATATTTTTGTGCAGTTTTATTTTTCCATAATTTGTTTGGGCTATATGATATTATTAAAAAGCTATCTCCTGAACTTTTGTTTTTCATACATTTCAAACTATTTAAAAGAATGGGAAACTATACAGTTAATATTTTTGTAGTTTTTAATAATTATAGACACAAAATTTAAATATTACAGATGAAGGTACATAAAATAATCTGAATTGGGGTTGAATATTTGTATTCTAAATTGCAAGATGACAGCATAGATGTATGTCGCTGGTTAGGATCACTATTAGCTTTAAAATAATAATGACAAATAAGGGGCTTCTGGAGCCAAGACATAGTCAAATTCAGATATGACTTAAAGTGGTAAATTATATATCTTTATATGAGAGTAAGCATGTGTAATTTACATATTGAATGGGTGACATTTATTAGGAATAGCCACCATTAGGAGAATGTGATATTAATTTCTTCCTTACAGATTCATACTCTCTCTGACAACTTCTTATAACTTACAACACTCTAACCAACATGTAATTTATATTTATATCTATGATACCACTGAACTTTAAGTAGATGGTATAGTGAACAGACTCTATCCTGCTTAGCTTAGATACAGGAGGGGTTTTCAAAAGAATCTAAGGACGTTCAAAGTGGTGCCAAAATCCTATTGAAATTCAGTGGGAGATGGGAACTCATTCCTTTAGATAACATCTGTTTTAACAGTGAAGACAGCCTACCTTTAAGAAGATGAGTTAGTTGTCTCACTGTAAAATCCTAGTGGAGACAAGGCTCTGTAGTTTTTATCTTAATGTAGCTAGACAAGATCAACCCTGGGTAAGGGAAGAAGCATACTGTGACCTCAGCTACCTGCATCAGTGTGAGAACTAACTGTGGCTTGTCTCCACTTCTCTTGTTATAAAAAACAAACCAAATCAAACTTCACCTTTATTGGATGGTGAAGATCTAGTCCTTGACTCATCTGAAAATCTGAGCCTATGCAGAGTCTACTTATTCCAACAAATGTTTCCTGGAAGATTAAAAGACAAAACATTAGCAGTGTAGGCAAGTATGAGCTAGCAGTTAACTGAACTATTCACTTTTCTTAACGTTTAATTGTTTTTTGCTAATGCCTATTATCTGAAGTATTCAGTAACATATCTTCTCCCAGTAAATAATATGATTTGGGTAAAACAGTTGTGGCTATATGGTTCTTGATTGCTTTTGAATCAAAATAAAATGCACGTTCAGCACTGTTAATACAAAGAGGTGCCTGTAAAACCTATGATGCCCTAAATCAGTAAGGGGAAAAAACTGAGGGAGGAGACAACCAAGGGGAATCAAACACTTCAAAATGTACATTTTATAACAATGAAACACATAAAAAGTGTTTGCATAATCACATTCAACTCTGTGTTATGCTCAGGGCCTTCAGCCCTTCATAATAAGTTAAACATTTTAGCCAAAGTAAACTTTTTAGCTCAATGTTATAACCGCTGTTTAAGCACATACTCATTTTCAGCGCTTCAAATAACAATCATTTTGAATTACACAATCCATAATGCGTGCATATCTGTACAGTTTGTATGTTCTGAAGTCAGAGACTGAGATGTATAGTTTATTTTGAGCACATCTCCCATCTGTTGACAGGGATGGAAGAGAGAGGTACTGGGAGACACAGAAAGCATCAGGGGTGTTTCTTATAAAATCTTTCAACTTGAACATCATCTTTTGGCTATATAAATATCCTGAATGGCTAACACACAGATGCCATGGTCTATTCCACATCTATTCAGAAGTACTGCTTATAGGTTTATTGTCGTCTTCTAGATTCCTGTACGTTAGATACACTTGAAAACTGAAAAAACAGAGCATTGCTCCAACATGAAAATTATTGATGATATCACATGGTCTAGAAAAAAGTAAAAACCTATTTGTGCAAAGCCCATTGGAAGAAATAGTGAACTGTGGTCAACACAGGCTTTCCAGATTTTTCACACGTGATGCACAAGGCCCTTCAGCTGATGCAAAATAGATGAGCCACCATAAATTACTGTTGTTAGGTTTTATATTCGTGGCACACAAACTGAGAATATAAGGAAAAAACATAAAATGCTGGTCCTGGAAAGTTGCAGTGTAACACTACTTTATTTCTTAAAATCCAGAACCTTACTGCATAGGAGCCAAAACCAGAGTGAGCAAAAGCAGGCTGCTCCCTAAGGCACAATTCAGGACCAGAAAACTCTAGGGAATTTAAAGTGGTAGATTCTAATTTTAACAGTTAAGCACCAGATAAAGATCCTCAATTTCCCAGAAGGAATAACTTACCCTGTGCTGAAATTTCCCGTAGTTGAATCTCCATGACCATAGAATCATAGAACATCAGAGTTGGAAGGGATCTCAGGAGGTGATCTAGTCCAACCCCCTGCTCAAAGCAAGACCAATCCATAACTAAATCATCTCAGCCAGGGCTTTGTCAAGTCTGACCTTAAAAACCTTTAGGGAAGGAGATTCCAGCACCTCCCCAAGTAACCCATTCCAGTGCTTCACCACTCTCCTAGTGAAAAAGTATTTCCTAATATCCAACCTAAACCACCCCAATGCAACTTGAGACCATTACTTCTTGTTCTGTCATCTGTTACCACTGAGAACAGTCTAGATCGTTCCTCTTTGGAACCCCCTTTCAGATAGTTGAAAGCAGCTATCAAATCCTCCGTCATGCTTCTCTTCTGCAAACTAAATAATCCCAGTTCCCTCAGCCTCTCCTTGTAATCATGTACTCCAGCCTCCTAATCATTTTTGTTGCCCTCCACTGGACTTGTTCCAATTTCTCCAATCCTTCTTGTAATGTGGGGCCCAAAACTGGACACAGTACTCCAGATGATGCCTTACCAGTGCTGAATAGAGGGGAGTGATCACGTCCTTCCATCTGCTGGCAATACTTGTACTTATATAGCCCAAAATGCTGTTAGTCTTCTTGGCAACAAGGACACACCGTTGACTCATATCCAGCTTCTTGTCTACTGTAACCCTTAGGTCCTTTTCTGCAGAACTGCTGCCTAGCCACTCAGTCCCTACTCTGTAGCAGTGCATGGGATTCTTCCATCCTAATTCAGGACTCTGCATTTGCTCTTGTTGAACCTCATCAGCTTTCTTTTGGCACAATTCTCCAATTTGTCTAGGTCCCTCTGTATCCTATCCGTACCCTCCAGCATATCAACGACTCCTCCCAGTTTAGTGTTGTCTGCAAACTTGCTGAGGGTGCAATGCACGCCATCCTCCAGATCATTAATGAAGATATCAAACAAAACCGGCTCAAGGAGCGACCCTTAGGGCACTCTGCTTGATACCGTCTACCAACTAGACATGGAGTCATTGATCACTACACATTGAGCCCAATGATCTAGCCAGCTTTCTGTCCACCTTATAGTTCATTCATCCAGCCCATACTTCTTTAACTTGCTGGCAAGCATGCTGTGGGAGACAGTATCAAAAGCTTTACTAAAGTCTAGGAATAACACATCTATTGCTTTCCCCTCTTCCACAGAGCCAGTTATCTTGTCATAGAAGGCAATTAGGTTCGTCAGGCATGACTTGCCTTTGGTGAATCCATGCTAACTGTTCCTGATCACTTTCTTCTCCTTTAAGTGCTTCAGAATTGATTCCTTGAGGACCTGCTCCATGATTTTTCCAGGGACTGAGGTGAGGCTGACTGGCCTGTAGTTCCCCGGATCCTCCTCCTTCCCTTTTTTAAGATGGGCACTACATTAGACTTTTTCCAGTCACCTGGGGTCTTTCTCCACCCCCACCTGATCGCCATGAGTTTTCAAAGATAATGGCCAATGGCTCTGCAATCACATCCGCAGGAAGAGAGGGTGAAAAACAGTGTTGTCTCTCCCCAGTTCTCATCCTGGGTTCAGGCATATCCCCATTATGCCCATACCTAGAGGCTTTTCAAGCAGTAGAAGCAAAACAGGAAAAGGAGCACTCTACAGAGCTTAAACAAAGTGTATTTTTTGGATAACTGAAAGGCAAAAACACTTGATGTGAAACTTAAGGCTTGTCTACACAGTATCTTAGTCCTCACCAACTGTGGGGTGTAAATTTAGTGTGCACCAGCATGTTGTGTACTGACTGTCTATGTGGACACTGCTGGTGCACCATAAACATTTCCTAGCGTGCATTGACATAGTCCTGTTTCAAACAATAGTATATCAAAGTGCTGAAGGGAACTTTTAGAGTGAATCAACAGGGTCCACGAGGACAATTAGTGCATAACATACTAGAATTTACACCCCAGCTGGTGTGCACTAGTGCACTATGTAGATAAGCCCTTAGCTTGTCTATTTAAATGTATGTTTGTAGGATAGGCGTTTCAGTCTCTTAAATTCAGCATAAAAGAACCCAGCAATAGTAGGCAGTGTAAAGCAGGTGGCTTAACTCATACAGGCCCTCTGCAAATTATCACTCTCTGGAACACTGCAGAGTGAGCACACAATTAATGTATTGGATAATGGAGTGGAGAGTATGCTTATAAAATTTTCAGATGAGGGATTGCAATCACCTGGGAGGATAGGATTAGAATTCAAAATGACTTTGATAAATTGGAGAATTGATCTGAAATCAACAAGATGAAAATCAAGACAAGCACAAAATACTACACTTCAGAAGGAAAAATCAAATGTACAGCTACAAAATGGGAATAACTGGCTAGGTGGTAGTACTGCTGAAAAGGATGTGTGTGTATGTATCACAAATTGAATATGAGTCAATAATGCGATGCAGTTACTTAAGAGGCTAATATTGTTCTGGGGCGTAATTGTCCCAGTCTGCTCGGCCCTGGAAACCTCAATTGGAGGACCGCGTCCAATTTCGGGGGCTTCGCTTTAGGAAAGATGTGCATAAATTGGAGAGAGTCGAGAGCCACAAAAATGATAAAAGGTTTAGAAAACTTGATCTATGAGGAAAAGTTAACAAAGCTTGGCATGATAGGTCTTGAGAAAAGAAGACTGAGTGGGGACCTGATAACAGTCTTCCAATATGTTAAGGGCTGTTTTAAAGAGGATGCTTATCAGGTGTTCTCCATGTCCACTGATGGCAGGATCAGGAGTAATGGGCTTAATCTGCAGCAAGGGATATTTAGGTTAGAAATTAGGACAAAGTTTCTAATTATAAGCGTAGTTATAATAAGCCTTGGAACAGGCTTCCAAGAAAAATTGTGGAATCTCCATCATTGTAGGATTTTAGTAATGGATTGGACAACCATCTGTCGGTGATGGTCTAGAATTTACTTGGTCCTGCCTTGGTGCAAGAGGCTGGAATTGATGACTTTGCAATGTCCTTTTCAGCTCTACATTTCTTTGATTCTATTAATTCTTTCTATGAGATGCCCTTAGAGCAGCAGAGCTAAACACTACCCTTTTCTCTGGGTTGTGTTCATCTGGAACAATCTAGCCCCAAAGATTCTAAAGTATATATAAGTGACCAGAATCTGCTACCCTTATTCACAGTGACCAGCACTTCATTCCATGAGTAGTTCCATCTGTTTCAATGAGATTGTTCTAAGGGGAAGGATTGTTCACGATGAGTAATGGTTGCAGAAACTTGTTCTAAAATATCATAATGTATAAATACATTTAGGTGGCTTAAAATATCTTTTTTTTTTCCTGCAAAGAATACAGTCCGAGGATATAGTGCTAGTAGCATTTAAAATTTTACTGCTGTATTTAGGACAAAGTTTAGAAAAGGACAGATGTAATTTGACCACAAATTAATGTAGATTGTCTTGACAAATAAATTTTGTTGAGTCATAAAAATAGTTTTACTCCTGCTGTAAAAAAAAATCAGACAAATGTCTGTCTAAAAGCACGTTAAATATATTTAATCTACTGAAATTGTATGACATATAGTTCTTCACACTTTCTCCTGAGCCAAAAGTATTCAGTGCAGATTTTATTATGTAGCTATATCTAGTAAGTGAAGTGGATTTAAATTGCCATCTCTCTCACCTCTGATTGTTTTCCCATATTTGGACTCATACAGTGGAAAAGGCAGATTAAAAATATAATTCTTGGAAAATAATTTGAATTGGAAAAGCAAAGCTTCTTGTTTCTACAATATATCACTGGTATTTTTGTGTTACTCTTCAGAAGGAAACATTTTATTAGCAGGAGATTATTAATTTTTTTTTTTTTTCAAACATGGCAGACCACAGATGCTGAAAGCAAACAGCTGTTTTCACAATATTTTTTGTTTTTTAAAGAGAAATCCCTTAGGAGGTTGTTCTTCTCTGTTATAATAGCTTTGGGATAAACTCGTGGTAAGAAGTGTAAAATTCAATATAACAAAACTGTTAAACTAAAACCATATTACATTTAGAGCTAAACTGCCCAAAACAAGGAAAGGAAGTTCCCTTAACCCAGTCCTTTTGTCTAAGAATCACTACAGAAGTCTGGGTCTTTTTATATGCTCTATTCTATTGTGAAATGGGGAACAAAATAGTTCAAAGTTCAGTATCATTGTTTTGCAAAGCACTTGGAAAGTCAACATGGATTAGTAGACTCAACCCTGGACTAGGGGGCCATTATTCCTGTGGTCTGATCTCAGTTCTGTCAGTGGTTTTGTTGTGTACTACTGTGTAAGTAATGTAATTGACGAGTTTATCTACACTTAAAACATGACTGTTATTTCAGCATGTTAACAACTGTCATTCATTCATTACTCTGAAAATTCTAGCATAGCTAAGGACCAGGGGCTGCTCTAAGGATTTTGCTGCCCAAAGCGTGGAAGTTCCACGGCATGCCTGTGGGTGGTCCGGCGTGCCGTGGATTTGGCGGCGTTTCTGCGGGAGGTCCACCAGTCCCTGCAGACCCATCATCCCTGCCTCCAAAATGCTGCCAAATCCACAGCACCCGCAGACCTCCCACCGAAATGCCGGTGCAGACGGCCTGACTGCCGCCCTGACGGTGAACGTCAGGCCGCCCCCCACGGCTTGCCACCCCAGGCACGTGCTTGGAGTGCTGGTGGCTGGAGACGGCCCTGCCAAGGACACAACTGTTTTGGCTGGTTTGTCTAATCTTAGCATCCATGACCAACTAAAACTCCCCCAGCTTTTGTCTACCACCTGATCTGGTTGCAAGCTCTTTGGGCTGGGATTGTGTCTTGCTGTGTGTGGACATTACGTGGCATATTGTGAGACCACCAAAATTCAATAACTATTCATAACAGATTCTTGGGTGCCAGAGCTGTTGGCCTCTCCCCATCTACTATTCACTGCTGAAAGTAACATCAGAGAGCTTGAAGCTCCCTTTTCTTCAAAATCTATCAATGCCAATTATTTAGTTGGCAAGCATGGAGCATCAGAGAGGCAAGGTACCTCCAGCCCAAGCACCAGGAACAGCGGACTAAGACTGCAACCAGAACTCTTATTCTGTATGTCTGACACTGCATTATGAGGCTGTTAAACTTCCAGACCAGCTCAGGAATTAGGTTATTTTAGTAATGTGTTTTAGGTTTTAGTGTCGCCTAGCAATGTGAGTAAGTCAAATACTGTGGTGATGGGAGCTAAAGAAGTACCTAAACAGATAAATATTGGCAGAGTACAATATTTTCATGGTCTCAGTGTACACAATATAATTAGTTGTTTTAACTTTGTTTTATTTACTTTATTCTTTATCTCACAAAATGTTTTGAAAGGCAGAATAGTGAGCTTTTTGTTCTGCTAAGCTTCTTGGAAAAGCTAAGATTTTGTGCATATATATTTGAAAAAAGAGAAAACAGAGATTTAATGCCAGCTGGTCATTCCAGTGTTTTTATTCCTCTCCTAAAGGAAAGTTATGAGCTTAATAAAATGACATCATTCTCTTTCCCATGAATGCCATAGTGCTAGCTAAGGAAAAAGGATTGGAAAAAAAACTGATACAAATGAACATTTTACATTACAACTAGTGTTTTAATGCATGCTATGCCATATTGTGTGTCCCTAACCTCCATTTGGCCAGAAGCTGAGAGTGGACAACAGGGAGCAGATCACTTGATGATTGTCTGTTCTATTGATTCCCTCTGAAGCACCTGGCATTGGCCTCTTTCTGAAGACAGGATATTGGGCTAGATGGACCATTGGTCTAACCCACTAGGGCTGTTCTTATATTCTTATGTTTCAATAACAAATATAAGTTAACATTATGAAGTATGGGTATGCAGTGATTCCATATGGTGTTGTGATTCTGTCCCGTTTTGTAAAATGAAGCAGGGTCTGGCTGTCTCAGTACTTAAACAGGTGACATTGTGGTTATTATTTATTTGTGTAGGCAGCACACTCACACATACACATGAAAACACTGCCCCTGTACCAAGGAATTTGCAAATTAAGGGCATTTTCCTGCCTGTAGTGCTGCATGGACATAGGACTCCACCTGCTTGGAGCTCACTATAAGATTGCTGCCTACATATCTCTGTTACAGTACATCCTGAAGGAAGTGCTATTCATCATTCACTGGTGACAGTATTCATTCTGAATACCAATCTGAAGCCTGAGCATAGGGTTCAGGAGCACTATTTTAGGGTGCAGAATTCTTGACATCCTTAAAGGGCCCATTGCGCTGCTCATTAGTCAATTATGGATACACGCTGCTGCTAACACATGAGACAACAGTAACTTTGAGTCTGTTTCTTCTATTGGTGAACGAAGTAGTTTTTATGACTCTTATGCATTGAGGAGGGATTACATTATTATTATTCTGTAGAATCAGTGTAAGGCATTTATAATATAATAAAAGTTCAGTGTGATAAATTGCCTTTATGATAGCCTTCAATGTTTGCCAATAAGTATCTTTAAAAATATTATATCGCTGTTAAAGGAAAAAATCTCATAACCTTGTGTTGCATTTGACCTTTGGATTTATAAAAACCCAGTATAAAATATATTTCCTAAGATTAAAAGAATTCAATATCCCAGATTCTTACAATTGACAAGTACCTGATTGTCAATACTTAGCCCTAGTCTACATTATGAGGTTAGGTCAAATTTAGCTGCGTTAGGTTGATTTTATAATCAGCGCGACTACACAACCAACCCCATTCTGTTGACCTAAAGGGCTTTTAAAATCGACTGATGTACTCCTTCCGGCAAGGGGAGTAGCGCTAAAATAGATCTTGCTGGGTAGTGTACACACTACAATTTGGGGTAGTGTAGACACAATTCAGCGGTATCCCAGAGTGCTCCAATGTGACCGCTCTGGACAGCACTTTTAACTCTGATGCATTAGTCAGGTACACAGGAAAAGCTCCGGGAAATTTTGAATTTCATTTCCTGTTTGGTCAGCATGGCAAGCTCAGCAGCACAGGCTACCATTCAGTCCCAGAATCTCCAGTGAGCTCCAGCGTGGACCGAACAGGAGACATTGGATCTGATTGCTGTATGGGGAGAAGAATCTGTGCAGGCCGAACTCCGATCAAAAAGAGGAAATGCTAATATATATGCTAAAATCATACAGGGCATGTTGGACAGAGGCTACAACAAGGACACACTGCAGTTCCACATGAAAGTTAAGGAGCTCGGGCAAGCCTACCAAAAAGCAAAGGAGGCAAACGGTCGCTTTGGGTCAGAGCCCCATATATGATGCTTCTATGATCAGCTGCATGGCATTCTAGAGGGGGACCCTATCACTACTCCTAGCACTGTCCGTGGACACCTGCAAGGGGGGAGTCTCATGCAACAGGGAAGTGGATTCTGTGGATGAGGAAGAGGAGTAGAAGGAGAATGCCAAGCAGGCAAGTGGAGAATCCGTTCTCCCCGGCAGCCAGGACCCTCTCGTCACCCTAGAGCAGGAGTCTCCAAATTTTTTGAGACAAGGGCCATATTAGATTTTTGAAGGGGCTTCAACAGGCCGCTACCACGGCCCCCCGTTTGCTTTTTCGACCACTACTGTGACCCCCTCCCCTTTGCTCCTCCAGCCACACTGCTGCCGCGGCCCCTCCCTTTGCTCCCCTGCCATGGCCCTCCCCCCTTTGCTCCTCTGGCCGTGCTGCAAGGGCACTCACTCCTTTGCTCCTCCAGCCACGCCGCTGTCGCAAACCCCCCCCCCACTTACTCCTCCAGCCACACCACGGGGGCACTCACCCCTCTGCACATGGGGCTGCTGGCAGCAGCTTGCGCGGGGGGGCAGCAGTGGCTTCTCCCCGTGCCTGCTCAGCTGCGGGGCTGGACAAATTGATGCTGCAGGTTGTATCCGGTCCCCGGGCTGTAGTTTGATGACCCCTGCCCTAGAGCCAATACCCTCCCAAAGCAGATTCTTGGACCCAAAAGCCAGAGAAGACACACCTGGTGAGTACACCTTTGTAAATACACTACAGGATTTCAAACAACTGTGTTTAATGTTTGATTTTCCCTGAAGACTTGGGATGCATTTGTGGCCAAAACAGCTACTGGAAAAGTCTGTTAACGTATCTGGGGATGGAGCGGGAATCCTCCAGGGACATCTCCATGAAGCTCTCCTGGAAGTACTCTGAAATCCTTTGCAGAAGGTTTCTGGGGAAGGCTGCCTTATTCCGTCCTCTATGGAGGACACTTTACTATGCCAAGCCAGTAGCAAGTAGTCTGGAATCATTACCGCACAAACCATGGCAGCGAAAGGGTCCTGGGTTTTGGTCACATTCAAGCAATATTCGGTCTTTATCTCTCTGTGTTATCCTCAGGAGAGTGATATCATTCATGGTCACTTGGTTCAAATAGGGGAATTTTTGTAGGTGAACAATCAAAGGAGCCCATTCATGCTGGTCTGTTTGCATTTGGCTAAAAAAGATCATCCCTGTTAATAGCCATGTGGTGGGAGGAAGGGTGAAGGGATCATCGCAGAGAATTGTCATGTGATGGTGTTGGGGGGAGGGGTTATGCTGCACATCCACCTGAAAACTGCAGCCCCTCCTTTTAAATGGCCAACCCAGCTGGCAGTGTTTGCTAGGGGAAAGGAGGACGCCGCAGTTTGTAACCATTCCCACGTGTTATGAAGGCAGAAGAAGCCAACCCCGCGTACCCTTTGGCTTACCATGGCTGCCTGGAAACCAAATTCTGTTGCTCAGCCATGTGTGATCTCATTGTACCAGCAGGTGCTCAATATAAAAGACAAAATGCGACCTTGTACCTAAAGCACATATATTGTCTTTTGTGAATTGCTTGATTCACTATGGAAGAGTCTCCCTTTTGTTCTCAGAAATGTATTTGGGAGGAGGGATATTTCAGTGGTTTGAGCACTGGCCTGCTAAACCCAGGGTTGTGAGTTCAGTCCTCGAGGGGGCCATCTTAGGGATATAGGGCAAAAATCTGTTGGATGATGTAGTTGGAATTGGTCCTGCTTTGGGCAGGGGGTTGGACTAGATGACCTCATGAGGCCCCTTCTAACCCTGATACTCTATTATTCTATCTTCTTAAATTCTACTCTCCCTTTTTATCTCCCTGCCAGTGCAGATGTTTCTACACTCCCCCTATCATCTCTGTCCCAGAGGTTATCGCAGATTAATGTGTGAAAAAGACACACTCGCGATATGTTTTCTGAGGTCATGCAGTCCTCCCGCACTGATAGGGCACAGCTGAATGCATGGAGGCATACAGTGGCAGAGTCCAGGAAAGCATTAAGTGAGCATGATGAGAAGAGGCAGGATGCGATGTTGAGGCTAATGGGGGAGCAAACAGACAGGCTCAGGTGTCTGGTGGAGCTGTAGAAAAGGCAATAAGAGCTCACACTGCCGCTGCAACCCCTGTATATCTGTCCTCCTTCCCAAGTTCCAGGTCTTTTCTCACTTATATGCCCAAGAATGCAGGGAAGGGGGAGGCTCTGGGCACCAGCCACTCCACTCAAGAGGATGGCCCAAGGAACAGAAGACTGTCATTCAATAAGTTTTGATTTATAGTGTGGCTACAATAAGCAATGTGGCCTTGTCCGTCCTTCCTTCCTTCCCTCCTCCCCAACCCCAGCTGGGATACCTTGTCAGTCACTTTATTCATTAAAAAAAAAAGAAAGAATGTATGTCTTTAAAACAATAGTGACTTTATTTCTGTTGTCAGCTGTGATGTCAGTGAAATGTCTCTTGTGATCCACCAGTGCTTGCAGCACCATTGAGAAGTACCCCTTGCAGTTTATATACTGGTTGGCAACATGGTCCAGTGCCAGCATAGGGATATGCATTCTGCCTATCGCCCCACCACAGTTAGGGAACTCCATTGCAGCAAAGCCATCCACTATGACCTGCACATTTCCTAGAGTCACTACCCTTGTTAGCAGAAGGTTAGAAATTGCATTGGCTATTTGGATCACAGCAGCCCCCATAGTAGATTTGCCCACTCCAAATTGATTCCTGACTGACCGATAACAGTCAGGCATTGCAAGCTTCCATAGGGCTATCACCACTTGCTTCTCAACTGTCAGGGAATCATCTGTCAGGTCTCATCTTGGTATTTCTGCGCCTCAGGGTAAGGGAAAGCAACTCACAAAGTTCTGGGAAAGTGGCCTTATGCATGCAAAAGTTTCTCAGCTACTGGGAATCATCCCATACCCGCAACTCTATGCGGTCCCATCAGTCTGTGCTTGTTTGCTGGGCCCAGAATCAGCATTTCACTGTATTAACCTGCCCCACTGCCGCCATCATGTCATAATTGCCACATCCCGGGCTTTCAGGGAAGTCTGTGTCCATGTCCTCCTCACAATTGTCTTCGCATCTCTTAGCCAGGTTCTGCACATACTGCAGGATAATGCACAAGGTTTTTACAATGCTCACAACAGCAGCAGTGAGCTGAGTGGGCTCCATGCTTGCTGTGCTATGGCATCTGCACGGGTAACCCAGGAAAAAAGGTGCAAAATGATTGTCTGCCATGGTGGGACGTGCTTTCATGGAGGGAGGAAGGGAGGGAAGACTGATGACATGTACCCCAAATCACCAAAACAACAATGTTTTTGCCCCATCAGGCACTGGGAGCTTAACCCAGAATTCCAATGAGGAGCGGAGACTGTGGTGACTGTGCGATAGCTACCCGCAGTACACCACTCCATGAGTTGATGCTAGCCATGTTATTGAGGATGCACTCTGCCGACTTAATGGGGACACACACAATTGACTGGGTAAAATTGCTTTCTAATAATCGACTTCTATAAATTCAACATTATTTTGTAGTGTAGACATCCCCTTACAAACTGGTTAAACATAGCAGTCTAGATTTCTGTTATTTGGGTCACTGACCCACCATGTCTTCTACACTTGCAATCACCATGAAGTTTTATCAAATGTAGCTTAACTAGTAATATCTCCATTCTAAAAAACACTTCAGAAAAATCCACTTTGTAGTTTTCATGTCTCAGCTATGTGAGATTTTACCTTGATTTTAAGAGGAGAGTAGCCATTAGATCAATAATTTTTCAACCATGAAATTGAATATGGAATGAATCTGCTATGCAGGAATATTACATTCTGACATATTGATTATAAAGGCCCTTTTCTAGAGTTTGGCATGTTGCTGGCTGAACTGCAGTCTGGGGCAATCAGGTTAAGAAATAATGTGCACTGATACTGATTTGGTCTAGTACTAGAGATAAAAAAAACACAGGTTTGTCAAATTTAATTAGGCAATAGCTTCTGAAAACAAAATAGTCCTTACAGCAATGACATACTTAAAGTTCCTTGCCATTTACTTCAAGTTCTTACCTCGGCTTATATCTATAATCCTTATGTTGGTTTATATTGTGAGTTTTGCATAGTTTTGTTAGACTTATTTAAACCATTTTGCATTCTGCCATTCTATTTCCAATGTTATTGGTATCATTAATATCTATTCCTTTTATAACTGCATTTTAAAAAAACTTTGCAGCTTATGCAAGTAGCCAATGTACAGGACCCACACAATCCTGTCACTCTCTCATCTCCTGTCATAGCATTTTCTCTGCTTGTTTATTACACACCTATTGTACCTTAAAGACTGTAAGCTCTTTGGGTCAAGAATCCTCTCTTACTATGTGTTTTTTACAGCATCCAGCAAAACAGGGCCCTAAGTTAATTGTGACTACTTTAAGTGCTTCTGTGATAGAGATAATAAGATAATGGCCTACATTTTCAGAAGTCACTACATACCTTGAGTGCCTTTATTTTTGGGTGCCCAGCTTTGCACAGCAGAGCTCATATTCAGCACTTTCAGAAAATCAAAAATTCATTGATTCAAGGCATCTGCAGTTGGACATCCAGAAATTGAGGCACTCAAAATCACTAGTCACTTTTTGAAAATCTAAGCCATAGGTAGAATTTTATTAGGTATGAATTCATTTCCCACTTTTTGAAGAATTTGATTTTCCTCTCTTGCTAGATTTTTGAACTAGAAGAAAAAAAATAGGAGTAGGAATTATAACTGCTCCATATTTAGTGCAAACATAGGTGCAGTTGTTGCTATTGATAAAAGAAAACTGCTTTGAGGATTTTTAAAACTACTTGACAAAGGCTGAAAATAACTTTTGTTAAGCAGCATTGGAACAATCATAATGAGATGTTAGGAAGTCCTTTTATGCCCAGGTAGCAGCAGCTTGTTTGTAGGCCTCTCTAGAAAACGAAAAGTACCCTGGCTATGACTCTCTTTTAAAAGAAGAAATACTGTGCAGCCAAATAAAATTCATGCAAAGCCTTTAAAGTGAACACAGTGAAAAAACAACTTTGTTGAATGAACAAATGTTTACAGCACTAAAACTTAAAAAGCCTTGCGAAAACAGCACTGACCGTGCAAAGCGATTTGGAGCTGTTAAATGAATTTCCTGTGTACCAAAACACGGGCTCTAACATATTACTGTTGTATTAAATAAATGATTGTTAGGGGAGCTAACTGTTAAGAACACATACATTATTTTATAATAAGAGTAAGCATTTAACAGATTTTTCTTGTCAGTATTCCCCTGAATAACATAAGAAAATCATATTGCATTTGATATGGCTTGCTTTCTATTAGTGCCATAAAATATTCAATTTTATAAGAGCATTAGTCATTGGAGATTTGTTGGAGAAATTCATCAGCTTCATGGGAATGTCTATTGAGAGTTACAGGTCTATATACTCCTGTCAATCACATTTCCCTCATAGTCCATTTCCCCCATGCCTCCAGATGTATTAACTGTTAACGTCCTATTAAATACTTCAGTAATAAGGATCAAATGCTAAATACTGTGATTGTGTGAAGTACGGGGTAAAGAATATGGGAACATTAGTGATACTGGGATCTAATTGTAATGTACCTTTAAAAAAATTTGTTTTCTAAGTATATAAATTAATATGTTGAGAATTTTTATAGAGATTTACTCAAAAAAACACGGATTCTGCCACCCTTACTCAGTGTCAGTAATCTCTTACTTTGTGAGTAATCCCACTGATGCTGTATTTAATGAATAAGGTATTACTCAACGGAAGTAAAGGTGGGAGAATCTCCAAAATCATACATTTAAAACAGATTATTGCAAACTTTGTTAAATAACTTTGGCACATTTTTCTTTAGTATAAAATTAACGAATTCCACAAGTTGTAGTGAGTGGTCAAAAATACAGAAACTTCAGAAAACAGGAAAAATGAGTCCAATGCACCACCCAGGTTTTTTGGCTTACCAAATGTACAGAAAAAGGAGTTGGACATATTTCAGAGCTGACAAAGTGATGGATTCCAAAACCCTGGCCAGCTACGTCTCGTAAATATATAATATGGAAAAGGAATGGTGTCTTTAGATGTGGCCTTTGTGGTCCCATAAAAACAAACAACTATAAAGTATTCCCTGTTGTTCCTTTTGCCTCCTGGTAATATAATGCCAAAGGAAGACACCCGTTCTAATCTTCATTTTGAGTTTGTTTTGTCAAACAATTATTTTGGAAAGTTTTTCACAGTATTGAATTAATTGGAGGTGAAATCCTAGAGAAGACAAGGCAGTTTGTAATTTTCGTATGAGTTAGGATGTCAAGATAAACCCTCGACTTTCTCGTAGTTTTTAACTCAGTCTGCTGTGGGAAAGCCTTGGGTTTACCTTGACCTGTTAACTTGGGTGAAAAAAGACTGCCTTGTCTTCAGTAGAATTTTCCGTGTTTTAGTTACCTCAGATTAAGAACACACCTATTTTCCTAATGAAGACACACCCAAAGAGGACTGGAAACGTGCACTTTCTGTGGAACGAGTTCTCTGAAGAAAAAAAAAAAAATCCACACAAAGCAAAGGTAGCATACAGAGGGTGACTGGGTTTCAGTCCTACTATGCCAGAATTTCCGTTCTTTGCAATACTGTTCTTTGTGAACATTGAAACAGTCCTCCCAAAGATCCATCCCTTATGCTTGGTATGGTATATCTCTGGAGGGCAAATTCAGATGAGTTGGATTCCTCAATTTGGCATCTCTAGACTAGAAAAACAGATCTTGTTTTAATGCATTTTAGCCAACATTTTAAATAGGGCTTAATACTAGACAGGGGAAGTAGTATTTCAAAATAAATTTGGCTGGCCAGAGTCCTATCTCTGGGGAGTCAGACTTCCACTTTCTGTTCCGGATGGCAAATTACCAGAGACTTCACTGCTTAAACAAAAGAAAATGTTCTCTCTCAGAGAGGGGTAACATGAGGATTTAAATAATCAGAAAACAATGGTGTCCAGGCACAAATGTATCTCTTGCACGAATAATTGATACACACTAATACACAAAGCAAGCCAAACAGCATGCAGTGTTATGGATTGATTTCTAGATCTGCCCAAGTAGAAAATTTTTAAACTTCCTGGGGAAATGGAGAGAGGTTTCTTTCTTTCATTCTTTCTTTCTTTCTTTCATGACTCTCTTGTCCTTGCAGCTTCCTGTTAGTAGTGCAGCTTCCTTTGTTATAGTGAGTCAAACACTGTAAGGCATTCAGACTTTCTCTCTGAACTTTCCTGAGATGTGCAAAGGACTCCTCTGTAGCAGCCCTCCTGCGCCTGGCTTACCTCTAAGATGCATGAGAACTACATTAAGCACACTCTAGGGGGGACAAAGGTGGCTCTGTGTCTAAAGTTGACTGGGGCCAGTGTGGTCCCAGTGCAACTTAGAACAATGTATGGGCTGATTAAAGCTACTTGATAAGAGCCCTGGAGGGCACAAAGGGGAAGACTTAGCCTAGGCCTGGATATAACCTCCAATATTCAGACTGATGCTACCTTACTGATATTTTCTCCACCTAAGTTCATTGGGCCATTGTAGCTGCTTTTGAATTTGGCCTATTACCTTTTAATGCAGTTCTTTAGTAAGAATGTTTTGGTCTATTACAAAATGAAACCTATTTGAAAGGGGGAAAAAATCAAATTTCTTCTGTGCAAGTTACCTCTAAAGGAATTGCCCTTAGTTTATTTTGTGCATTACTACCTTAAGAACAAGTACAGTGTGCTTCCATGAGTGTTCCGAAGATTCTGATTAGCCAGGTCGGCTCTGGAAATATAGTGACTCTCTGAAATGTAAAACTCATATATTCTAATGAAGTCTGACAGTAGTTCATTTGTGTAGCTGTATCTGTTAAATCATGAAGATAGTTGACTGGCAGATATATCCTCATACAGACTGGAGCGCAAAGGGGTTGACAAAAGTTGAGTATATCCTCATGGCTCTTATGCAAACTACTTTTGTGAAAGGGTAGCTTGTTGATTACTCCTGTAATAGTCTTGCTTCCTTAGAGTTAGTTTATATCCATTTCCAACTTAGACTACTAATGTTAAGTTATTTTCTGACTGGTTAAAATATCTGGTTGTAGTGGTAGTCCATAAAACACTACCATGAACAAGAAGCATCTAGTTGATGTTTGATTTATCCTTAATGGGAGTAAACTTAGGTAAATGATGGTAGTAAATTGCCTTTTGTCTGGGTCTCTGACTAGGGAAGTGGAAAAAGGGGTTTCAGAATATCTTCAGTTAGGAATATGAGTAAAAGAGTGGGAAAAGACAATGTGCTAGAGATGAGAAACTCTCCAAATATAATACTGTTCATCAAAGTTCAGAGCATGATAGTGTTAATTTCAACCATTATTTTCTTTTTCTAGCATGTCTATATACTTATTTCTAAAAGGCTTGAGAAATTAACATAATTGTTAGGCCGTGGGTAGAAAGCATTCAGACCTATAGCAGGGTTAACTTTGAAGCAATTGTTCATCTGTCCTCTTCTTTTTCAATATTGCTGGCCCTCCTTAAGAGAGGGAAGGTACACAGCAGTAGAATCATTGTCTTGAAACAATATTTTTTTCTTTTATTTGTAGTAATATCTCCAGGGCCTCTTCTGAACTTCTTAAGACACCAAAAGACTCTGAGACCTAAAATAATACAACTAAATTCATTGAGATCTCAAAGTACTATCTTCATTTAGAAATCAAACTGATCTGGTAAAGCCATAAAATTTGCCGAGTCTAAGCTGTGTTTTTCTGTTAATAACAACAAAATGTTACTAAGCAAAATATACTACCAGGGAAGATCAGAGTGGTTTCTCGGTTGACCATTGAGAGACATTTTGTTAAAGATGGAAATGGATTCTTGTTCACATTTTTTTTTAAAACCCCTATGTCTTGATTTGTCCTATTTTTGTTTTATGTAGGCACTAAAACTTCTAATGCCTTTATTTTTCTGATAGATATCTGTTTGAAAAACAAACTAATAGGGCAATTCAAAAGCCTTTCCTTGTGGAGCAAGACAGAATCTGAAATTCTTGACATCATGTACTTCCATTTCCCTATGTAAGGTTAAAGGTTGAACTACTCTTTTAATGGATTGTATCCTTATCCAGACTTAGGTTTTATGAAGTATGGACTAAGAGCCGTAGTAATATGTTTCAGTCAAAATTTTCATCTACCAAGAAGCAAAGAGGAGAAGCCATATTCTATGACTTCTGATCATCTTGCTCATCATAAGTATATCTCTTTCTTATATTAATATAATCATTCCTTTCTCCCTATGAGATAGATTTTGCCCCCACATATATTAGTGAATAACACATGCCTCAATTATTTCATCCCTGCAAAAACTGCATTCTAAATAGTTAAAGTCACAGGAGCAATACATTCACATTGGTTCAGAGACTCTCCTATTGTGTAGGCTCTCCATCTACCTTGTTTCAGCTTGTCTTATTGAGAGCCTGTCTTGTTTACGTATTTGAAGGATGTGAGTTTCTGTTTTTTCCACAGGAAAAGAACAGATTTTTTTTTTAAGAGCAACCCATTGGTTTGCACTTGGTAGGTAGATATTCTAGTAAAAATTGCTGAAAGTTTATCCATTACTTTTCACTACATCTATGGCAGCAACGGCCTAAGGGAAAAAAGGCTGCTAACGCTTGTGGTGAACATCAGTGATTTGAAGTAGGTAAGGAATTTAATACCATATTATTTTTGTTTCTCCTTTTGCTTATTTCAGGACCAGAGATTTACCATTGTATTGATGGTATACCAGTCTGGATTTAATTGGCAGGGGGTTTAATATACACATCCGCTGTGAATTTATACCCTAGAGAGCTGCCATGCATTTTTGAGGATTGGGTAGCTGAGAAAATTAATAATAGGATACTGTACCTTTGGCTTCTGGGCCACAGGTCAGATTTCAACTAGTTTTGTAGTTGTTGTGCTGACAGAAGTCCTCTTGAGCTCCATGCAAATTCAGTCCACACAGGACTATCAAATTTGGACCACAAATATTACTACCTGAAGATGGGTTTGATGTCCTATGTGAAATTGGGGGCTTCCTACTGGACAGCTCTCCACAAAACAAAAGCTTCTTGTGTTCTACTGGCAATTTTGGCAGAGATGCTAAGGACAGATTGGTCATGGAAACGGAACTATCTTTTCAGTTCCTGTTTGGGACACATAGGTGGAGCCATCTGGGAAAACTTGTACTACTTCCCAGACTATACTTGTTCAGTAAATCAAAGGAGAACTATAATCTCCAGATTTGTTTGTTAAGCATCCTTTATGAGTACTTAAAGCAGCCTTGCTTTTTCTTCAATGTTACCAGTATGTGCGGAGAGAGAGGGTTCCACTTGCATGAAAATTGTTGGGGCAGATGATATAATACAGGTTTTGCTGTATATGAGGAAGGAATTCAATATTTTATAAAAGAAGTACATCATCTTAAACAGCTCTCTCACAGAGGGAGTAATATATTTTATGCGGAGGGACTCTATGAGAAGGATGGAAACACAAACTGATGTATGACCGACCAAGTGGCCTGTTTTTCTGGCCTGAAGAACTGTAAAACAATTTACATATTTTTTGTTGTTTTTTAAAACACTTGTATGTCATCTTTGTGCAATTACTATTACATATTGAATTGATTAGGTTAAACTTCATTGTCGCATTATTCTCTTGAGTCCAAGTGCCGTATGTGCTTCACATCTGGTGAACATTCAGGGGCCTTTTGAAAAGCTCCACCACATTTTGTGCTTGGAAATAAGCACTACAAATATCGTGTTTTTTTTAATCTGCTTCTTCTGTTGGCGGCAAGCAGAGCACACTGAAGTCTAAAGCAGCTATTGTGCAATTATAATACCGCCAAGGATAACTGTAATAAATTCAAGAGATTAGCTGCTTCACTATTTGTCCTCCTTTCTTGCATCTGTGTATGATAATGCTGCTTTGATATTCCACTGAAATCACAATGGATTGTAATGACTATACTGGTATTTTAGGCAGCATTGGAGATGTGGTCCTTCTGGCCATGTCTGCTAGGTTAGGCATGAGTTAAGTGGCTAAGAATGGAGGGAAAAATCCTGCTATGTTTACAGCAAATCTGTGTGTTTCATTTCAGTTTTGTTTTGTTTGTTGTAATTCTTGATTTACTGATGCTCAGTGAATTCTGGATTTATTCCATTAAAACTGCTTGTACAGTATGAAATATTAAAAGAGAGAGATGGGTAAGGAAACTAAATGACATGCAACTAACTTAGAAAATAGGAACACCTAGTAATCAGTATGTTAAACTATCAACATTAGAGCTACATGGAGTTAGAAATGAAGAAAGGTTTCCAAACTGAAAGGTTCTATTATGTATCTGTGGTACAATTCCATGCATTTTTATAATGTGGTTACATAAACATTTACCATATTGCTTGATGACTGACACTGAATTTATTGTGAACTTCTTATGGCAATAAAATATTTCCAGAGTGAGCACCGTCTGCTGAGAATATTTGGTTCCCAATATCAAATCCATTGCATGTAAGTGGGATTGCACTGTACTTTTCACAGATTATTTATTGTGTCGGGCAAAGTTCAGACTTGTGATCAGTATCTTCTTACATTTCACCCTTAGGTGCATATAAAATAAAATTTCATTTGGAGGTGCACAATGCCAAACCAAAACCTAAAACATGTTTAGTTGGGCTTAGAATGAAGAAGGAGAAAAAATGCTCCTGACTTAATAATGAACTTCATTTCTCTTTTGAGACTTGACTTTTGACATGGAGAGAAGGCCAAAATAAAAACCAGAGTGAGGGAGGGCCCTGACATAAACCTGCTTTTAATTAGGCTTTGTAAAGGAGCTGTTCTGCTAAAACTCTCAGGTTGAAGAGTTCATGCACAAAATCTCTCTGAGGCTTATAAGGAGCCAAACTTGGGACATTCAAGCAAACATTTCTGTATAGTGAAAAGGTCTGTGTTTTTCACTAGCAAGGCCATTCCCCTTTCCAGTTATCATCCCCTTTAGTTTCAGTTTAAAACTTAATGTCAATTCAAAGTGCTTTGATATTAATAAACATGAAAATTTAATTACTTTGGTTTCCCTTTTCCCTATTTTTCCTAATTGTATGTGAATCTGACCTATTTCAGCTGGACACAGTTAACATGTCCCAGAAATGTATGCACATTTAAAGTCAGGATCTTTATACCTTACTGGCAAAGGCCAAAGTACTTTTCTTGAAAAAAAAAATTAAATAAAATAATTGTACTGCATGGAAAAATGATCATGCCAGTTGCAAAACCTTCAAAAAAGTCTATATTTGTGTGTGGGGGGAGGAGTACTTTTCAGAAGTAAAGTACACACTCTTTATACAGTGGACTCTCGATTATCCAGGATGATAGAGAAAAAATTAATCCTGGTTAATAAAATCTTGGATAATCACCATCTATAGGAAATATGTAGGAGGCAGGGGGTGTTGGTTCACCAGCCACCCTGTGCCGGGCTGTGTGTGTGTGGTGGGGGGGAGGGCGTTTGTTCACTGGCAGCCCTGTGCCCTGGTCGGGGGCGGGGGTTGTGTGTGCGCTTGGGGCGGCAACAAAGCCAGAGCCGACCCTGTGAGTTACAGGTATTTTTGTTGACATCCTGGTTAATCCACATCCTGGTTAACCCAATCCTGGATAATCGAGAGTCTACTGTATGTAATGTGACTTCCATTGTGTTTACTCAGTGCCCTCTACTGGATGATTCACAGTGACACCAGCATCAATTTCAAACAAAGGTTTATACGTGTACAAATTAAAGCTGTGACTTCAGTGTCATGATGTAAAGAGAGGGGGAAGGATAAAACTAAAACCAGCATAATAGAGCTAAACATGAATAAACAGCTCCCTTTCCCATGGAACTAACAAATAACCAGATCCTAAAATTTCCTTAATCAGCCTAAATGACTAAATGTGATCATAAGCTGAATAAGTTATCACAGTAAAAATCAACTTTCAACAAAAATTTTATCCAGTACACATATCTTCTTCTTAAATAACCTTTCTAATTTTCTCTTCCCACCTCCACTGCAGTACCTCTTAAGAGCTATTCACTAGTGATAGATGTGTTTTTTGACTCTTCCTCATCTGTCTTAAAGCATGCGTTTAGTTTTTCAGGAACCAGATGTTGGCAAGTTTTGTTGAGAAGCTAATTGCTTTAGCCTTTGTCCCAAAACTTTGTTTAGTTGTACAGCCTTTGTATTTAGACACCAAACATCTTTGGTATTCACAGTCTTAAAACTTACAGGGTCATCAGCTGAACAATGTAGCAAACTTGCCCAGATTGTGAGAAGCATATTACATTTAGGCTATATAGCAGGAAAACCATTCTAAAACAGAGATCTATTATACCGTGAAATAGACTCGTGACTTCCATTTCTCAAGTCTTTTAAAAACCTGACTAACCTATGCCCAAAATATGTACTTTAGGGAGTAATCTTATATTGACTATATAGAAATTGACTAGAAATTCTAATTTCTATAATGATTTAATTTGTATCATGGGGATTCACCATCCATTATGTGATGGCTTTTTATTTAGAGGGTAGGTTCTTGGGAAGTTAGATGCCACGTAGTGGAACTAACATGGAACTCAGGAGTTCCATCTACAAGCAGAAAGCTTGACATTGAAAAATCAGCTCAAGAGATGGCAAACCTTACCAGTCTATTTTCATCTTTATGTACACCAGAGGTCTCAAACTCATTTTACCTTAGGCCCAGTGCCAGTCCTCAAATCCTCCCACCGGGCCAATAATGTCATTCATGCCACCCAGAACCCGCCCCACCAAAAACCTCTACCTCCCCACCAGCCTAAGGCTCTGGGAGGGAGTTTGGGTGGGGGAGGAGGTCTGGGGTAGGGGGTTGGGGTGCAAGCTCTGTTAGGGAGTTTGAGTGTTGGCTGCAGGCTTTGGCATGGGGCAGGAGATGGGGTGCAGAAGGAGGGGTTGGAGGTGCAGGCTCTGGAAGGAGGAGAGGTGCAGGCTCTGGGAGGGAGTTTGGGGCCAGGAGGGGGTGTGTGAGAAGGGAGAAGGAGTGCAGACTCTGGGAGGGAATTTGGGGCTGGGGTTTGTGGGAAGAGGGTACAGGCTCTAGGAGGGAGTTTGGGGGGCAGGAGAGGGTATGTGATGAGGGGATGGGGGTGCAGCCTCTGGGAGTTGGTTGGGGCTGCGGCAGTCACCTGGGGCTCCAAGGTGAGGTGGGCTCGAGGGCCTCCACCTCCGCAGCTTCCCATTGGCCGCAGGGGTGCTCGGGGCAGGGGCAGCGCGTGGAGGCACAGCCCACCTCCCACTCCCTTATAGCCATAGGGAAGGGCGGCAGCCAGTGGAGCGAGCAGACAGACGCCGTTCAGCTCTGCTGCACTGCCGGGGCCCCGGGGAGAGGGGGCAAGCACCAGGGGTGGCAGGTGGGGTCAAGGGAGAGACCTGGCCCCAAAACTGTTGGATTCCCACAGGCCACATTGGGGCTGCAGATGGCCTGTGGGCCGGGAGTTTGAGACCCCTGATGTAGACCATTGTAAAAGATGAAACTGCATATCTTGAGTAGAGAGTCATGCTAACTGCTGGCCATTGTCTGAAAAATAGAGGTTATTGATGGGTCAACGAGTAGCAGTCAGAAATTTGGTTTGCTCACAGAACTCTAGCTGAAAAGACCAAAGGCGTTAAAACTTTAAATATTCCAAAAAGATATCCAGCACAGCTAAAAACCATGAAACATTTCACTTCTAGGTGACTGCTTTGAATTCTACCCAGGTTGTTGTTGTTTGAAAGTCATCATCCTATCCCAACTGTGCTGTGGCCTGTGAGTTGCAGATATCAGTCCATTTTTTTGAGGTCTAATTGGTGACAAATTGGTAGAGGTCAAGGATTGAATAGGAAGAGAGTTTGAAGTATCTTCTGTCTATCCCCTAATGCTTCTGTATGCTTCACAGTGCTGCCATTTTGGCTTTCATAAGCACCAAACATTTACTTGTAAAATAGAGTCTGGACTGGAAGTGGGAGCTGAACTTCCTGGATCCATTTCTCGTGTCCCTCCTCCCCCCCAGGGTCTGTTAGCTACAAAAGCGATGGTCTCTCTAAAGTGATCCCTCAAGCTGAAAGTATAGGTGGTGTGACTGGGGTCTCAGAGGGGAGCCACACTGAGGTTGCTTAATTAGAGAAAACTGCAAAAAATGGGACAGACAGTCCCCTAAACTGGGGGATATTTCAGGTTCTAGGTGTGACAGTTGCAGCACTTGGTGGGACACCTTATGGTCTTCAGGAGGATAAAATGGTCCTGCCATATTTTGGGGGATAGGGAGACCTGGCAGGGTCAGAGGATTAGCTGTGATGTTTTGGGTCCTTTGCTTCTTATGACAGTGGGCAGCAGATGACCACACAGATAAGGGTGAAGTGTAGACCTCAGCTGAAATGTCTAGTTTCAATTCTATTGCCACTGGTCTGTCTTCTAATGATGTTTCAAGAGGACAGGGCAGTGAGATTTGTTTTTTGTACTCCAGGTTGATGGCCAGTAAAATTTATGACTTAATTAAGGGTAAGGCCTTACATATATATTGTGCATGTATCATGAATAGTTGGTTGAATGGTACTGCAGGGATCAGTTTGGCTCTGTTTATTCAGTACAGGAACTCACTGCAACATAAAACGAAGGGATGGTTGAGAAAGTGATGGTGCTGTGTTGTTACATATAATGTAATGTTTTCAGCCTAAGATTGATTGAATGCAGCATATCCACCTAACATTTAAGTCCCAAGAGGGAGTTACATAGAGCTTATTCTGGCATCCTAGTTGTTTCCCAAAGTCACTGCATGAACTGATGACATTTGTAACTGCTATGTCTTTGGAGTCACCAAGGTTGATTGTGCTGTGTGGCTTCAATATCCACATAGGTGGTGTTGCTACTTCTGATTCTGCTCAGGGTTTCATGGCCATCATCAGAGACATGGCATGTTCTCTGGAGGGCTAGGGTAAATTCAGCTCATGCTGGTAAGCCATGCTCTTGCTGTGGGGTTGGAAGCCTGGAAGTTTTGCTCTTGTCATGACCTGATCATTGCTTCCTGCGTTCTGAGGTCAGGACTCACGTCTCTTTTTCTGATTTTGAGTTTTTACCTTAGAGGTTAATGAAATAAGAGGATTTTCATTCAGAGAGGCCTCATTAAAAATCCTTCCAATAGAGAAAATAATCTTTTATGGCCCCCATCAAATAGGTGGCTTTTGGGCATCCTCTTATATGGATTCATCCTCACCGTTTACACATCACTAGCAACAAATAAAGAAAAACTGAAGACACCTACAGTGGAAAAAGTCTCAGGGTGAATTTAATCAGTTCTGTTATATAACTTTTTAAAATCGTATGTCATGGCCATATTGGAGACAAATAAGAGGTCCTTGGCCCCCATTCTAACATCCATTAAATCGGCTGTTCCAGAGTGTGAAAGTAAAATGGTGATTTTTGTGCTTTTGTGTTTGATAGTAATGTAGTATTTTGGTCACGATCATTCCCTATGTAAATAGCTAAAAATTAAGATAAACTAATAGCCCAAAGAAATATATTAAATCTGTTATTCCTTCTGTTGTTATTTATCTGTTCCCCTGTGTCCTTTCAGCCTGTTCACATATACCAAAAGTTTGTGAAGATCAGATTGTTACTTTAATAGTTAAATTATCAGTCATTCTTCTCCTTCCTGCTTCTTCGATGACCTTCAGGGAATCAGATGTGACAAAAAGATTCCATCAGTCAGTTGCCCCTACAGAAATGAAGAAGACTAAGAATGACTGTTCCCAGTGTAACATATACTCTTTGTCCATTATAAAGACTCCTCAGTGGACTGATTCTAGTGTCAAGACCTGGCAAAGAATTTTATTTGGCTTGCCCAAAGGAAATGAAAGCTATTGAAGGCAGTGCATATAATACAAGCAGTTTCAGTTTCCTTTCTGAACACTCCTGCCAAGGTCTTCTAAGACAAAGAAAAGTTCAGCTAAATAGAAGAAAATTGCTGCACTTGTCACAAATATTTGCCTATCCTGAATATTTGAAAACACCACTCAGTGTATTCAGGTCATCTTTTCAGATATGGAGTATGCAGGGTGTTTTTCAAGGGATATTATTATATTTGAAATAAGAAACATCTGAATTGTTGTGTAAACTACTGGGAAATTCTGCATTTTAGAAGATTTCTGAATATTATCTATCAGCTCTGCTTTCATCATTTAGCCATATGTAATGTGAAAATGAAAATTTACAAAATTGGAACAAAAATTATAAACATATAAATTATAAAACTGCTTTTCTGTGTTAAGTTTTAAAGAGTTAGTTGACATTTTCTTTCTATAAATTAAAAAGAACAAAGTAAGTTCATACTGGTAATTCACCAGCAATTTTACGTGTGGGAAATTACTATGACATGGCTGAAATTTAATGTCAAAGGCTATTACATCATTTCAGGTGACAGTTTATGTTTTTGTGTCAACAAGCATAGTGCAATACTGCCACCTACTGTAATGCTGTGTTTTGGAAGATCTCACTTCCTGCAGTATCATCTGTGCACAAAAAAAGCATACACATGCAAAGTATGACTGTAAGAAGTTGTTAATAGCTTGCAATGATTGGAACCATTACATGGGGTACTTAAAAGTTCCAGTATATGACCAACATTTTTTTAATTCCCAAAGATAGGATAAGATACTGTGGTATCATCCTTCTTGATTTTTTGTTTTTTTGGTAGTCTGAAATTGAACAGTATTATTCGGGGACACGATACAAGATATCATTTTGGGCTTGAAAAAGAATGGTACTTTTGTCTCTCTCCTGTGCTGCTTTCATTGTTTTTAACAATAAACATGAGTCCTGTGGTACAGAGTATCCATGTGAAAAAATGTTACCTTCTTTCCAAACCAAATGTAGGAGTCTGCAAACTGTATTTAGCACAAAGAAAACTAGGAATTCACTTGGAAAAACTCATAGTCCTGATTACTATATAGGAGAGATTTTCATGTGAAAGTTTAACTCCTTACATATTTTTTCTTTTTCTTTTCTTTGAATCAGTATTGTTTTATTAAAGTGAAGTTGGTGGCCATTGTGTTGCATATTTTCTGACGTGGAAAAACAAATCAAACCCCACTTATCAAATGAATCATTGTTAAAGTCAGCAGTAATCCTCTGTGTCAAATCTACCCGTAAAAGCTGGGAGGATGGGGGATTAAACCTGGAGCACATTAAATTAGTTTCAGTCTATCCAGAGGACGCTGTGCATTGCTTGCTTAGGCAGGCACAACGGAAACAGGCAGTTTATAACAAGCAATCTGGTTTAAAAACTGTGGGGTTCATTGGAAAAAGATTTATATCCCCCACTTATATAAACATTACAAATGTTGGCTGCGAGCAGCAGGGAAATCTTTATCGAAATCTCTCTAAGAGCTTTTTCATTGTGAATAAAATGGACCTTGTGTTTGAAGATTCGCCAGTATTCGTACAATATTTTTTTTTCAATGCTCTGACTAATTAAAGTATATCTTTGTGTTGAACAACCAGACATCTAGCCAGTAATTTATTTGGATGCTGAAAATATTGGCATTGATCAAGGCAAGGGAAAACATACAGAGAAGGAGAAAAACTTACTGTTCTGAGACAAGTTTAGCTAATTACTTTTCTGTAGAGATTACTGTAAAAATTCAGTATATATTTCTTAAAAAGAAAAATAGCTATGACCAAATGTATATCATTCATTTCTTTGCTTTTACATACTGATGTTTTTAAATGCTATTGTGGAAATCCTGCTGTTGTGAACAGTAGAAGAAAATGGATCAGAGCCTGACAGCTAGTTCTGGAAATTTTGTTCCAATAAAATTAAAAAAGCAGGCTGGGACATGAAGATCACAATTTAAGACTAGAATAGCTACTCTGATAAGACATTTTCAAGTCAATAATTAATATTATGTGCTGATGTTGGCTTGTAAGTTTATTTTTAGAAGCATACAATAATACATCAATCTAGCAGAATTTAATTTATTTTTCTGGTTTATTTAATATTAACAGCTAATATGCAGACCTCTTTAGTAATGTCTAGTTGCTATTAAGTCATTTTATTTTGTTTGTTTAATATATTTGTTGAACATGTTGTCTGTCTTTTTTTATATTTTGTTTCAATGCCAATAAACTATGGTTCCTCGAAGCACGTGAATATTACTAACTCACTTTCCTGAATACAGGTGGTGAGCACATTTCAAATAAATGCCTCAAAGTACATTGTATGTTGTAACATATAACTGAGATCCACTGGATTCTCGCAGACACCATACAGTGTTTCTTCCCTTATTTTTATTGATGTTAATTGATCTCCACAGGGAATATGGCTTACTCAGAAGATTTTGTTGTATCCTTGCATGGCACTAAAATCTGATTCTTTTCTCTTTAGAATGAGTTAAAATCGCCTGTTCAGGAGTCAGAAACTGTCACTAGTAGGGGGTGAGTTGGGAGCTTACTAATGATTGCCAAGCAGGAGTAAATATTTAGGCAATATTACACTATAGTTTATGTTGGCATAATTTATGTCATTGAGGGGTGTGAATAAATCACCTCAATGACATAAGTTACACCGACATAAGTTATGGTGTGGGTGGTGCTATATCGGTGGGAGAGCTACTTCCGCCAGCATAGCTACTGCCGCTCATGGGGTCTGGAGTAGTTAAACCAATGGGAGAGCTCTCCCGTCGGCTTAGAGCAGCTGTCTTAGAGAGTTTACTGTGGTGCAGCTCCACCATTGTAAACTCTCTAGTGTAGCTGTGCCCTTATGCACAGTTATAATTTTATGGTGTCTGAGATAGAAATTACTGCACTAGCTTCATATCATATTCATCTGGTCCTCATCGCCATAATATCCGGGTGCTTCACAATCCTTAGTGCATTTATCCTCACATCACTCCTATGAGCTAAGAAAGTAGCAGTGTTCCTCTTTCACAGGTGGGGAAGTGAGGCACAGAGCAGTGAGTTGTCCAGGGTCAATAAGTTTGCAGCACAGCAGGGAATAACACCGAGGTCTCCTGTGTCCCAGGCTAGCACCTTAAACCACTGCACCATCCTTCCCCACTTTCCCACCAAAAATATGGAAGAAATACTCTGGCATCACAGAGTCCAGCATGTAGAAATGGAGGATAAAAGTTGACTTTCTTTTATGGAGCACATTGTACAGCTGTGTTCATAAATGTTTGGTTATTCTTAAAAGTCTGAATGCATAAATACTGTACTTCAGAAACTTGGCTTAGGAACAATTTGCACAAATCTGACACCATAAGGGGACATAATGCTGGCTTACGTAGTCAGCTGAGTGTGAGGAAATTCCTAGGAGGCATAGAACCAACATAATTTTATCTGTGTCGTAGAATCATAGGAGATTAGGGTTGGAAGAGATCTCAGGAGGTCATCTAGTCCAACCCCCTGCTCAAAGGAGGACCAGTGCCAACTAAATCATCCCAGCCAGGGCTTTGTCAAGCCTGGCCTTAAAAACCTCTAAGGATGGAGATTCCACCACCTCCCTAGGTAACCCATTCTAGTGCTCCTTCACCCTCCTAGTGAAGTAGTATTTCCTAATATCCAACCTAGACCTCCCCCACTTCAATTTGAGACCATCTCTCCTTGTTCTGTTGTCTGCCACCACTGAGAACAACCAAGCTCCATCCTCTCTGGAATCCCCCTTCAGGTAGTTGAAGGCTGCTATCAAATCCCCCCTAACTCTTATCTTCTGCAGACTAAACAAGTCTAGTTCCCTCAGCCGCTCCTCGAAAGTCGTGTGCCCCAGCCCCTTGATCATTTTCGTTGCCCTCCGTTGGGCTTTCTCTGATTTGTCCACATGCTTTCTGTAGTGGGGGCCCCAAAACTGGATGCATTACTCCAGATGTAGCCTCACCAGTGCCGAATAGAGAACCACTTCTCTTGGTCTGCTGGCAGTGCTCCTTCTAATGCAGCCCATTAGGGCGTTAGCCTTCTTGGTTACAAGGATACACTGCTGACTCATATCCAACTTCTTGTCCACTGTAATCCCTTTTCAGGTCCTTTTCTGCAGAATGGTTGCTTAGCCAGTTGGTCCCCTGCCTGTAGCGATGCATGGGATTCTTCTGTCCTAAGCGCAGAATTCTGCATTTGTCTTTGTTGAACCACATCAGATTTCTTTTGGCCCAATCTTCCAATTTGTCTAGGTCACTCTGGACCCCATCCCTACCTTCCAGCATATTACCTTTCCCACCAACTGAGGCCTGGACTATACTAGCGGGGGGATGGGAGGAGGGGGATGTTTCGAACTAAGGTATCCAACTTCAGCTACGCTAAATGCATAGCTGAAGTCGAAGCACCTTAGTTCGACTTACCTGGCCGTCCCCACGGTGGCGGGTTGACCACAGTGGCTCCCCCATTGACTCTGCTTACTCCTCTTGCGGAGCTGGAGTTCCGGAGTCGACGGGAGCGCTTTTGGGGAAGTAACCTCACATCTCTGAAACATTGAACGCTATCCGCTGATCCTGCGGATAGTGTAGCCCCACCTTTAGTGTCATCTGCGAACTTGCTGAGGGTGCAATCCATCCCATTATCCAGATCATTAATAAAGTTATTGAACAAAGTTGGCCCCAGGACCGCCCCCGGGGCACTCCTCTTGATACTGGCTGCCAACTAAACACTGAGCTGTTGATCACGACCTGTTGAGCCTGACAATCTAGCCAGCACTCTATCCACCTTATAATCCATACCTTTTTATCTTGCTGGCAAGCATACTCTGGGAGACCGTATCAAAAGCTTTGCTAAAGTCAAGATGATATTGCGTCCACTGCTTTCCTCATATCCACAGAGCCAGTTATTTCATTATAGAAGACATCCCTTTTGCTGCCTATTGGAGACACAAACAGGGAAGGAGTGTGGCTGGAGTACTGCTGTGTTGTAATAGTCCTTCTCCGCTAGAATGACCTTTGAAAGGATTGTTGCTATTTGACACAATTTAAAGAGGTGTTGAGGCTACTCTAAGGCTACTTCAACTTATTGTCTGGCATGCCACAAATGCTACTTGGTAAACATGATTGCATGGATTACCCCACGCATGAATTACAATCTTTTCACCACAGGAATTTCCACTATTGAAATTAGTAATAATATTTGAAATTATTAATATTGATATGGGAAACCACCAAACACTAATTTATCCATAAATCCTTTATTAAATGCAAAAGCCAAATAGTATTTTAAGCAGTTGCTCTAAACATGTCTAATCGCCTAGCAATTAGAAGTTAGTAAATCCAGTGCAGTAACAATATTTGTAAGCATGTGATCAATATACTTACAAACAGACTAAACCGGAGGTGCTTAGACTCATATTGGTTGGTTCCAACATGGTCAGGCAGGTATTAGCAATGAATCTCTTCAAGAGTTTACTTTTTATACCCTTTGCAAGTGACATTACTTGTTTGTTAATAGCTGACTTCAGCTAATTTGCTATCTTTAGAATCATAGGACTGGAAGGGACCTCAATATGCCATATAGTCCAGTCCCCTACACTAATGGCCAGACAAAGTATTATCTAGACCATCCCTGATAGGTGTTTGTCTCACCTGCTCTTAAAAATCTCCAGTGATGGAGATTTCACAACATCCCTAGGCAATTTATTCCAGTGCTTAACCACCCTGACAGTTAGGAAGTTTTTCCTAATGTCCAACCTAAAACACCTATGCTGCAATTTAAACTCATTGCTTTTTGTCCTATTCTTAGAGGTTAAGGAGAACAATTTTTGTCCCTCCCCCTCCTTGTAACAGCCTTTTATGTAGTTGAAAATTGTTATTATGTCTCCCTCCCCACGCAGTCTTCTCTTTTCCGGAATAGACAAACACAGTTTTTTTCAATTTTCCCTCATGCGGTGTGTTTTCTGGAGTCTAGACCTTTAATAATTTTTGTTGCTCTTCTCTGGACTTTCTCCAATTTGTAAAGCTCTTTCCTGAAATGTGCCCAGAACTGGACACAATACTCCAATACTTGTGGTCCACTATAACCCCCTGATCCCTTTCTTCAGTACTCCTTCCTAGACAGTTCTATTTTGGAACTGATTTGTTCCTTCCTAAATGGAGTACTTTGCATTTATACTTATTGAATTTCATCCTATTTACTTCAGATCATTTCTCCAGTTTGTCCATAGTATTTTGAATTTTAATCCTATTCTCCAAATAGGCTGGCTTGTAACCCCTCTTAGCTTGATATCATCTGCAAACTTTATAACTGTGCTCTCTATGCCATTGTCTAGTTTGAAGTAGTTTCTCCTTGCTACTTTCCTTCCTTCAACACCTTCTCTTACCTTTTCCTCACCCCCATCTTAGCTTGCACTGCAGAACAATGAGAAGTTTTGGGTTCGTTTCTTTTAAGACAATTTCCCTTTGTCTTGTTATCGCAGCAATCTTTACTTTTGCTTTTGGAATCATTCATTATTCCATACTACAGGCAATACAACTTACTATTCTCATGAGCTTTATCTGCTTGCTGATTGGTGTCTTTTTCTCTCCTGGCCATGAAGTATAAGAAGAAATTGTTATTTTCTTAACCAAACATAGGCTTACTTTAATTTTTAGAATAATTCTTATCCTGCAACCACATATTAAAATATATGGAGGTGAGGATTTCTGCTTTGTTAAACAATTAAACAAAGCATTAATTTGAACCAATTAATCTTTGCTAAGGAAAAGAGAGAGTAATTAGCTCTCATTGGCTAGAGAGAGCATCACCATGATGGGGTGACAAGTGAAAAAAAAATGGTCTCAAGAGATTTAACCCCTGCCTCTAACATAAGCAACACCTTGAAGAACAATAATTATTCTTTAATATCTATGTTTGTTTATATTCATAACTCAGTAGGCTATAGTTCTTGTCATTTTCCTACTTTAATAAGAAAAAAGAATAATCGCACATTTGAAGTACCACTCTAGATTCCCTCACACTCCCAAAAAGATTACTTAATTGATCTTATTTTAGCAGGGAATTTGGGTCTTTAACTTGATACAAAGTACAGGATGAAATCTGATATGCACACATACTATAGGTGGCATTATCTTTCCTAGCCAGGGGAAAGGGGAAGGAAAATACGCTTTTTGATGAAAATCATACTGGACTGGGCATCCACCAATAAAACATGTCCTGCCGATGAAGGATCCTGTTGACAAAATATGAACTAGGTGCTCTTAAATTACTGACTACTGATATATACATAATCACATTGAAAGCGAAAGTTCTGTTTAAAGCATGATGGATCTTGTGCAAAGGCTATATATGTCAGTATTCCTCTGTGATAACATTTACTTTGTTAATTAACTGGCTTGGCACTACACCGTGGATTAGTGCACGTCTACACTGCAGTTAAACACCTGTGGCTGACCCATGTCAGTTGACCCAGGCTCATGAGGCTTGGGCTACAGGGCTGTTTAATTGCAGAGTAGACACTTGGGTTGGAGCCTGGGCTCTCGGACCCTCCCCCTCTTTCAGGGGGAGACTTCAACATGTCTTTGTATTGCCATTCTTTCTCCTTTCTGTGGTTTGAGCAGGGACTGTGGGAGAACTAGAATACTTTCCTGCACACACAAATATAATGTAGACTTTCTTTGTATTTTAGAAGATATACCGTGTAGACATGTAACAGTTTCTGCAAATATTTAAAATATTTCAAAATTGGTTAATATTAGTCAATACTTGTAAAATGTGGGCACATCTATCCCACTGCATATGAAATCCTCTATCATTAAAATGCTTACTTTGAAAGGTGCAGAGACTGCGTTGGTACAGGAAATTGATCTGTGGATTTTCTGAGTTCTGTGAATTTCAGTTCCCAATGTAATAGTTCATTCTTACAGTTTCTGTTGGTGCATTTTTCTTGTTGGTTTTGTACTGAATTCCCTGGGGTATTTTTTCAGAAAGAGGGTGGAAAGAGCCATTTACAAAATTTACAGCTTGAACTTGCAATGAGATGTGCTAATACAATTGTCTATAGACAGCAACCTACTTGAAGGGCCATATTCTGCTGTCAGATCCTGCACACTTGTATCTTTGAGTAGTAATTTAAGGGAGAACTGTTTTGGGTTGTACCTTAACTGGTAGAATTTGAGATTCCTCCATATTTCCCAAATGTGTTCTGATTCCAATCTGCCTGTATGGCTGCCAAGTTTCAGGCGGTAAAACTGGAAAGGGGTATGAATGAGTGAAAAAATGGACATTTACTGCATAACGTGCAACATGTTTGGTCATGTCTGGAAAACTGCTAATGCTTATTTTGAAGTGTGTACTAGGCCCTGCCTTGGATGAAATGATACTTTATACATTTATCTGATGGGAACTGGCTAGTCACTGGTGAGTGTGGAAAAATATACTATCTAGCAGCATTAAATGTTCAGTGGTTGAAATATTAGTCTTGAGTATATTTGTTAAAAAGTCTGATAAGCAAAACATAGGTAAGTGAAACACAGCAGGGAAGCAAAACATAGAAGTTTGGGTATAACAAAGGAAAAGGAAGAATGGTGCCTTTTTTTTTTAGTTTGAGAAATTGGGACCAAAATAATAGCAAATTAAACAAGGTTGTTGTTGTTTTGGTATGATGGCGATCAAAACAGTATCCCGAGCATCATTATGGTCCGAGTGACAAAGAATCCTGTGGCACCTTAAAGACTAACTTAAGTATTAGAGCATAAGCTTTTGTGGGCTAATACCCACTTCGTCGGATGCATACAGTGGAAGTATCCAGGGTCAGGAATAAAGCAAGCAAGAGCCAGGTTAGAGATAACAAGGTTAGTCCAATCAGGCTGAACCAGCTTGTTATCTCTAATCAGGGAGGATGAGGTCCTCTTCTAGCAGCTAATCTGGAGGTGTGAAGACCGAGAGAAGAGAAGCTGCTTTTGTAGTTAGCTAGTCACTCATAATCTTTGTTGAATCCTTGACTGATGGTATCAAATTTGCAAATGAATTGCAGCTCTGCAGTTTCTCTTTGCAGTCTGGTCTTGAAGATTTTTTGCTGCAAAATACTGACCTTTAAATCTTTTATTGTGTGTCCAGCGAGGTTGAAGTGTTCTCCTACAGGTTTTTGTATATTGCCATTCCTGATATCTGATTTGTGTCCATTTATCCTTTTTCGTAGGGACTGTCCAGTTTGGCCGATGTACATAGCAGAGGGACAGTGCTGGGACATAATGGCATATAATATGTTGGTAGATGTGCAGCTGAATGAACTGGTGATGGTGTGGCTGATCTGGTTAGGTCCTGTGATGGTGTCGCTGGTGTAGATATGTGGGCAGAATTGGCATCGAGGTTTGTTGCATGGATTGGTTCCTGAGTTAGAAGAGTTATGGCGCGGTGTGCTGTTGCTGGTGAGAATATGTTTGAGGTTGGCGGGTTGTCTGCGGGCGAGGACTGGTCTGCCTCCCAAGGCCTCTGAAAGTGAGGGATCGTTGTACAGGATGGGTTGTAAATCACTGATGATGCGTTGGAGAGGTTTTAACTGAGGATTGTAGGTGATGGCTAGTGGTGTTTTCTTTCTTGGGCTTGTCTTGCAGCAGGAGGCTTCTGGGTACACATCTAGCTCTGTTGATCTGTTTCCTTATTTCCTTGTGCGGGTATTGTAGTTTTGAGAAAGCTTGGTGAAGATCTGGTAGGTGTTGGTCTCTGTCTGAGGGGTTGGAGCAAATACGAGTGTACCTCAGTGCTTGGCTGTAGACATTGGATCGTGTGGTGTGTCCGGGATGGAAGCTGAAGGTATGAAGGTAGGTATAGCTGTCAGTAGGTTTTCGGTATAGGGTGGTGTTAATGTGGCCGTCATTAATTTGCACCGTTTTGTCTAGGAAGTGGACCTCCCATGTAGACTGGTCCAGGCTGAGGTGGATGGTGGGGTGGAAGCTGTTGAAATCGTGGTGGAATTCTTCTAGAGTTTCCTTCCCATGGGTCCAGAGGATGAAGATGTCATCAATGTAGCGTAGGTAGAGAGGGGGCGTGAGTGGACGAGCGTTGTTGCAGGTCAGCCATAAAAATGTTAGCATACTATGGGGCCATGCGGGTGCCCATAGCGGTGCCACTGGTCTGGAGGTATATATTGTCACCAAATTTGAAATAATTATGTGTGAGGATAAAGTCACAGAGCTCAGCAACCACTTGTGCTGTGGCATCATCAGGGATACTGTTCCTGACAGCTTGTATTCCATCTGTGTGTGGGATGTTTGTGTAGAGAGCCTCTACATCCATAATAGCTAGGATGGTGTTTTCTGGAAGGTCACCAATGCATTTTAGTTTTCTCAGGAAATCAGTGGTGTCACAGAAATAGCTGGGAGTGCTTATGGCGTAGAGTCTGAGCAGAGAGTCCACATACCCAGACAGTCCTTTAGTGAGAGTGCCAATGCCCGAGATGATGGGGCGTCCAGGTTTTCCAGGTCTGTGGATCTTGGGTAAAAGATAGAATAACCCCGGTCGGGGCTCTAAGGATATGTTAATTTGTTCCTGTGTTAGTGTAGGGACTGTCCTGAGTAGATGGTGCAGTTACTTAGTATATTCCTCAGTGGGATCTGAGGGAAGTGTCCTGTGGAAATTGGTATTGGAGAGTTGTTAGTCCGACCTGTCCATGATGACAACAGCACCTCCTTTATCGGACTCTTTGATTTTAATGTCAGGGTTGTTTCTCAGGCTGTGGATAGCATTGCGTTCTGCACGACTTAGGTTGTGAGGCAGGCGATGTTGTTTTTCTACAATTTCTGCCTGTGCACATCTGCAGAAGCATTCTATGGATAGGTCCAGACTGTCATTTCGGCCCTTGACCCTCCATGGAGGAGTCCATGTGGAGTCCATGGTCCAAGCATATTTTTCTGTACAGGACAATTAGCTATTAAACAGCAGCTTACCTTCCTATAGCCCCAAAAAATTATCCCTCACTAACAAACTCCCCTTCTCTCCCCAGATCTAACCCCCACCAAACCCTTCTCCTCTCCACAGCCTGCACAAATAGGTAACCTGCTTTAATAAACCCAAAGAACCAAGGGGCTCAAGAGTTATTTTGTCTGCAGCCTATCTAGAGAAGAGACATTTTTCCATTCCTTTCTATTCTAATCAGCATCATTTTCCTGTTTGTGGTGCCTGTGGCTATGACAGAAATGACTGCCACACTGCCAAAAGTCTGGAGGTATTCCTGAGAGTTTGAGAAATCCCCCAAAAGCCAGAGGTTGGGCAGGTGCAGAGGAGAGAGACTGTAGACGGAGTATTGGTGAGAGATAATGCAGTGGAGCTGTCTGAGAAAGGAAGGAGGTGAGGAGACAGAGGGAGACAACACAGAGTGGCAGGAGGAAGAAATACAATGTAGGGCCATAAGGTGGGGCCATTTGTATTTATGAATACTATCCCTTATAATTTATTAATGCATGACAACCCTAAGAGTCATTTCCAGTATTTCAAAAGTGACCTCCCTGGTTCTTTGTGCAGTTCCTAAGTGATTTCCCCTGTGCAGTCCACAATTTTTGTTTTGTTCTCTCTCCTTCTCTCCCCACATTAAGCACTGTGCCAAAGGGTTTACAGTTTTATTCACCAGGTACTTCTCCTGCTTAGTGTTATATTGCACGTATTAGTGACGTTATGCTCTCTTTTCTTGTTTCTGTCCTTAACCCACAGTAACCTGACATTGCTGTATGCTGAATTGTATAAGCCTCTTAAAGTATCTTCCCATATGATAAAAATAGGAAAACATAAGGTGAGTTCGCTAGAGAGAAGCCTACATCACTACATGAGTTTGCTTGGGGAAGATTTCTTCAACTAATTCCAAATGGCAAGTTGCCCAAAACATAGTCCCATCTTATAAATTAAGGGAAAATTAAAAACAAAAACAAATTCCACCTTAATAAACTGGGGAAGCAGTAGTGGATTCAAGATCTACCTTAAATTAAAACACATATATGCAAAAATTCAGGGTCAGTGATGCAAACTCTCACACGTTTTCTTAAAATCCTGCTTGTGAACTTGCAGGGCTATATTTTTTTTCCATGTTTATATATTTAAAAGATTTCTAAGGTCTTTACTATTGTAGTGTCATAGATTTGTAGAGTTTAAGGCCAATCAGGATTATGAGATCATCTAGCCTGATTTGTATATTATAGAATCATCATAGAATCGTAGGACTGGAAGAGACCTCAACAGATATCTAGTTCAGTGCCCTACACTCAAATAAGGACTAAGTATTATCTATATCACCAGTGTCCAATATGTTCACCACTAGCCACGTGTTGCTAATAGGCTTTTTAATAATGTGGCTAATAAGAAAAATTCAAAACCACAAGAGTGGCTAGCAGTGTGGCTAGCATCGAATTTCTATTGGACACCACTGATCTAGACCGTTCCTGATTTTCCTTAACCACTCTGACAGTTAGGAAGTTTTTCCTAATGTTCAACCTAAACCTCACTCACTCTGCTTAAGCCCATTACTTCTAAGTCACTGATGAAGATATTGAACAGAACCAGACCCAAAACTGATCCCTGCAGGACACCACTTGATATGCCCTTCCAGCTTGACTGTGAACCACTAATAACTACTTTCCGGGAACTGTTTTCTAACCAATTACATACCCATCTTATAGTAGCTCCATCTCAGTTGTATTTCCCTAGTTCGTTTATGAAAATGTCATGTAAGACAGTATCAAAAGCTTTACTGAAGTCAAGATGTACCACATCTTTTGCATAAGGCTTTTTACCGTGTCAAGAAAGGTATTAGGTTGGTTTGATGCGATTTCTTCTTGACAAATCCATGCTGACTGTTAATTATTATCTTCTTATCTTCTAGGCGTTCACAAATTGATTGCTTAATTATTTGCTTCATTATCTTTCCAGGTACTGAAACTAAGCTGACTGGTCTGTAATTCCCTGGGTAGTCCTTATTTCCTTTTTTATAGATTGGCACTATATTTCCCCTTTTCCAGTCCTCTGGATCTCTCCTGTCTTCCATTACTTTTTGAGGGTAATCACTAATGATGCAGATATCTGCTCAGTCAGCTCCTTGAGTACTATAGGATGTATTTCATCAGGCCCTGGTGACTTGAAGACATCTCACTTGTCTAAGTAATTTTTAACTTGTTCTTTCCCTAATTGAGCCTCTGATCCTACCTTATTTGCACTGACAGTCGCTGTGTTAGATGTCCAATCATTACTAACTGAAACAAAAAAAGTCATTTAGCATGTCTTCCGTTTCTTCATTTTCTGTTATTGCTTTCCCCCGCTCATTGAGTAACAGGCCTACCATGTTCTTCCTCTTCCTCTTGTCTCTAATGTATTTGTAGAATGTTTGCTTGTTATCCTTTGTCTCTAACTAGTTTAATCTTGTTTTGTGCCTTGGGCTTTCTAATTTTGTCCCTTCGTACTTATCGTATTTGTTTATATTCATCCTTTGTAATTTCCACTCTTTGTAGGACTCTTTTTTGAGTTTCAGATCATTGAAGATCTTCTGGGTAAGCTAGGGTGGTCTCTTGCCATGTTTTCTCTCTTTTCTACTCAGTGGAATAGTTTGCTTTTGTGTCCTTAATAATGTCTCCCTGAAAAACTGCCAACTCACTTGAACTGTTTTTCCCCTTAGACTGGCTTCCCATGGGATCTTAGCTACGCCTTCTTAAAATCTATTACATTTATTGTGCTGGTTTCTCCATTATCATTCCTTAGAATCATGAATACTTTCCAAAATATAGTCCCTCCCACTTTAAATGCAGCCTGCATTCCTTTTCCACCCCTAGGTTACCCGATAAAATTGATAGGCAGCAGGTTTAAAGCGAACAAAAGGAAGTACTTCTTGACAACAATGCACACAGTCAATCTGTGGAACTTGTTGCCAGGGGATGTTTTGAAGGACAAAACTACAACTGGATTCAAGATAGAATTAGATAAGTTCATGGAGAATAGGACCATCAATGGCTATTAGCCAAGTTGATTAAGGACACAATCCCATGCTCTGGGTTTCCCTTAGCCTCTGACTGCTAGATGCTGGGGCTGGACAACAGGGAATGGAACACTTGATGATTGCCCTATTCTGCTTATTCCCTTTGAAGCATCTGGCATTGGCTACTGTCGGAAGACAGAATATTGGGCTAGATGGACCATTGGTCTGACCCATTATGGCCATTCTTATGTTCTTATATTTAATTCAGGATCACCTATGAAAATGTTAAATAGCATTGGGCCTCATATTGGACTGATCTCTGTGGAACCCAACTGGCAACACCCCCCATTCAATTTTAATTCCCCATTAACACATACTTTTTGTGATTCGTCAGTTAGCCAGTTCTTAATCCATTTAATATGTGCTCTACTGATATTGTATAGGGCTAATTTTTTAATCAGAATGTCATGAGGTACTAAGTCAAACACCTTGTGCACCTTATACCCTGAAGAATGTTTCGTCCACGTAATTACCTTTTATCAACTGAAAGTGTAATCTCATCAAAGAATGACATCGGGTTTGTTGAACAAAACCTATTTCCATAAAATCATGTTGACTGCCATTAACTATACTCCTATGCTTTAATTTTTATCAGTTTAATACTCTATCAGCTTTTCCCATTATTTTGCCCAGGATTGATATCAGGCTTACTGGCCTATAGTTATCCGGGTCACCCCACTTTACTACTTTGGCAGTGGCACAACATTGGCACTCTTCAATCATCTGGAGTTTCCCTGGTATTCCAAGAGATGCTCCTTAGTCAAATGTTTTAAGACTCTTGGATGCAAGTTACTGGGGGTGATGATTTACGCAAGTAGATGTTGTCTACCCTCATCCTCAGTTACTAATGGACTGGAAAGTAATTAATTGTCCTCATATGATACAAGTATGTCATTCTGTTTTTTTCCAAATACAAAACAGAAATATTTATGTAACTCTTCTTTCTCTTTTATCTCTGTCTAGTAATGGGTCTACACTGTAGTATCTAAGCACCCATTACTCTTAGCCTATTGTTCCTTGGCTGTAGTTCACTGTTTTGCTCTCCTATTCCCATCACGTAAGCCTGTAGCCCCCTTGCAGCTGGTAGTTCATATGTTGCTTCCTCCCCTATTTCTGACAGATTTGCTCACTTTGCTGTTTCATGATTATTCTAAGCATGCCCTATGGAGAACCATCACGGCTAAAGGCTTTTGACCTAGAAGGGTTGGACAAATTAGCTTTTTCCTGGTCAATGAGTCTCTTCTGTTGAACATCCAAGATATGTCTGTGCTTCAATGAAACACCCGTGGCTGGCCTCTGTCAGCCGACTTGGGCTTGTGGGGCTATAAAGTTGCAGTGTAGACATCCAAGTTCGGGCTGGAGCCTGGGCTCTGGGAGCCTCTCCCCTCATGGGATCCCAGAGCCCAGACCCCAGCCCGCTCTGAGATGTCTCCACTGCAATTTTATAGCTTCACAGCCCGATCCCCATGAGCCCAAGTCAGCTGACATGGGCTAGCCGCGACTGTTTTATTGCCATGTGGAGATACCCTCAAGGTTTTAAGTAAAATTGTTCTTATGCTAGTAGAGATTTGCCTAATCAAATGCAGACTTATTTTATATCTCCTTTTTTTAAAGCATCCTGTTGCTATTGGGCCCCATGAACTCATTAAAATATCTTAACACAGCTGTATACTTATATTGTTTCCAAAGAGAGACCAAGAGAATCTGGACATTGTGATACAATGATACATTGTCAGACAGCATAACTCCCTGAGATGGATTGGTTTTTGTACTATGTCCACTAGCAGATGAGTTATTTATAAGTTTATTATGAGCCTTTGTGTTGGACAACTATGGGTATTTAATTTTTTATTAGAACACATGTGTAAGCCTTGCAGGTATGGTATAACAATTAACAACTGAATCTGACGGGCATATAACTAAAGAGAAACAAGAAATAATTGAAGAAGATGTGAGTTTAATAAAAGCAGGAAATTGCCACTTAAACAATTGGGGAATTTTGGAGATGAAGGGAGAGCGAGGTGGGAGAGCACGGAAGTAAGGGCCATATTAATTATATTGTTCCAAAAGGGTTTGGTATAGCCTCTGGAATTAGGTAAAAAAATAATTTAATACACTTCCTAATTGGTCATGCAGCATAACCAAATCTGAAAATAAACTTTTGCAGAGCATGAAGATGGGCTAGATCTGTCCTTAATAACTCAAAATACTGTTCCATCCTTTTGTTACAAAATGTTGTGACTTGAGCAGCTTCTTTCAAATGCTTTCATTATTATTGTGTGTTACATATTATTTATGTGTCAACAATGTGCTTGGAATTGTAGAAGACACGTAGTCAAGAAAATCGCAGGCCAGAAGTTTATAAGTTTAATGCTTTTAGCTTAGTGCAATGAGTTATAATTTCCTTTTGATAGGTCACTGTGGTATGCAGTAAACACCAACAACATAAAAGATCCAGTATTCTTTTCTGTATTTTTTTTTTCTGTATCAGGCCTTAAATAGCGATCATAGGCCAGATCTTCGGTTGGTGTAAATTGGTGTAGCTCGATAGAAGTCAATAGAATTCTACTCATTTATTAGGGCAGGGCAGGGCTGGTTAAGAACAGAGTTTATTAAAGAAGCTGAATTTTTAAAAACTCTTTTGTTGTTTATATTAGACTCTGAGTGTTGTACCTAGTAGGGCTGGCTGAAATTTTTCCACCACAACAGTTTTTTGGCAGAAGAGTGGGTCTTTGACCAAATACTTTATTTTGCTAAGTTTTTGCTTTCCATATCATTTTTAAAAGAAAAATTAAACACTTGAAAACTGAAATATTTCAACTGGAAACAAACTATTTGGATTTGACTGTGCTGCTGCAGTGCCTTATAGGAGCTGTGATTTAGTTGCTTCATCTCCCCATTTTCCTCTCTGGGCTGGCGCTCCCCAGCCAGACAGCATGTTGCATGATTCACTTTGGCTGCGGGCTTGCATGATGCAACTGCCTCCTCTCACCATGAAGTGTGACTGTGGTATATAATAGGAGCAGTCTATAGGCTAGGGTCCTTGCATGGAGGAGAATGGGTGCATGAGGCTCCTGAACTATAAGCACAATGCACTACATACAGCAGCATTTCTTAACTGAATTCTTTGTAGTTTGGCCAAAAAATTTCAATATTTGAATTTCCACAGAAAATTTGAAATAATATTTTTCTACTAGTTCTATAAATTACAAGAAGCTTTTAGTCTTCCACTAGTTAAGTCTGTAAAGCATTTTCAGCATCATGTCACTCTTGTAAGGTATTGGAGGAAAATATCTTGTTTTATGTGGAATCTGAAGCATAAGAGGCCAGATTTTTAAATCATCTCAGCTCCCATTTAGGTAACTAAAGAAGTGATTGGATTTTCAGAAGTGCGCGTTGGAAGCTGCTGGCCACTTGTGAAAATTCTGCGCAAACTGCTCAATTTCATATAGTACTGTGATTTAGGGGCAGAGCTGGGAATAGATCTCAGGGGTTATTGGCTTAGTGCTAAAACCTCATTTTACAGCGTGTCAACATTTCCTTTGTGCCACAATCAACATTTCCTCTTCCTTAATTAAACCTCAAAATCAGTTTGTGTTTGCATTTTAAATACCATGTACCAGTTTAATTTGAGATTGTGTGTAGGATTACACTGGTCTACAATTTTTTAGAAGTCGTCTGCTTCAGAGATAAAATGTGATATTTATTGTGTATTTTGATGTGCTGAATTCAAATATGACAATTAAAACAACTGATTGGCTACTGTTTCTAAGATATTTAAGTTTTTACATTTTATGTCTATGTATATTGTGTAGATAGTAGAGTTTTAATCATAAATTGTAAACCTAGGTCTTTTCATGTGTTTATGGTTGCTTTACATGATAATAGTTCACCTGTCCTGTTTATGTAACACTTTAAAAATCAGCAAAAGGGTTATATAAATAAAATGTATTATAAAATAAAAGGCAAAAAACTATTATGTACATAGTTTAGTCCTATTCAGTGTCTACTCGGCACTTCTTGGCTTGTCTCTTGTATTCATTAAATGGAGCATCTCTTGTCACTGTCCAGCAATAGTCTGCAAGCATTGAGGGGCTCCATTTGCCCTGATAGCATTTCTCCATTGTTGCAATATCCTGGTGAAATCGCTCGCCGTGCTCGTCACTCACTGCTCCGCAGTTGGGTGGAAAAAAAATCTAGATGAGAGTGCAAAAAATGTATCTTTAGTGACATGTTACAACCAAGGCTTTTGTATGCCTTGAGAAGGTTTTCCACCAACAACTTGTAGTTGTCCGCCTCGTAGTTTCCGAGAAAATGTATTGCCACTGACTGGAAGGCTTTCCATGCTGTCTTTTCCTTGCCATGCAGTGCATGGTCAAATGCATCATCTCAAAGAAGTTCACGAATCTGAGGACTAACAAAGACACCTTCCTTTATCTTAGCTTCACTTAACCTTGGAAATTTTCTACTGAGGTACTTGAAAGCTGCTTGTGTTTTGTCAATGGCCTTGACAAAGTTCTTCATCGGACCCAGCTTGATGTGTAAGGGTGGTAACAAAAATCTTCCTTCAGTCAACAAGTGGTGGATGCTCCCAGGCTCCAGTGACTGTCGGAGTGGCCAATCTTTCTTGATGTAGTGGGAATCTCTTGCACGACTATCCCATTAGCAGAGAAAACAGCAGTACTTTGTGTATCCAGTCTGCAGACCAAGCAAGAGAGCAACAACCTTCAAATCGCCACAAAGCTGCCACTGATGTTGGTCATAGTTTATGCACCTCAAAAGTTGTTTCATGTTGTCATAGGTTTCCTTCATATGGACTGCATGACCAACTGGAATTGATGGCAAAACATTGCCATTATGCAACAAAACAGCTTTAAGACTCGTCTTCAGTGAATCAATGAAGAGTCTCCACTCATCTGGATCGTGAACGATGTTGAGGGCTGCCATCACGCCATCGATGTTGTTGCAGGCTACAAGATCACCTTCCATGAAGAAGAATGGGACAAGATCCTTTGGACGGTCACGGAACATGGAAACCCTAACATCACCTGCCAGGAGATTCCACTGCTGTAGTCTGGAGCCCAACAGCTCTGCGTTACTCTTGGGTAGTTCCAAATCCCTGACAAGGTCATTCAGTTCAGCTTGTGTTATGAGGTGTGGTTCAGAGGAGGAGGATGGGAGAAAATGTGGGTCCTGTGACATTGATGGTTCAGGTCCAGAAGTTTCATCCTCATCCTCTTCCTCTTCCTTGTCTGACTCAAGTGAGAATGATTCTGGTGCATCAGGAACCGGCAGTCCTTCTCCGTGGGGTATTGGGCGTATAGCTGATGGAATGTTTGGATAATGCACAGTCCACTTTTTCTTCTTTGACACACCTTTCCCAACTGGAGGCACCATGCAGAAGTAACAATTGCTGGTTTGATCTGTTGGCTCTCTCCAAATCATTGGCACTGCAAAAGGCATAGATTTCCTTTTCCTGTTCAACCACTGGTGAAGATTTGTTGCACAAGTGTTGCAGCATATGTGTGGGGCCCACCTCTTGTCCTGATCTCCAATTTTGCAGCCAAAATAAAGGAGATAGGCTTTCTTAACCATAGTGGTTATACTGCGCTTTTGTGATGCAAAAGTCACTTCACCACAAACATAGCAGAAGTTATCTGCACTGTTCACACAAGTACGAGGCATGTCTGCTCACTTTGGCTAAACAGAAATGTGTCCCTTTGCAAAATCAAACACTGACAAATAAGAGAGCACGACACTGTATGATTTCTAGAGCTGATATAGGGCAATTTGTTCAGCAGAGTGATGTAAGCTTCGTTATGATTGCATCATCCATGACTTCTAGGAATAACATGATGCAATTCATATCACGTATGATGCAATACCAGCTTCAGATTGCATCATTCGTTGTTTTGCCTAAAAAGCAAGTACTGTCCAAACCCAGTCATAGATTTATTCATAGATCCAGTCAAAGATGTATTTTAGTCATGGTTTAAATTGAGATCCCTTCCCTTTATAACTCACTTATCCTCCGCCATTCCCATGTCAAGGGTCGTATATACTGACCCAATAGCATATCTTGAAAACTAGAGCCAATCAACAATTTCAAGCATCATTTTCGTTCTCAGTGACCCAGAATTAGTGAAGTTTGACTACATTTATTTCAGACGCATTTTGGCTGTAGAGCAGTGTTATTGGGGACAGGGAGTGGTGATGTTGGGAAGAGATAACAGGAGGGAGATAGGGACCAGCATCCTTTGACAGGCAAGGCCCTAAACTAAGCTTGAATAGATAACCTCCAGTAAAGTTTCACCGCAGAGGAAATTATGAGAATGGAGAAACCCAACTCTCAGAAGTTTTGAGGGTGTGGCTCCCAAATGCCAGCGTTTAAAGGGATGAAATGACCTGTAAGTACCCAGCTTTAGGAGGGAAGTCAAGGCTGACAACTTAAGGAGCAGCCTCCAGGGGTATAGGGCAGTAAGAGTAATGACAGAGGAGTCAGGCTGAGCCTGAGGGTCATACTAGAACCTTTGCCCTTCACCAGGAGCAGCATTCTCTCTTTACTGGCTCCAAGAGTAGCAAGCCGATCACTCACAACCCCAATCCTCTCCACAGCAAAATACAGTGCCATCTCTGCCTTTGCTCTTTGTTATTTCTGTCTTTCTGGCTGGAAGTGGCCTTCTTAGCAGCACCTACCACCCCTCTGCCCTCAAGCCACTGCAAGCTTGTTGGATGCCACACTAAAAGAATAAAATATTCTTTACATCTTAAATCAAAAACCACTTGCATAATAAAGCAGTTTATCTAAATAATATGTATCTATTTTTTGCAGAAAATAGATGAAACTCTCATCTCCTGTGTTCACTCCTCCCAAATAATTTTAATGCTATAATGTGGTCTGTTGGTTACCCCATGGACTTGGAATTCAGGCTCCTGAGTTCTCTTCTTAATTCTGTGACCTTCAGTGAGTGACTGAACCCCTCTGAACTTCAGCTTCCCAAACTCTAAAAGGTGTGTAATGATGCCTACTGGACAAGATTTACATGGGCTTAATTAAGATTTACATTAATATATATTGTCCTAGGTTGAAAGGTTCTACAGAAGGGCAAAATATTATTTTTTTTATTTACTATTCTCCCTCTTCAGTGATGTAGATTCTTGAAGTTAGTTTTAAATATAATTTTTGAAGCACAATATCTTTAGAAACTGAAAATTATATTTTTACTTTCTCCTATATTCTCCAGTCTGCCAAAAACAGACCCTTAGCAGAAGTCAGCAAATTGACATCAGTTCATTTGCCTTTAGGGATAGTAAATTATTGCTCAGCTCAAGTTTAAAAAAAGAAAGAAAGAAAGAAAGAGAGAGAAAGGAGTGAGGGGAAAGGGGAAAAAATCTATCACTAACTAACTCTCTCTGGAGTCTGAAGAATGTTCGATCATAGGCTTAAAATGTCCAAACAGCACAACTGAGGAGAAAATGGTAGAGTTTGTTTCTACATTGGTGCCAACTTGAACATTGTGAATGTTCTTTAAGGAGGCTTTGGAAATCTTAGGATTGACCTGTTTTTATTGGCTCCCTTGATGATAGACAAACAAGGCTAACCCGAGGCCAACATTGGCAGCAGGAAATTTGGGTCATGGGCAATTGCCTTTTTAAAACTTGTGTTTTAGGAGCTGTTCAATCAGCGTAATTGATTGATTGTAACGAGGCACAGAGAGCTCCTTAATCATTAGAGGTGGTTAGACAATGACAAACTGCTAAGGGTTTTGTTTGAGACAAATTTCCCGTCTCCCTGTGGTATTCTGCTTGGATAAGAGGTGGCTTGGCCCTTATTTCATGGAGATAAAAGTCTAACTGTCCTGTTTTCACAGAGTAGCCCCTTAAGTTTGGCATTTAAATTTGAAATCCACTGTAACAATATTTCCCAAGAGATAAGAAAAAACATTTCAAAATAGATCATAACCCCAAAATTCAAATGCATGTTTTTAACTCAACAGTTGATTGTAGCTGCTTAAGTTATTATTTCTTTCCTTTTTCTTTAAACACATGTTGTTTTAAGTTTAATTTATACACTTTCTTTAGTAAATTTTATGTAAATATAGGTTGAAAGGCTCAGGTTTTTATATGCATTTAGTCATTGACAGTTAATGGGGTTTAGGCCCCTAGGTGCCTATATCACATTTGAACATGAGACATAGGCTCCTAAATTAGTTAGCTGTTGCAATGCTGTGCACCACAATGCCTAAATACCTTTAAAAGACTGTATCAAAATTTCAATCAAGTTTGTGTGCAATTTTGCACATACTTATTTTATGTTCCACTGTGTGCTCTCAGCTGGGAGGTGAGCATGCTCTATTTTGTATGTTCCCAAGCAACACATGGGTTTTAGAGGACATGTACACTTAAACAGGGTGCAAAAAATAACATATCCTGTTTGAGAATTTGTGCCTGATTTTTTTATCGGTGTTTATGGGACCAATAAAAACTTGTTGTTCACTGCAGATGGCTTCTTTCATACAGCTCTTTATAACTGTTTTTCTTCAGTTGCATTATCTTCCATTTTAGGATCAGTAGTGATCTGAAATAATAACAACAGTGTATACATCCATGTGAAATAATTTGTGTCACCAAAGACATACTGCTTTCCAAAAACACAGTGAATTGTACAGAATTAAAGTTAAACTAATAATTAAAAAACACCATGGGCTAGATTCTTTCCAGGTATGCCGCTGTGCCTGAACAGAGTCAGGCAGATCCAGCTTCGGACTTGTCCAAGTTATAAGTCTTCAAAAAATTGTAATTTGCATATGGAGACTTCTTTAGTATTAGAAGTTGAAATCTCTGAAGAGTTTGTCTTTACCGATTATGCTCCAACCTCTCCCACTCCATAGTGCTGACCAGATAGCATATGCGCTATCCTCACAGAGCGACTGAACATGTTCCGGGGGATGGGGAGGAAGACTGTCATAACACATACCCAACAGGAAGTCTGATTAAAGCAGCACAGGCAACTTTAATTTTGACATTTCCTAACTTTTGAGTACTTGACTTTGCAACCTTAATACATGCTTCTTTGAGATTTTGTGTGTGTATAATACATAGTAATTGTTTCTGAAAGAAACTCTAAATTGAAAAATTGGAAAATATTCAGATAGAGTAACAATGTATAGAAAGAAAAACTTCTAGGACCCGAGTCCATCACCATTACTCGTGTTGAGGAGTGTGTTACTCTGCAAGTACTCCCAAGAGTGTCCTAGGCTTCTCACAGTTCAGGTGAGAGGAGAGACAGTTCTTGCCCCAAAGAGCTTACAAATTTCATGCAGTGAAGGGAATAACAGAAGGAGGGGGGCAATTTCAATGAGATTATGCAGTAGCTCCGTAAAGATTAGTTCATGGCATAATGGAGGAGACAGTGCCTGGATTTGTTTTAAATAAATTACTTGGTTTGTTTTTTGGTAGCAGTGTGGAAGAAGTGGTCTTCAGGAAGAATCTAAGAACAGATGGGCAGCCTTGCAGAAGAATTCAGTAGAGCTGTTACCTGACATAAGCAGCAGCATCTGTCTGACTGTGACAAAAATAACCGGTTTATATTATGGAAACCAAGATCTTCTCTTTTCTGTTTTCAGAATATTGGTGAGTCAGAGATACCCAGTGTTTTGAACCAGTTATTGCCTATGATCAAGTCTCATAATGAGAGGACAGCTAATGACTATACCTCTGAAGACTTCCTTGTCTTGTTGGTATATATTTACTCTGTGGTTGGGGAAATTAAAGCTGGAAAAGAGCTGGATAAAGCTGAAGAAGAGGTGAAAAAGGCACTAGTCCGGACTTTTTGTGATGAACCAGAACTATCTTCCTTACTGCAAAAAATAACAGGTGAGTTTATATTTCAGTGCAATGAAAAAAAACTGTAAGTATGAAATTTGTACTTAAAGAAGGCATAGAAATAGCGTGATTTGTCTGTGCTGGTTAGGGTATGTGAGTACACATGAGGATTTCCTGTAGATTATTCCATCACTGATGTGCAAAAAGCTAAATGCTGACAGGTTATTCTGAATAGTGCTGAGTCTGGTGAAAGTTCTGTAATTTGTTCTTTTTGTTAAAGAGTAGTTAAGTTTGTATGTTTTCATAAAGTAATCTTTTCTCCAATTTTCTTACATTGATCAGTGTAAAGTTGACCATGGAAAGTCAAAATTAATCCTGGAAACATGTTCAGCAAACCACAGGATTGTGAATGCTAAGAACCGCCCAGTCTGTTATAAAAAACTAATTGTGTCTAAAACTAACATTGGTTTTTTTTTTTTACTGAAATAAAAAGCACAGTGAGACCTTTTTGGCAAACACTATAACTTATTAATGCCTTCTGTAGAATAGCCAAGTAATAACTTGCTGTTGTCCTTGCCACATACTTAAAAATTGTTGAAAAAGATTGTAAACGCTAGAACTGTAGCAGATAAGTAGTATTTCAAAATGGAAGGAGGACTGTATTGTCCATCTCCCGTGGATTCATCTGCCTGTTTGCAGGTATAACATATTATTTGTACTGCATTAGTGCCTAGGAGCCTCAGTCATAGACCGTTGTAGTAGGTGACACACAGAACAAAAAGCCAGTCCCTGCCCCAAAGTACTAACAGTGAAAGTGTTTGGCATCATTATACCACTGTAGATATACCAGTGTAATTCTCCTTGTTTAGTTTATGTCACTCTGGGAACAGTATAAATTAACCATAAAATGACACTCTTATTCTGGAATAAGCGTGTTCCCACAGGGATTTATATTATTATAACCATAGCAGTATAATTATACCAGGATAATTATGCTAGTACATTTCCAGATTATGTTTGTGAGTGCAGGAATGGGAGGTGCATGTTCCACCTTAATTTACATCACAAGAATCATGCACTTACATGCTGCTCCAAAGCCCAGTGAAGATGGTTATAGCCTTTCCATTGATTTCAGTGGGACTTGGACTAGCGATTATATTACTGTTAGTGGCGTTGTGCTTGTAGTTTGCCCATTTTGCCCTTTAGTTCCTAAGTACTGTAGGGGTGTGTGTGTATGTATGTGAGAGAGTGTGTCTGTGTTCTATATTTCTTGCATTCCATTTCTATGACAGTTTTTTCAGTGCCTGCTGATTGTCTTGTGCTCATATGTTTCCAACTGACCTCAATGGTATTCACTGTTGGATATTGTGCAGACTGAACCCTGCTGTGCAGAACTTCATCTTCATGTTTCGGTTTTTCTTCTGTTGATCAATGTTTCGAATCACTGTTTGTTTTATAATTTTCCTTAATTGTGACTAACAAAGAAGGAAAATGGGGAAGTGTTGAATTATTTAACATTTAATTTCACAAAGAATCAGCAGGGAAACTGCTTTCTGATTTGCACAGAAACTTTGTTCATTGCCCTCTATAGTCTCACAGTCCATCAAAGTTGCTAGTCCATCAAAGTTGCTAGTACAAATAGAGACTGGATTACATAGCTCACTGTCCATCAAAGTCCATCAAAGTTGCTAGTACAAATAGAGACTGGATTACATAGCTCACTGGACTTCACAGTATTCACCAGCTTGCATTAAATTCTAACTTATATATACAGTATTTCTATATCTTATACATAGATTTCCTTATTTTTTTTCCCAATGTTGTGTGTCTGTAGGTTTGTTAAGTAGAAGCAAATGTCAGGATCTTCAAGGAAACAAACAAATAAAAAAGTCTAAGTACAAATGGGTTGTATTTTGAAAAAGCAATTCTTTGTTTTTACATTGCAGACATAATCTTTGAACAGTGGGAGTGTGAGATGTGCTCCTAATCCTCTAAATATTTTTGTACTAGTATGGAGCTAGATCTCATAATTTAGGCACATTTGAAAACTGAGCTCTCTGTCTGTATAATATACCTTGACTAGTTTGGAGGGATTTAGCTGTTTATCAAAAGTTATGAAAAGTTCATGCTGATGTGTTATAAAGACTTTTGTTTAGATAAAAGGTTTCATTCCAGTCAAGTTAATTGGGGATCATGAATTGGGGTTGCCCATGCAACCAGCTGATATAAAGGAAACGTTATAAACACGTAATTAGGAGACAAATTGTGAGTGTAAAAGGCTATTTTTTAAAGAGGTGGCTGAACTGTTTCTTAGTACACATATTAGTTATATTATGCTTCTGCAGTTTCTTAGTTACCTGAAGAAATATGGATGAAATGTTGGTCATTCTGAGCGCGTCTGTCTGTCTGCCTGTGATTTATTATATAAAGTATTGTCTGCTTGCTGGCATGTTTTCTGACCTGTTACAGTTCTGTGGTTTGTATTTTATTTAGAAGTGTCAGTTCTGCTGGCCCAATCACAAAGGAAAAAAACAAACAACAAGCTGTTGGTGACATTTTATTGGACTAACTAAAAAGAACAAAAATTGGCCTACAGACATAGAAGGATCTTGTGAAAGAGAAAGTTGGGTCTAGATTCTTAGCTGTGTAAATTGGCATTTCTCCTTGTAGTCAGTGTAGCTGTGCTGGTTTACACCAACTGGGGATCTGGAATATTCCAATTATAATATCTCATGATTTTCTTTTAAATTAAAAAGTATGTTTTGCTTTTGAATGGCTGCAAAACTTAATTAAACTCCAACCGGCTTTAATACATTTGTTTTCATTAGTAGAACAAAGGGGAAAACTCTTTTTATCTCTTATTTGAAAATTCCATAAAAATAAATTGTTAGGAGAACATTAAAATTGCATAGTTAAACATTCAATTCAGGAAAAGCCAAAATTAAGATTGCATGTGCCTTATGCACACATACACATGGACCCAGCACACTGTGGCATTTATCCCATTGGGAGTACCAGACTCCCAAGGTGGGGAGATACAATCAGACAAGATTCCCCCAAATTTCATACCAAATGGCTGTGTTAAAATAATGTTATTAAGTTTGCTAAGTCAAGCACTTGAAAGTTAAGGAATGCCAGTATTTAGATTGCCTGTGCAAGCTTAATTCAGCTCCCTTGAGTATGAATTATGATACAGTCTTTAATTACATGATCACATACTAGATTTTCCACAGGACACCGCCTCATTCAGTGCATAGGATGGATGCACAAAGGAGCGGGAAAGTGTAGAATTAACCATTTATATACAACATACTAACAATGAAGTATAACATCATAAATAAATAGTGGTAATTAGGTGGCCTATATAGGTCACCTAAGTTTGCAACAAAGTTATCTTTAAAGAACCTATAAGTAAGGCTATGTTTATGTCACGGAGGTCAGGGAATCTGTGACTTCCAGAGATCTCCATGACATTCTCCTCTTCAGCCCCACGGGCTGTGGAACTCTGGAGCTGGCAGCCAGCCGGGCCCTGACAGGGTTCCAGTGACAGGTGACAGGGGGCCCCTGCAAGGTTCCAGCAACAGGGGACAGACTCCTGAGGGGGTCCTCCTCAGGGTTCCAGTGATGGGTGACAGCTTTATGGGGAAATGGGGGTGGAGGAGTGCCTTGGGCGAGCAGCTGGGGGTGTCCCGTTTTCTCTTTGGGAAATATGGTCGCCCTGTAGCTCCCAGCTACTCCCTTGCAGCTTGCAGCTGCTGTAGGCAGAGGGAGAACCATACAGCTCCCAGCCACCATGGGGGCAGGTGAAACTATGGACCTGCAGCAGCAAAAGTCACAGATAGGTCACAGCTTCCATGAATTTTTGTTTATGTGACTTGGCTGTGACTTACTAAAAATAACTTTGACAAAAATATTAGCCTTACCTATAAGTAAAACAGGGCCAAAACTATGAACTAGAAGAGAGGCAGCATATTCCAGTGAACAGAGCATGGCACTAGAGGTCAAGACTTGTGTGTGCTCTTCCTGACTGCAACAGACTCACTGTGTGACCTTGGGTGAGTCACTTACTTTCTGTGTATCTCAGCTTCCAGCGTGTAAAATGAATTGTTAGCAATCTTTTGCCAATCACTTTGGGAGCTACAGATGAAAAACACTATGTGAAGGCTAAGATTTGTTATATATTGCGTAAATCAGTATCTGTGCCAGATTACTGGAGGATAGCTAATGTAATGCCAATGTTTAAAAAAAGCTCCGGAAGTGATGCTGGCAATTACAGATCAGTTGGGCTGAATTCAGTACCAGGAAAATTGTTTGAAACTAGTAAAGAACAGAATTATCAGGCACATAAGTGAACATGGTATGTTGGGAAAGAGTCAATACAGCTTTTGTAAAGGGAAATCATGCCTCACCAATCTATTAGAATTCTTTGAGGCAGTCAGCAAGGGTGATGCAGTTGATATTGTGTACTTGGACTTTCAGAAGGCTTTTGACAGGGTCCCACACCAAAGGCTCTTAAGCAAAGTTAGGAGTCATGAGATAAGATGGAAGGTCCTCTCATGGGTCAGTAACTGGTTAAAAGATCAGAAACAAATGGTAAGACTAAAGATAAATAGTGGAGTCTCCAAGGATCTGTCCTGGCACTATTGCTATTCAATATATTCATAAATGATCTAGAAAAGGAGGTGAACAGAGAGGTGGCAAAACTTGCAGATGATAAAAAATTACTCAAAATTAAGTCTAAAGTTGACTGTGAAGAATTACTAAGGGACCTCACTAAACTGAGTGACTGGGCAACAAAATAGCAGATGACATTCAGTGTTGATAAGTGCACAGTAATAATACACATTGGAAAACATAATCCCAACTATATATACAAAATGATGGGATCTAAATTAACTGTCACCACTCAAGAAAGAGATCTTGGAGTCATTGTGGATAGTTTACATTTGTTCAATGTACAGCTGCAGTCAAAAAAATCTAGCAGAATATTAGGAACCATTAGGAAAGGATAGATAATAAGACAGAAAATATGATAGTGCTCTATATAAATCCATTGTACACCCACACCTTGAATACTGCATGCAGTTCTGGTCTCCCCATTTCAGAAAAAGGTATATTAGAATTGGAAGAAGTACAGAGAAGGACACAAAAATGATTAAGGGTATGGAACAACTTCCACATGAGAAGAGATTAAAAAGACTGGAACTGTGCATCTTACAAAAGAGATGACTAAGGGATATATGGGAGAGGTCTGTAAAAACATGACTGATGTGGAGAAAGTGAATGAGGAAGTGTTATTTACCTCTTCACATAATACAAGAACAAGGAGTCACCCAATTAAATTAATAAGCAGCAGATTTAAAACAAACAAAAGGAAGTTGTTCTTGGCACAACACACAGTCAACCTATGGAACTCATTGCCATGGGATGTTGTGAAGGCCAAGAGTATAACTGGATTAAAAAAAGAATTAGATAAGTTCATGAAAGGTAGGTGCATCAGTGGCTATTAGTCAAGATGGTCAGGAACGCAACCCCATGCTCTGGGTGTCCCTAAACTTCTGACTGCTGGGACTGGATGACCACGGTTGGATCCTCAATAATTGCCCTGTTCTGTTCATTCCCTTTGAAACATCTGGACTGGCTACTGTCAGAAAACAGGATTCTAGGCTAGATGGGCCATTGATCTGACTTAATATGGCCATTCCTGTGTTCTTATTATTAATCAGAATCCTTTGAATTTCAGGGACATTGTGTTATACTCCCCAGATACAAACCTTTACCAAGCTTATTTTCTGGTTCTAGTTTGGATGAGGCTGAAATCAAAACCCAGACTTAAACTGTGATTCTGAACCTTAGCAGATACCCAAGTGCCATTCTCCTTGGCTCACCAAATTAAAGTGCATTGGTATAAGCATTTCTTTGTGGTTGTGCAACATGTTTATAATAGAGATTTGCATGAGTGTAACTGTATCCACGTAGGTACATGGCAGTGGATTTCCTTTATGTGGATGGGCCTGAGTTATTAGTGCCTACTGTAAAATATATTAGGATGCACCACTTGCCTAAGTTTAAATTGTGAGAGAAACGTGAACATTTGGAATTTCTTTACTTTTGAGTGCTTAATTTTTCATCCTTAACATTGCATGAACACAATTTTTTTCATGTAAAAATGCATGGTAATCATATTTTATATTTGTATAACATCCTATATCAGTGAAGTTCAAAACATGCTGAAATCATTAATTAAACTAAAAGTATAGTGGGATAATTGCCTACCTACATCAAATGGCAAATCTGATATATTTGGTACATTTTATATACATTTTTAAATGTGATACAATTATAGTTTGTTTTAATGTAGCTGTTCAGCAATATGTGTGATGGTGGAATATTTTAATACCTCGAATAATATAACTGAATGTTACAGTTCCAAGATTTTTCAGGGGTGTAATGTACAACAGACTTAAGTTCTTTATTACTGTTTCCTACAGGAGTCTTGGAAGTCGGGGGGAAATGATTAGACCAAAACAGTTGTTTAAACTGTAATGGAAAATGATGCTTTTCACCAAATGGATTTTCTTTGGCAGATGTTGACAAATAGGATATAAAATACGCTATTTTGTTTATTAATTTATTTGTTTGCTTGTTTAGGTTTTTTTGCACCCATCCAGAGCTGTACACAATAAAAAAATATGCAAAAAATACCAATGTGCCCACAAAACAATTCCAAAATATATCTTCCAGTTTCCACAAACAATTCTTCCATCTCCGCTTCGCAGTGCAACCCTGGAAAGGAAAGTCTTGGAGAGCAGATGTGACTTTATGGTGTGCTCGGAAGACCAAAAGGCTGTAAGGTCTGTTGGACTGAAGGGCAAGCCAACTGAGATACACTAGTGTAGTAATTCTAAACTTGTGAGACCTGTGATTGGGTTACCAAGGGCACCGGATGCATCTTCCTCCAAGAGTCACATCAGCAGCTCTATCTCACAGCACCTAAAAGCTTCCCATTGTGTCTTTCTGTGACCCAACTTCACAATTCTTTATAGCCACAAAAGACTGGGGTATGGTGGATTGCTGGATTATTTTCTGTTTTGCTGTCTTGTGTGTCATACAACATGGGACTTACCACACTCTATCGTACTCATGGTCCCTATATACTTTAGTCCAATATACTTGTCTCTATCCAGAAATGTTGGAGAAAGGTAGAAGAAACCCCAAAGTAGGCAGGTATAGGATAATCTGCCCCACGAAGGCATCATCCTGACCGCTAACAATCAGAAATTATCATTAACCCTGAATCCATTAGCTTTTTATTATTAGCTGTTTTATTCTGTTTAGCCATATAATCACCCAAGGCCTCTTTGAAGCTTGCTGAATTCTTGATTTTACCATCAACCTGTAGCAATGAGCTCCAGTGCCTGATTATATGTTGTGTAAGAAGGCATTTCCTTTCATCAGTTTTGAATTTGCTACCTTTCAATTTCGTTGAATGTTCCCTCATCTTGTGTTCGAAGTAAGGCTTTATGTTCGTCAAGGAAGTCACAGATTCTGTGACTTTCCGTGACCTCAGTGTCTTCTGCAGTAGCTGGGGCGCCTGGCCTCAGGGCCACCTGAGCAGCTCGGCCACTCCCTGGGCCAGGGGCACCGGCCGCTGCTTGGGCAGTCTCGGGCCCTTCTGTCCACCAGAAGCAGGAGTTTGGGTGTGGGGGGTGAGGCTCAGGGCTGGAGGTAGGGTGTGAGATGCTGCTTATCTTGAGGGGGGTATCCTCAGAAGGGTGCCAGCAACTCCCCTCCCTCAGCTCCTAGTTCCACGTGCTGCCTCTGCCTACAGGCACTGCCCCCATGGGAACTGCAGAACCAGGGCTTGAGGCAGAGCAGCAGCAGTATGTGGTGGTAGGAGCTGGGGTCCCCACTTCCCAGAAAGCGAGTATGGAGCCCGCCCCTGCACCCGCAGCCCCCACCCCTGGCCGCAACCCCTGACCCGAGCACCCGCAGCACCCCTCTGGGCCGCAACACCCTCTCCCCAGCACCCAAGGCACCCCCTGCCCCCCCCCCCCCCCGAGTCCCCCCCCAACCCCCAAGTTTTAGTTGGGAATAGAGTAAAAGTCATGGACAGATCACAGGCAGAAATCAAAAATTCATAGCCTGTGACCTGTCCATGACTAAAACATAGCCTTAGTTATAAGACATGGAAAACCAGCACAAAAAGATTGAGAACTACTGCTGTAGTGGATGAAACTTTGATTTCAATGCACTACTGAGTAAGAGTCATGAAAAGCGAAACCATTTGGCATTGACTCTGGTTAGAGGTTAAGTATATTTTTTGTTTTCACATTACACAGGAAGAAGTTTGGGACACTAGAACAAATGCCTGTTGAAGTATTAAGTATTTAAGATTGTAAACACACATAAATCAGGAAATTCAAAGTTATGATCCTTAGACTGTGTATTTGCATCTCATAGAATGTCTTAACGAGGACTTCTGCCCTCCAGTCCCTCCCCAAATGCTTTCATTTTGTCTGTCTACTCCTGGGGGCTTGACTGTCCCCATTCATATTGTCTGCTTGGAAAAGTGAATATAAAAATAACGGATTAGACTGTTTTCAGGGCAGTTTGGAGTGGCCAGGATGCAAGAGCCTGGTATTGAGGATTGCTCCTTGATTTCAGGCATGTGTGGGCGTCTGCCTATAGAAGGGGTTGTTAGATACAGATCTGTTTCGGGCGAGAGCTAAGATTTATAAACTAAACTGTTTATTTTAAAAGTTCATAGCTTGGTTACAGGGGATGGGGTAATGCCTCAAAGCATCAAACAGCAAAACATTTTGAATTTTCAGGAACACTGCTCTCTCAAATACAGATTAGCTCTTTCCAATCCCTGTTGTTAGAGTAAAATGTTACTTTCCTGTCTGATGTAAGCAAGCACATCAGTTTACATTGCTAAAAAGATCTTGTTACACTGGGTTATGCTCCAAACATGCTCCAACGGTATGGTTGCTGGAATCTAGGCTTGCACAAGCCTCTTGCTATAAATGTTCCTCTGTAAAGACAGCAAATCGCTGAAGACTCCATGGGGCAGGGTCTGTGTAGACCACCCTGATGTGATTTGAATGGAAGGATGTCATTGTCATGGAGCCGTGATGTCTCTGAATGTCATAATGATTTTATTAAAATAGAAGAAAATGTTGTTTAGTGACAGACTGGCCACAATCAAATTGTAAACAGAAGCCCTTCATAGATTATAAAAAAAAATTTTCAGTTGCTAAGAGATTGGTTCTCAGTCATCATAGACCCTACTTATGTCATATAGAGATTACAGAATTTATTGGCAGGATTTCTCTTTTTGTAGTTAATGTCAAAATATAGCCTCTGCTGATCTAGTTAACTAGTTGTCTTGCCACAGTGCTGAAATCGTTACAGCAGGACCAAATAAAACCAGATCACTTTGTTCAAAGGTGCATTGAAATGCTTTTCTGGTACCAAGACCCCAGTTCAGGATGCTGTTTTTCTCTTGCAACACCAGCTGATATTACCAAAACTTAAAATGTTCCTTTCTCTGCCTTGCAATGTGTGCATATAAAACTAAACATAAAAAATGATCTTCTGTTACCTTTCAATCATTTACCTGACATATTTTGGACAAAATCCAGCTGAAAATATTTGTGAACAAGAAGCCCCAGAAGATGGTGAGCCTGACATAAAACAAAGCCGCTTCATGGCCAAGTTATGGTGCTACATGAGAAGTGAAGAGCTCATGCAAATTAGCCTCCTGCCATTTTTAGTGACTGGATGTTCCAGTCCATCTTCTCATGTCCATTCAGCAACTGGGAGTGCACATTACCCCAAGTATCTCAAACCACTTGATAAGTTTTAATTTGCACCTCACACTGTATTGTAACTAGGCGTTGTCATACCCACTGTTACAGATGAGGAAATTGAGGCCGTGAAGTGACTTGCTTCAGTCAGTTTCTGAGCTCAGAGCAAAACGCAGGACTCCTGATGCCCAGTCTCCAGACTTTTCTGTGGGAAAACACAGACTTCTAATATCCTAATAACTTTTGCTATGGACTTCTTAAGAGCTTGATGGAAAAATTCCTTTTGAATTGGATTAGTGCAGGATCAAACCCTGTGTCAACTATGGTAGACTCCAACCCTATAATGAAGTCTGGTTGGTTTCCCTGAGCATTTTTAGTAGTGAACCCAGACTGTGTTCCCTTGAACCTAGTTATTCATGATAATCAGGAAATAACACTCTGCTCTTGAAAATGAGATTTGTGAAATGTCCAATTCAGATTTCTCTGGCTTCAGAATGGGAGAGTTCCTCAGCAAATTCAGAATTAACCTCTGCTCCTGTATAATTAGGATACTTGGAGAATTTTTGTAGGGGACCACCAGGGAGGCAGTTTTATCTGTATTTTTGTTCAGCCTAACTCTAAATTAGGGTTGAGAAATAAATAATATAGTATTTGTTTACAAACATTTTGTGGATGTCTTATAACAGAAGACTCAGTTGAAAAACTGGTCAGTATCAACAGTAAAAGAATTAGACTCTGTCCAAGGCAGGGATATTTTAGTTCAGATTTCAAACTCACGTTTCAAATGTAGCATAGAACATAATCCCCATGGAAGCCCCACTTTGATTTTGCTTTCATATGTTACCTATTTATTTTCTCTTCAGCACCTGGTCAGAGTTGGCTCCAAACTGGATGGTAATTTTCATTGAAGTGTTTATAACATGAAACTTTTTAACATGAGACATATGCCTGCAGCTCTGCAGGCCCCTGAATCACTGCCAACATAACAAGACAGCCAACTGGAACAGGAAACTGATATGGTGCAATATTCATTAACCATTTATATTATTTTTCAGCATGCAGATGCAATAGCATCATATAAAGAATATTCTGACATCAAGTATTCCTGTTTAAGCTGTGGAATGGTAACTAAAGCTCCTTTTTAAAATTCGGTGACATTTTTTAGAAAGTACTTGTGAAAATATATGTGGTGAAGTTAAATCTTTTTTTCCCCCCTCCTTCTTTTCCATATGAGTCACTTCCTTGCAAAGGTTCCAAGTTTTGGTAGGACATAACTTACTAATTTTTAAAATATAAGTAAATTCTTGCTAGTTTGCAGTGCATACTCAGCCTGGCAAAACAAAAACAGAGAGATGTTAGATAATACGATTAGAAATGTTTTCTTAGTGATCACCACCCATATAAAATAAATCTGGCCCTTGTTTTTGTTTCTCTTTTGCACATCAAACCAAATTTTAGGATATTTGCATAGGATTGTAGAACTTTGCCTCTTTGTTTAGTGTCAGTAACCATCTTTCAAGAATTTCAAGGTACTAAACTATTCAGCAAATATCTTTTTATTCTTTTACCATTCTTTTAAATTTAATATATTTTTAGGACCCAGGAAGCAGTGCTACCAGAACATGCTAAGCCTCACAGACGATTGTTTAGAACAATTGCATGCTGTGTTCTTGATTGTTTCAGGTTGTTCTCAGTGCACAAGTGTAGAAAACAGTACATCATCTGAGACAAACAGGAATAATTACTGGACGGAACTGGATATTTATAATTACTAGGTCAAATTTACCCAAGTATTTTTCCAGTGCCTTCAGTGGAGTTATACCAGGAATTAATTTGATCCTTTGGATTTAGGGCAGTTTTTGAATTTATGGCCATTACGGCAAGGTAGCTGTGTGTACAATATTTCAGTGTACCAGCTGGGCACAGATGTTAAGAGTCACAAGGATCCATAATCACAGGGTTATGTGCAAAGCCAAATAAATGTCCTGAATTATTGATCATAATCATTTTTATTGCATAATCCCATTGGTGCCTTTTAACTTTTAATAGTATGTGTGGAGTTAAAATTAAGAACTTGAAAATGACACACAAGAACATTTCTTAAAACTGGCATATATTTTGATGGTCAATAATGTCATATGTTTTTATATTTATTAATAATTTAGGACTTAAATAAGTGTAGTTTTGCAGATGCAGCGAGTGTTTATGTGTTCCCCTTGGTGATCTATCCACAGAGGGTATGAGTCTACTATAGACCCCTAGACAAAGCCCCGGCTCTTTAGGTCAGGCTGTAGCCCAGAGGTGGGCAAACGTTTTGGCACGAGGGCCACATCGGGGTTGCAAAATTCTATGGAGGGTCAGGTAGGGAAGGCTGTGCCTCCCCAAATAGCCTGGCCCCACCCCATATCCGACCCCCTCCCACTTCCTGCCCCCTGATTTTCCCCCTCAGAACCTCCAACCCATCCAACCCCTCCTGCTCCTTGTCCTCTAACTGCCCCCTCCAGAGACCCCTCTGCCCCTAATCACTCCCCCGGGACCCCAGCCCCTATCTAAGACCCCCTGTTCCTTGTTCCATGACCCCCTCTCCCACGACCCGCCACCGTAACTGACCCCGCAGGACTCCACCCCCTACTCAACCTCACCTGCTCTCTGACTGCCCCAACCCCTATCCACCAAACCCCCACTCCCTGACAGACCCCAGGTATCCAAACCCCCTCCCACCCCATTCCCCGTCTTCTGACCACCCTCCCAGAACCTCTGCCCCATCCAACCTCCTCCTGCTCCCTGTCCTCTGACTGTCCCCAGGGGTTCCCTGTCCCTTATCCAACCACCTGTCCCCTTACCATGTCGCTCAGAGCAGTATGTCTGGTAGCAGCGTGACCCAAGCAGAGTCAGACACATTGTCCTGCTGGAGTGTGCAGCCCCGCCCCCCAGAGTGCTGCCCGTGTGGCAGCGTGACTCCAAGGGAGGGGCAAAGGTGGGTGAGGGGCTAGGGTAGCCTCCCCAGCTGGGAGCTCAGGGCCCGGGCCAGATGAAGCCCACGGGCTGTAGTTTACCCACCCCTGCTGTAGCCACTCATACTTTAAGCTCTGGAAGACTCCAGTTTAGTTCCCAGTGTTGGCCAAGATGGCTTCTGTCCCTCATAATTAAGGGCCAGTTTTGATTATATACATATACAAATACACATTTGATGAGGTGCTTCTTTATTTCAAAAAAAAAGGCTGAGATCAAATATGGGATATGATATTGTGATATGACCTATAAATGTATTCAGACCTCTGAGCATAAGGTAGCAGACTATTACCTCAACTAATCTCTGAAACTTGATGGTACAGCTCTGATATTTTACTGCCTTTACTTAAAAACTGTTCTAAAAATTCAATAAATTAACAATTATCCCACACTTTTTAATATAGCATATGGTGTTCTATATATACTACATGTTGTTGCTGTTGGCTTTAGTGCCATTTAAAATGTTACTATCCATTTCCTAATCTATTACAAATGATCACATAAACTACTCTTATTTGGATTTAAGCAAACATTGTTCTGTAGACATCTTCGTATATGCTCTCTTCCCTACTCCATACCCAAGACTTCAGAGCAGGAAATGTTTCTGGAGTATCTATTGAAAGATGTACTAAATTGTCTTGTGTATTAGTTCAATATGGACTAGGTGCCCTCCTTCCCTGTTTGTTCTGTTTAGTTTTAACTGTTGCATAAGTGTCACTTTTGATAGTTAAAGTTCAGGTCAAGATGCGTCTTTCTTTGACCCTTTTACTCTGGTTTATGGACATGCAGGCTGGCGTCTGTCAAGATATAAAAGCTCACAGACCACAGTGCAGGATTTCTTTCTTGGATTTGCTTTCGGGACTCATCGTGAATGACAGTGTTGCACAGTTAGACAGAGGCAGTTCTATCATGTAACAGTTTCATGTGAATAATAGGGTGCAGTGTTTATACACTTCATAATTTTAGAAAGCAGCATGCCTTATTTATGTTAATTTATAAGCAAATGTATAAGTCTTTTTTTAAAAATTAGTTTCCTTTTTCATGACAGTAACATTGTTTTGGAAATACTTATCTGATGGTCAGGGGCAGCAGCCAGTCATAACTGATTAGGCATGTTTATGTAATGAAAAACAATACACTGCTGTGGTTAACTAATGTGGAATTTTTTTAAAGTGAGAAAAAAGGGGATAAAGATCACATAGATTCCTCGTTTTGTGCAGTTCCCCTTTCCCGTTCAAACACTTATCTATCATGCTAGCTGTATATAGTGATTCTGGTGTGTCAGCGCATGCATTAGGAAACATTACTTCAGTTTTGTATACCTTCGTTTTTAGTTTTCATAGCTTAGCAAAGTTTTGTAAATTAGAGGTAGATTTTCAATAGCAGATTTTGCAAATTATAATTAGATGGGGTTTCTGTTCAAAGTTAACATAGATTAACTTTGAACAGCTTGTGCATGGATTTAGCCACATGACCCTTAATACACTATATAGCCTTTGAGAAATACTGATAAGAACACATCTCTACTGCCTGTTCAGCAAGCAAAGTTATCCAGAGAATAACTTCTTTTCACAGGTCAGCATCAAGTATCCGCACTTCTGTGCCCAGAATGGCATAGGTCTGAGTTCTCTTTCAGACACCTTTCAATTCTGTTGGGAAAAAGCTTTCTTCCTTTTCTGGGCTGCCATAGGTGACTTACAAGCCATGTCTGGAGATTTTCATACAGCAATGCTCCTGTGACCTCACCAGTTTTCTGGGATTCCAGTCTCTGGATTTGTCCAGATGGAGGCCTCTTTCTTTTGCCAATTATGCTTGACCTTCTCTTTCAGGTGGGGAAATGTGTTACATCCATTGTTGGCTGGCTTGGACTCTAGTTTCTGTCCTGCCTTAACACATCATGCTTTAAATGTTTGTATTGCTGTATCCAGCTTACAAAATGAGCCAAACTATAGCCAGAAGTGCGCACACAGCTTCCACTGCAGTCTACCTGAGAAAAGAATATAGCCCTGTGTGATGTATATAAAAAAACATCATCTAAACTCTGTGAACATATGGAAAGTGACCTGGCTAATTAAGACTAGTAAAAGATTCTGAATCTAATTCAGTGTTTCCAGCCACCATTAGCAATGAAGTAACAAATATTCTGCTCTTCTGCAACAGAGAATGTAGTTTGGATTTAGGTTTGAGTAGCAGCCATGTTAGTCTGTATCCACAAAAAGAATGAGGAGTACTTGTGACGCCTTAGAGACTAACAAATTTATTTGGGCATAAGTTTTCGTGGGCTATAGCCCACTTCATCAGATGCCTAGAATGGAGCATACAGTAGGGAGAGATAGATAGATAGAGAGATACACAGAGAGAGAGAGAGAACATGAAAAGATGGAAGTTGCCATACCACCTCTAAGAGGTTAATTAATTAAGATGAGCTGTTGTCAGTAGGAGAAAACTTTTGTAGTGGTAATCAGGATATCCCATTTCGGACAGGTGTGAGTAACAGTAGGGGGATAGTAACATGGGGAAATAGAGTCAATTTGCGTAATGACCCAGCCACTCCCAGTCTTTATTCAAGCCTAAATTAATGGTATCCAGTTTGCAAATTAATTCCAGTTCAGCAGTTTCTCGTTGAAAGCTAGACTGCATGGGGAATTTTCACCATATCAAATCTCCCATCCTCAGACCCCAATCAATAGAGGCTATAGAAAAATTACCTCATCCGACTCTCAGGATCCTGCCCCATTGTGTGTAAACCTCTGGAAGGCACCACCTCTGCCCTTCACACCACAGTGGCAATATTGGGCCCGAAGCGCATCCTATCCTTGAGACCACACTCACTATGCCACCTCAACCAGGTGCAACACCTGCCTGGCACTGCCACCTGATGAACTGGACACTGACTTAAGGGTCCAGGCAGCACCGTCACAACTGCAGGATCAGTCATGACCTGCGTCTAACCCAGTAGACCCAGTTGTTGCGCCTGATGAAGCCTTCCTTCCTCCCCCGCCCAACATCTTCAGATGATTTCTCAAAATTTCAAGACCTTTTCAGAAGAGTTGCCAATGAATTAAGAATGAACTTGGAGGAGGTTCCTGAACAGCAGCATGAGTTAACGGACATCCTGCAGCCCTCTTCTTCTTCTAGGATTGCATTACTAATCAACACAGCCCTTTTGGAACCTGCTAAGGTCATCTGACAGAGTCCTGCTGCAAGCCTACCTACCTGTAAACAAGCAGATCACAAGTACTTCATCCCTTCCAAGGGTTCTGAATTTCTTTTCACTCACCAAGCACCAAACTCGCTGGTAGTAGACGCAGTCAACCCAGAAGACCAAACACCAGTTTCCCCTCTCCACCCCATCTGACAAAGACAGTAAGCGATTAGATCTGCTCAGACGTAAAGTATACATTACAATTTCGCATTGCAATTATACTGCCGTTTTGGCAAAATATGACCACAAAAATGACAACAAATTCATGGACTTTATTGACGACATTCCAGAAGAAAAGAAACAACAATTCACAGCTCTAGTTTCTGAGGGACAAATCATCTCACATACTGCTCTTCAAGCAGCCCTCGATGTAGGCAATACTGCAGCAAGATCCACTGCTACAGCAGTGGTCATGCATCAAGGTTCAAGGCTCTCCTACTCTTCATTTCTTTGAGAGATCCAGAGTACCATTGAAGATGGTGACAAACTCTTTGCCGCCATGACGAACGACATACTTCATTCAATGAAGGACTCAAGGGCAACTCTCCAGTCCTTAGGAATTCAAGCCCCTACAACCAGAAGGCAACGATATAGATATCAACCTTACCAGCATCCACGCTACCCTGCATATACCTAGCATTTCCATAGACCACCTGAGCAACAACAATACAGCAGCAGTACCAGACACCCAAATACCAGCATAGTCATCTCAACCTTCTCCGACTTGTAAGCAGATTTAAAGTCTTGGTCTAGGGTTTAGAAAACAACATTCCCACTTCAGCACTTAGATCGCATGGCCCTATTTTTGGACACTACCAATGACCATTCTCCCATCAATGGCAGAACATTACCATCAACAAGTGGGTTATAGAGTTCATCTCAATTGGCTATTACATCCCCTTCCTATCCTTATCTCCTACCCACCCACCCTCCCCGTCCCTCATCAGGGACCCCTCTCATAAGCAGCTGCTCCTCCAAGAAGTACAATATCTGCTTCTATTCAGAGCAGTGGAACTTGTGCCCAAACGACACAGAGGGAAGGAGTTTTATTCCCATTATTTCTTAACAGAAAAGAAAACCGGGAGATGGCGACCAATCCTCGACTTCAGGCAGCTGAACAAATTTATCAAAAAGCAAAAGTTAAAAATGGTTTCCCTCACCACCATAATCCCAGCGCTGGAGCAGGGTGGTTGGTTTTCAGCCCTCGACGTACAGAACTCCTATTTTCATGTGACTACATATCTGGTCCACATACATTTCCTTCGTTTTACCCTCGGCTCAACACATTTTCAATATAGGGTGCTACCCTTCGGCCTTCCAGCCCCCACCCCCACCAGGTGTTTTTTCCAAGCTCCTAGCTGTAGTCACTGCCTACTTCAGGAAACAAGGGGTCACAATATTTCCTTACCTCAACGATTGTCTCCTCAAAGCCTCAATGCTCGATGAAACACTTCGATTCACGCAGCAGCTCACCATCTATTGTTTCCTGTCCCTCAGCCTACAAATAAACAAAAACAAATCCACATTATTTCCTACTCAGCACCTGGAGTTCATTAGGAGCAAACCTTGATTCCCGGTTGGGATTGGCATCTCTCCGGCCTGATTGCTTCAACACCATAAAGCTATTGGCAACAAAACTTCACAACAGTTCTCAGGTCACTGCTCGAGACTGTCTACAACTACTGGGTCACATGGCCTCATGCACTTTCATGGTCAAAAATGCACGACTATACTTGAGGTGCTTCCAAGCTTGGTTGGCCACAGTTTACAGAACAAATGTGCATGCTCTAAACAAGCCTCTATCCATATCTTTCAGAGTCAAAAGCTCTCTCCTATGGTGGACAGTTCCCTCCAACCTCTGCTCAGGAGTCCCCTTTCTTCAGGATGCTCTATCCCTTATAATGACTACCAATGCATCCCTCACAGGGTGGAGTGCACATGTCTGACCACATAGCCCAGGGGCTATGGTCTTCAGCCGAAACCTCCCTGCACATAAATGTCCTAAAACCTGGAGCCATACGCAGTGCCTGCCGTCACTTCCTTCCATTAATCCAGAACCAACATATATGGATAATGACAGACAACATCGCTTGAATGCTCTATGTAAACAGGCAGAGAGGAGCTTGCTCTCACTCGCTTTGCGCAGAAGCTGTGAAGCTCTGGAATTGGCACTTTGCGAACAACGTCCACATTTAAGCCATCTATCTTCCTGGAACTATGAATACCACAACAGACAAATTAAGCTGACGCTTTCCCTGGGATACCATGGGAGATAAATGATACAATAATCCATAACGTAGTCTGCATTTGAGGCTACCCAACCATAGACTTTTTTGCAACTTCGAAAAACATGAAATGTCCTGAATTTCGCTCCAGAGCAGGACTGGGCAAACATTCCCTGGGAGATGCATTTATGATCCCATGGTCCTGGAGCTTACTCTGTGCTTTTCACCAGATACCAGTTCTCCACGGAGTTGGGACAAAGATATGAACAGATCATGCCATGGTGATTCTGATTGCCCTGTCATGGCCCAGACAACCAGGGTTTTCGTTCCTCACCAGAATGTCAATTCGGCCAATTTTGTTGCCCCTCACTCCCAACCTCCTATCATAGCAACACAGCTGATTTCTTCACCCTGCCTGTCTGTGCTTCATCTCAAAGCTTGGTTCCTACATGGTTCTCCCAAAATGAACTAGCATGCTCTCAGCAAGTTCAAAGAGAGTTCTTACATAGCAGAACACAATCTACTCACATCACCTATCTCCAAAAGTGGAAGCGATTCACAAAATGGTGCTCAGCTAAACAACTTCTTCCTACGGCTGCACCTCTTCCGCTCATACTTTACTACCCATTAGCCCTTAAGCAATTTAGCCTCTCTTTCAGCTCCATCAAAGTCTACTTAGCTGCTGTTACAACCTTTCATGACAAGATTGACAATACCTCTGTTTTTGCTCGTCGAATTACCAAGCGTTTTCTCAAAGGACTCCAATCCCTATACCCAGACATTTAACCTCCTACCCCTCCGTGGGACCTTCACTTGGTATTATCCTGCTTAACTCAACAACCATTTGAGCCTGTAGCCACTTGCTCCCTCTTACACTTCTCTATGAAAACAGCATTTTTAGTGGCAATCATCTCTTCCAGACGGGCAGGCGAAATAGCGGTTTTCATGGCAGATCCGCCGTATGCGCTATCTTTTAAGGACAAGGTTACCCTTCGATTACACCCCAAATTTCTTCCAAATGTGTATTCATCATTCCACATCAATGAGCCAATACATCTACCAACCTTCTTTCCTAAACCACATACAAACTCTTTTGAATCCACAATGCATACTTTAGACATATGCAGGACTTTGTCCTTCTATTTGGATAGAACCAAGCGCTTTAGGACCTCTTCTAGACTCTTTGTCTCCATTGTGCAGCATTCCAAAGGGACACCTATTTCTACCCAGAAACTTTTAAACTAGATTTCTGAGTGTATCCATCTGCTATCAGGTAGAGAGTTACACCTCCAGCCAGCATCAGAACGGCTACCTCCGTGGCTTTTCTACACAAAGTTCCCCTGGCTGACATATGTAAAGCAGCCACTTGGTCTTCTGAACACACATTTGTTAAGCACTGTGCTGTTACTCAGAGCCCCATCTCTGATACACAATTAGGCAAAGCTGTATTATCTGTTGCATTCCTACCAAATCCAAAGTCCCTGCTTCCTTGAGATACACTGCTTTTATGGCACCTGGAGTAGAAAACCTACAGGGACACCTGTCTCTCAAAGAGGTTACTCACCCTGTGCAGTAACTGATGTTCTTTGAGATGAGTGTCCCTGTGAAAGCTCCACTACCCACTCTCCTCCCCTCTACTTTGGAGTTGGGGTAGCTTCCGTTGTGGAGAAGGAACTGAGGAGACAAGCCGCAGCACGCATACTATTAAGGTACACTGAGAGGGAGGAGGCATGTGGGGGGGCATGCTCTGCGTAACTGGTATGAGTACTGCTGTAAAAATCTCTGAGCGACGGCTCAGGGACGCACCAACACCTGGAGTGGAGCACCCCCAGAGACACTCATCTCGAAGAACATCAGTTACTGCACAGGGTGAGTAACTTCCTCTTGTTTAAAATAGTACAACGATTCTTTAATCATCTTTTATTAAGAAGATTGATGTGGTGGATACTCAGTGAATGAACGTATTCAACATAACATCAATTAATAACAATGTTATCCAATCTAATTCCAAAATTGTATCAACTACAATAGCCCAAGAAAGGAAGAGAAAATCCCCTGCAATCAAAAAACACTGAGAATGAGCCAGTATTTAAGACAGGACAAACTGTATGCAGTATAACTAAATGTACACCATCATTGGTACTGTTTATGTGATGAAGTGGTGAAACATATGCCACTTAACATGTCTTAACTACAGTCACTTTTATACAGGCAACATATAACACTGATACTCAGAAGTGACAGGAACAAGCAACTTTCGGATCGTCTTAGGAGAAAAGTTTCAAATGGCAGTATTTTATCTGTTATATTACAATTTGATGGGACTGTTCTTGCCTTTTTGTAAGCATCATTTAAGAAAGTATTTCTAAAGAATGGAAAACACTGAGAAATTATGAAGAGTTTATGAGAAATTATGAAGAGTTTGAACAGAAAGATGACACATATAAAGGTGGAAAGATCTTTACCAGAAAGTTAAAAGGTGTGATAATATATAAACTCCAGCCAACCAACTAACCAAAAAAACCTGCTCATTTGTGTTGTACGACAGCACAGTACCCAAGCTTGTGGAAGATGGTAGTGCATTTCCATTTGTTTGATGCTGCATTTTAGCCACGCAGCTTGGAGTAGCACAAGCTGCTCATTTAACATTATTATTTGGTGAAAAAGAGCTGTTTTGATGAATCATCAAAAGAAAAATTTGAAACAGGAGTAGGAAACTAGAAATTATTACTCTCACTGTGTGTGTCTATTTTCCAGTTATGTTTTTATAATATGCTAAAACTCTTTCCTTGACAAATAGGGCATAGCTTGTTATTTCTTCATCAAGCATTTTGCAGTTCTTCCATCTTATGTTTGAGTTTCAGTTAATAAAAACAAAGCTGCTGTTGAGGGGTAGAACTAGTTGTTCTTGCTTTTAAGTCTGCAGAGACTCCCGCTTCTATTACATCAGTTCTCCTTTGGTGTATGCTGTCCCAGTTTAAGGGTATCTGTGCCTGTATTTCTATCTACTCCCCTCCCCTTCCTGTTGTCCATTCTGGGAGTCCCCAGTCTGATCTCAGATCTCTAGCTGTCACCTGTGTTTGGAGAGGGACCCTTGACCCACTCCCTTCTCCCTTTTTAAGGCCTGCCTTATATTGTGATAATCCTCAGCAAGCCACTCTGCTTAATGGCCAAGGGCCCTGAGCAGTGTATAGCCAGCAGCTGCATATTGCCACATAGCTCCTTCTAAGCCATCCCTTTTATTCTTGAGGTAAAAGCCTTACAGAGAAAGCACATAAAAACAATAAAAGTCCGTATATGCATGCTGAAGGCTTATCAGAGGTCGCCCATCAGTGTCATGGGGCCCTAGTAGGTCAAAGTCTTTCCACCACTTCCTCAAGGGTTGGAGCCTCCTCTTGGATAGGAAGTCTTGTCCATTTGCTGGATCAAAAAAAAGGCCCCGAGTCAGTTTAAACCTAGTCTTTTTATACCAAAAGCCCATTCTTTGCCTATTGGTCTCTGGAAAACCCGGTTTGAATCAGTTTATACAAGGCTGCCCCAGGGGGTGCTACCTCTCTGGAGCTGTTTACAGCCTGAGTGATTCACCTTAATCATCCATCACTGTTTTGGATTCCCAGAGGAGCTAAAAGCAGTGTTCCACCTTGAGCTGCATACTGTTCCTTCCCCTCAGTGATATCTATACCATTCATAACCTTGTACAGGGTTCCCCCAAATATATAACATGCGGTTGAAATATCTTGCTTTCGAATGTACAAAGACTCCCACCTCTGTTGCATCAGTTTTCCTTTGGAGTATAACAAACTAAATCACAGCAGGTATAAGAGTTTGAAACTGTGGGTGTGATTGATGTGGAGTTTTTGCCAATGTATTGTTCAGATGAATTCCTGTAGCTATCCATTGGGCAATGTAATGACAATGACATTTCTGTGTTAAATCACAACCTGGTCAGTATGGGTGGAGAGTTAGGCCAGTGCTGGGCACTTTGAAAATGCAGTTTTTTTTAATCAGTGTCATGATTTAGACCTGGGGCTTCCAAACTTTTTTCCCCAGAGGCCCATCTGTGCAGCTGCAATAAGCATTGTAGCCCACTATCAACACTTGAGGAAAATTATTAATTTTAATTAGTGCATACATATAAACTGTAGCACTGTAAGTTAACAATGTACTGTACATGTTTCCTTTTAATTTTAATGTGAAGAATTGTAGTGATAGAAATCCCTAGCAATATGCACTCAAATAAATGCTTCAAGATCTTTGAAACCAAACCGTTTGACTGGAGAATGCAGTTGCGCTGGCAGAGCACCTGGAACTGTCATGGCCAACCTTAGGGCCACGACTCACAGTTTGGGAACTCCTGGTTTAGACAGTGGAACTATTCCTCAGAAAGCTGAACGTGATGTACTTGATCCAAACAAAAATCATTTAAAATTGAGGGCCTTTCAATGCAATGTGTAGTCCAAGTCCATTGTGTGGGAAATACTTGCATAAATCACAGTATCAGTAGAGATTGCTGCTATGAAATTTTCCGTCAAGCAGAAAATTTTAAATCAAGTTTCCGACTGCTTATTGTAATAGAACTAGGCTCCATATATATACCCTGCATCTTCAAGAAAATGTAAAGCTTTGACTTTTCAAAGAGAAAAGTTAATCTGCAAGGTATGTTCTTTCCTCCCTTGTGTCTGTATTGTGTGGAATGTAAGGCTCATGACCGGTGATTAAAATGAAGAAGATGCATAAAATATTAATACCACGTTTGCTTATTAACCCAGTTTATCAAAGAAGATGGTACTTTTTAAGACTAGTCTTTCCTCCAAAGCGGTGTTATGGGCTATCACTGTAATGGTAAACAATGAAAAACTTGCTGGCTTTTTGGGCCACATTAAGAACATACCTAAGAAATTATACCGATTTATGCCAAGTGAGAATCTGGCCTACAAGCTTTAATAACAGATGATGAGCACTTTATAAACAAGGAGAGCAGATCTCATTTCCATTTTTAAAATAAACAGGCTACGTGCACGTCGACACTTCTGTTTCTGTCAGTCCTCTCTCAAGTCATTAAACCCACTGGTGGAACAATGCATCAGTCTGCTCTGCCTATGGCAGGGGAAATCAGTAGGGGAGCACTGAATTTGGATGCTTCAGTTATCTAGTTCATGTCCTCAACACCCTGTGCATTTTACCTTCATTTAATTTCCTTATAAATGATCAGTTATATGAAATGATTAACACTAAATCCCACTCTTTTGCCCTTCCCCACCTCCACTTTTTCTCATTCTCCTCTCAGTGCATTTGGTCAGCAAAAGCTCTTGATTGCATTTCACTCTCTGCTTTATTTCACTTTAATCTTCTCCACTTTCCTACATCATTTTCCCTTCCTGCCTGCATGAGTGTCACTATGCAGCTTTCTTGAGTGGTGTCTCTCTAGTGTACCTTTACAATAAAAAAAATCTTGTGTTTGCAGTGTTTGTAGTCTAAAAACAAATTATGTTGTATTTTGTAATGTGAAATACTATACTGTGCAGAAATACAGCATAGAATGACTAGTCAGCTATGGTACACAAATAAACATTCCTTACTGTACTAGGAATTTGTCCAGTATCTACAAAATGCACCAATGTGACATGATATAATGTACTTCATATTTCAGCCTCAGGAGTTTAAGTTCCAGACATGGATCCTTTTCTATTGCACTACGCTGTGCTGTTGGTCTTCCAGGCTGAGCGCTTGCCATATTGTCACAAGTTATTGTGACCAACAGTAGTTATTCACAGCTGAAGTACAGTCTGTAATTTCAAAGGCATCTGTGGAGTGTATTTTATGAAATGTTATAATATGACATTGCTTCTTCTGTGAAGCAATGTCTATGCTGGGAGTTTCTCTTGTGCTATTTTAACTAACATCAGGATGTCTCTGTTTTATTTTTGATCTGTCTTTCTGAGGCACGGAGGTTGTGTGTTGTGCTGACAAGCAGTGCTGTGTCTCGCTTGGGGTTGCTCTTTACAGGTAGTGAAGGTGAGGCAGTGGTATTCATAAAAGAGTTGATAAATCAGCTGGAGAAATGCAATTGTAGTAAATCACCAGGAATGGATGGCACATATCCAAGATTTCTGACAGGACTTAAGAATGAAATAGAGTTAGTAACAATACTATGTAACTTATCATTAAAAACAGCTACTAGAGCACAGAAATGGAGCCTGGCCAATGTCACACAGCCAGCTTCAAAAAATGGATGGAATTATAAATGTTACTTTACTACCAGGAAGAACAATATAGGCAAGAATTGAAGCAGAAATAAAAACACTGGTCCACCTGAATATAATCTGATAGGGGCCAATCAGCACAGCTTTCATAAGGGCTGAGCATCTTCTCAAACTTTATAATAATTCTCTCAAACGTTGAATAGTGTAGAGGAAAAAAAAGAACTGTTGGATATTGTGAGGTGCTGCATTGTGGCATTTAAGCCTGACCTCATGTTGGAGGGGTGCAGAGAAATTGTGCTGCAGCTGGAAGCCCCCGGGGAGCCTGTGGTATAATGACAACTCTTCTACCCTTCCAACACATGCAGCATGCACTCCACATCTATGCTTAGACAGCTCTGCTTCTCCATGCCACTTTCTGTGGAACTAGCGCTACTAGAGGCACTAGCAGAGACAGAGTCCTGCTACCCCATGGGGATGTGCTTGTTCCATGTGCAGGCACACAAGCTGGGGAAGAATTGGTCATATAGGCCTGGGCACAACTGAGTCTAATGTAGTCTTTCTTTTTAAAGTCCTCTGTAAAAGATTATTAAGAAAACTTTGTATCCGTGAGATGTAAAGTCTTGTCATAGATTAAAAATGGGTTGAAAGATGAAGCCAGAAGTATAAATAAATTGCTCATTCTTATTGTGGAAAAAGCTAAGGAATAGGTGCCCCAGGAATCAGTATTGGGTCACCTTAACATCCAAGGGCGGGAATGAATAATAGGGGTCCAACTGTAATGATTACACAGAATTATTTACGTTGCTCAAGATGAGGGAGGACTGTGATGACCTCTAGAGGAATTTAATAGAACTTGAACACTGGGTGACAAAATAACTGGTGAACTTCACTTTAAACAAGTGCAAGGTAATATGCAGGGGATAGAGCACTTAAAATTACTCAGATACACTGGTAAATTTAAAAATTATTTGTAACCTCTCAGGAGAAAGAACTAGAAGAGAATGTGGACTGTCCATTGAAAATATCTGTTCTATGCTTGCACATAAGCAGTTAAAGAAATGTTAGATCATATTAAGATGATAACCATGAGAGAAATATTATTGTACCTTTTTATAAACTGGGGTAATGTGCTTACCTAGAATATTGAATTCAGTGTTGGTCACATTATCTCAAAGAAAACACAATGAAAATAGAAAAGATCTAGAAAAGGAGTGAAAATGATTGAAGTAATGGGGTAGAATAAGAGTCCATGTAAAGAAATCAGGCCTATTCACAATAGTATAGAAAGGAAAAAGGAGATGAAAAATAAAATATGAATTGCACAGAGAAACCTAGTCAAATGTTCTGATTTATCCTTGGTATGGAGATGTTCTGTGAAATTAATATGCTACACATTTAATATGGGTTCTTATGGTATATATCACTGAAATAACTCTCATCAGTTTTTTGATGTCAGACCAGAATTTTAGTTTGTTTTTTAGAATATACTGAGAAGGTATAGGCATGTTTCCCTTACACTCTACCAGAGCTAGAATCTGTTTGGCATAAAGGCATGAAATAAAGTTGAACTCCTTTCTCAGGCTTTGCCTGAGGAAATTCTGAATGACTGGGGCCTAACTACCCAAGATTGCAGTGTACATGAAACTTATACATATTAACTGTCCAGTCTCTTCCATTTTTAAAGACAAATTGAAAACCAAAAGCATCATTCAAAAGAGCTGAAAATTGTAAGTAATAGTAATTGGATATGGGTGAGATATGATCTATTAGTAGTGATGATGTGGTAGTGATAAACTGGAAATAAAATGCAATATATCACAATTAGACACTTCAAAGGATACCTCTCTGGTAGTAATCCTCAGCTCTGTTTTGTGTCACAGGTCACCTTAGCAGTGTTTACAAATCTCCTCGCTGAGGCACTTATTCAAGATTTAAGGTGTTATAATTTTCAGATGTCAAGATAAAGTGCACTGATATTTTACAGAACAGTACGTCACAATTAACTTTCATTTAGATTCATTTTTATAAATATGCCTCTTCACAATTAATTTAAAATGTATAGGATGTTCTCTGGAGACATTTTTGTTTGCAGTTCTACTCTGAACATGGTCCAGTGAATAGGGAGCAAGAATAGTAGTCAAAAGACCTTGGTTTTATGCCTGGGTCTGCCACTGGCCTGCTGTGTGACCTTGAGCAAATCACCTCTCTGTGTCAGTTTTGCCATCTGTAAAATGGAGATAATGTTGTATTAACACCCCATTCGGGAAACACTTAGAGATCAGTGGATGGAAACCTCGGTAAAAAAGACAAGTATTATTTCCTTTAGATGTTTACTTTGCTGAATAAATAAACAAACCCTGTTCTTTTTGTTCCTGAAAATTGTTCAGAACTAGACCCGCAGCCAAGAGCTAAAAATGTCATTCACTAAGTAATAATGAAATAATTTGCTCACCACAAAGCTATTTTAATTTCTATCTTTCATGCAGAGGTTTGATATGGATGGTATGGAACTTTCCTTTCTCTCAGCTGTCCCAGGAACGTGAGATAAGGGATGGAGATTCTCTTTTCCCCAACACTCAGCCTTGAAAAAGGGAGAAAAAGAGTGGAGCAATCCAGACCCCCAGCACTCATGAAGTGGGAGGAATTGGGAGTGAAGCTTCTCCAAAATTTACCAGCAGCCACGAGGGAATGATGTAGATGTTAGAGGCACTTTCTCTCTCCCAGGAGGGATGAGAGATAGAGAGAGAATAAAGCATCCACATCCTTATTCCAGATGTTATTAGCCAAAAGACTAAACCTATGGTATTAATCCAACAGTGAATTCTGATCAGTGACCCCCATTCAGGTCCATATTGAGTATTATCCTTGGCTGTAGGCAAATACATATTTTCTAGTGTTCTAGTAATAAAAGATATGTTTGCAATTTCTTATATTGGCTAGTCCAAACCCTTGCTTTAAATACCATGGGCCCTGTACTACTTTACTCTTTCCAGAAATCCATCTTACCTATCTGAAAGAATAATAGTTTTAACTATCTCTGGCCCATTTACAGGTTCTTGTAAAGTCTTGCCATAGCAGAACCACTTTGTACAGCCTAAAAACTGGGCATACTTGCAGGCACTGTAAAGATAATAAATGGCATACTAAAAATACTGCATGGAGTGGTGGTGTAGATGTTTCAGTCCTAGGATATTAGAGAGACAAGATAGATTATTGCAGTGGCTCTCAATCTTTCCAGACTACTGAACCCCTTTCAGGAATCTGTTTTGTCTTGAGTACACCCAAGTTCCACCTCACTTAAAAACTACTTGCTTACAAAATCAGACATAAAAATACAAAAGTATCCCAACACACTATTACTGAAAAACTGCTTACTTTCTCATTTCTGCCACATAATTATAAAATACACACATTGAAATATACATATTATACTTACATTTCAAGATAAAGTATATCAAGCAGTACAAACAAGTCATTGTCTGTATCAAATTTTAGTTTGTACTGACTTCACGTGTGCTTTTTATGTAGCCTGTTGTAAAACTAGGCAAATATCTAGATGAGTTGATGTACCCGGGGAAGACCTCTGCATATCCCCATGCATATGTGTACTCTAGGTTGAGAACCACTGTTTTACTGAACCAACTTCTGGTGGTGAGAGAGAAGCTTGTCCCCCTCACCACCAGAAGTTGGTCCAATAGAAGATATCACCACCACCACCTTGTCTCTCTAAAAATTCTACATTAAAGATGAAAGGGCCAAAGTGAAATAAAACTTCTGTTTGGAAACCAGAACCACTCAGGGCAATATTTTACGCGCACTGTACAATGGTAATAATAAAACTTCCATTGTTCTGCAAGAGATTCTTCCTTGTACATCTAATTGAATGGAATGAGCTTATGTTGCAACAGAACTCATATTAAGTTTGTTATCAACAGCTATCTTCTAGTTTCTCTTTTTATGACTTTAACTTAAGAAGATAACTTACTTTCTTCTTTCTTAATAGCGGTCTGCTAGTTGATATCCATTTCCAGAAATGTGGATTCCTTTCTGTTCATTTTTACCATCCATAGTACTATTGATTCTTCGGTATCTGTTAAGTAGATCTATTTTGAGGACAGTTTCTTCAAAGACAGGTCTGTTCAGACATGATTTATTTGTGTGTGATTTTTGTTACACAACAAGCCAGTCAGAGAAAAGAGGTATGTGTACATGGTGTTTGAAAAAGAAAACATGGTTTGATAGAAAAAATACATTTATTGTAATAGTTTATTTTGAAAAGTTATATAGTAATATACATTTGATACTTTATTTTAAAATTGCTATTGGGAAAATTTAGCTTAGTTTTTTTGGAACTTAGGACATGGGCTAGATTTTCAAGAGACTCTGAAGGAATTAGGTGCCCGGTTCCCATTTAACTTCAGTGGGAGTCAGGCAGCTAGCTAACTTAGAGTTTGTCTACATGTAGGGCTGGTCTTCACTAGGGGCGGGGGGGGATTGACTGAAGGTACGCAACTTCAGCTACGTGAATCACATAGCTGAAGTCAGCGTATCTTCGGCCAACTTACCTGCCGTCCTCATGGCGGCGGCGGTCGGCAGCGCGCTCCCCCGTCGACACCAGCTTGTGCCTCGCAGCAAGCTGTAGTTACGGAGTTGATGGGGGAGCCGCTAGAGATCAATTTCTCACGTCTTAACGAGACACGAGAAATCGATCGCTAAAAGATCGATTGCTACCCACCGATCCGGCGGGTAGCGAAGACCTACTCCTAGACACACCCAAAAGTTAATCTGACTTAGTTTTTAAAGCAGATTAAACTACACTAAACTCCTGTACGGACACACTTATTCAGAATTAAAGTTACCTTAATTCAGTTTAGCTTAATTCACTTTCAAAGTGAATTCTGAACAAGAACATCCACTTAGGCAGCTTTTGAAAATCACAACTTTTGATGTTAGAGGTGATTAGAGTGCTAACTGGTAGGCTATGAGATATTCTGATGTGGGGCTCTCCATCTCTCTTTTTGAAAGCATTCCACTTTGTATTTAATAATAAAATACTAAGTGGGTTGGAAAGAGTGAGAATGAATCTCTAGTTCGGTCGATAGGGCATTCTCCTGAGAGGTGAGAGATCCCTATTCAAATTCTTTCTTCTCATCAGGCAGAGGAGGGAATTGAACCAGTGTCTTCCACATCCTGGGTAAGTTTACCCAAGCACTGAGTTATAAAGGAGGCTGCCTCTTCCTTCTCCTCTTCCCCATGCCAGCTCCAGACCCCTTAGCTGTTTTGTGTGGAGTTAAGCAGGCACCTAAACCATTCTCTCAAGAAGCAGCGAAGGCACCTCACTCCAGCAGTGGATTCCCTGCTGTGGATTGCAAGCAGAAATAGGTACTTCCCTGTAGCTCAGACTTAGGTGTCTAAATCTGTAAGAGGGGCGGGGCTTAGAACACACCCCTCTTATTATCTTATAACTTTGGCTATCTTAGGTGTCTCCCACCTGTTGTGCTGGCTTTTGTGAATCTCATTTTTAGGTGCCTGTCTCTCCCCATGTATTGTATATGGTACATGGGTGCCTAATTCAGGGTTTGTAGATTACAGTAAATTTCTAGGCATCTAATAGTTACATGTGGCAACATTCAACATGAAAATGCCTAAAACCCATTGTGGATCCGACCAGGGCCTTTCTGTGCCTCCTATGACAATCCATTAGCCAACAAATGACTTGTTCTCCTCTATGATTTTCAGATAAAATAATTAATGAAAATACTTAATGTCAAACTATTTCTCGTACAGTAGTTTCTTCATATGCCATTATATGTACAAGGTTGGTTTATTCTTTTAAGTTTGGTCATGATTACTATTGTACTGGTTGCTTGTTTTTCAGAAAGATATCATGAAAGCATTTTTTTTTTTTTGCGGGGTGAGGAAGGCACAGATAAAGAATTATTTGAAATTTGCAGGCATGTAGGACAAAAAAGGTTGGCCTTTAAACCATTCGTGAGTGTGTTTGTAAGTTTGCATCATTGTAAACAGATAAGACATAATTACAGTAAGCACAGTAAAATGTGCTTTTTGTGAATAAATGAGAGGAGTAGCATGAATAAATCTTATGATAGATGTATTTGTCTTTTCCACCAAGCAGATTATCCATACAAACATACATTCCTAATGAATTCTCAAGTTCCCACGGTTTTGAAGATTTCTGCCAGTTGAAAAGTGTTAGCATTCCAAGCGCATTATCTTTAGGGCTCCAGAAGAGCTATGAAATCCCTCTTGCCATCTCCTTGTGGATGTTTTTTAAAGCACTTTCTAATTGTTTTTCTTCTACAAAACCATATTGGTCATTGGAAAAATGTGATTTTGCAGTAGCAAATCAAGTTTTGAAAGTGGCCATAGCAACACTTTGCTTCAAAAGGAGGGATCCCGTGTTGGTGGCCACAAATTAATGTGACAAGATTTGGGAAATCATACATCCACACTTACAGAGTGACAGCACTGCATGTACATAAAAGCTCCAGGAACAGGACGGGGGAAGTATATCATGGATTATAAAATTCCAAAAGGAAGAATTGCTCCAATACAAAAACTCTGAGAAATTTAATTACAAAAATGCATTTTCCCTTTGGGCTAGTGAAAAGGTGAGAATACATGATTATGTGAATTTCTGCTAATGGCAAATATCTGTACCACAAAATATCAGAAGAAATTTTAAATCCAGAAATCTCCATCTGAACAGACCATTATTATATAAATAGGCTCTGTCCACTCCCTGCTTTACGATAAATAGTAGTTTGAAATATTATTTCAAGTGCAGATTTAGTGGTGGGTATAATTTCTGTTTCATAGGAGATTAAGCAGATCATAGTCTTGCACACATTATGTATCAAAGCTTTCCAATTACTCCAGTAACAGATAGCATTTAATCAATGGACATGAAAGAATATTGCCGTAGGTATTTCCTTCAGTTACAAACATAGCTAAAACTCATTCATCAGGGAGGGGAAAAGGCTTTCCCAGGTCTCTTTCTTGACACAGGGCCAGCTTTAATATACTCAGGAGAAATGTTTGCATTAAAAGATCATTGCCTAGATATGCCTAATGTAAGTTCATGTAGTGTGTTTGAAAACTGGACATTGATATATCTACCGACAGAATCAAAAATAGTTTCAGACAGTTAAATGAGAGCTTCCCACATCCCTTTCCTGTTTTCTGAACATTCAATGACAGTTCCATTCCCTTTGCCTCAAGGGAAAGAGTAAGGACCATTGGGGTCCTTCTATGTCTTGTGGTTTTAGACTCTGTTAAATAAGTGCCTGCTTCCCAGCCCACTCTGACCTAGTTTCAGTTTGGGCAATGAGAAATGCTAGGCCACAAAAGTTGATTATGTTCTGAAGGATCCTAGCTAAATAAATGCCCCAAAGAAATATTGCTTCTGTTTAGAGGCTATTTTTCTGAGAGATGGATAGAGAGATGGATGTCTCGTGTGTTCTCGCTGATTGCCACAAGAATGTGTTCGCCCATGAGAACAGAACAACTAAGGAGAATATGTTGTGCTTGCACAGCAGAAAGAGAGATTTCCAGATTTGTGGCTATCTAAGGCATTCATTGTGAGAACTCTTGGGGCATGAAATTGCCAATTTACAAGGATAGGTGCTCATTAGTATAAATATATAACATAAAGCTGCAATTTACAGTGGCCATATCAGTGTCGTAAGCGAGTGCGGAAAAAATATATTCTCTGGGTCAATGCTGGAGATACACGTGTTTTGAGATCCTATAGAGAATTTGCAAACGTGCCCTATGGCTATCTTAGATTCTAAAGAGATTGACCATGAGCTGCTTGTGATCAGGTGAGCAGTGTGTGGCGGCAAACCCCCTCATCTCATGCACTGAGTAGTGCAGCTGAGATGGCATGGAGTGAGGTGGAGTAAGCTATGCTCACCTGGCCTGCCTCACTTTCCCCCTAGAGCAAGGGGAAAGCAAGGACTGAATTTATGACACTAGTCACATCTTAGTCCCCAGTGTGCTCCTGGGGCATTGCAGCTATGCACTACCCCTTACTTTAGGGTTCATGGTCATTCCAGTACCTAGCCCTGGAAAGTGAGAAAGTCAGCACTTTTTCCTGGAACTATCATTGGCGGTATTAAATATCAAATAGAGAGAGCTTTCCTGAAAGGTGCAAAGAAATGAATGACCCTCTTTAACACCGGAAATCTCACTGCTTGAGCAACTTAATTTTTCAGAAACTTACAGATTTGAAGTCAAAGAGTTTGTCTGCAAGTGCAGGTATATCCTCTGAGATGGACTGCAGGTTGCCCACTGTCAATGTACATGATTTCAGAAAGCCATTTTCCATTATTGACCTCAAGCAAATAAATCTTTAAGTATCAATGCTTTATAAGTTTACCCTACCTCAGGTCATGCAACTTCCTCTGGGAAACTATTTAGCCATCCAGTAGACAGGATATTTTCATATCCTTTTGGAGGTTTCTCCAGTTTGCCAAACAAGACTGGGTTTTCCACACAGATTTCTATTATTTGGGCCAAAAGTATAATTTTTAGAAACTTAAACTGCATTATAAAATGTTCATTGTGCTCTGTGTCTTGCAGTTCACTGGAGATAGCAAGATAGTAATTGAAAAAGCTGGGGAGGAAAATGTATCTCTCTTTCTCAAATTGAAATTATGAAGCCAATGGCTAAAATGTAGGAGATATATGTGGAGCACACTGACCTTAGTTTTAAATATATAATTACTTTTGTACAATACAAACTTAATTTTATTTAATTAGGTCATACTGGCTGTTCCATTATGAAGCCCTGTTTTCAGCTGCTTAGAACTTACTCAAAAGCTCTCCTTTTGGATTGAAATTTTCCTTGCTTGATCTTTGTCTAAAGTGATTTTCACTCTGAATTTGAGAGGAGATGCACAGTAATGAAGTTCTAGTTCAGGCTCCTCTGAATTTTCATGCAAATCCACCAGCTGGTGTGAGTTTATGAACATTAGCACTCTTATTAATCAGATAAGTTTCACACTATTTCAGGTTCCATTGTGAACATCTTGCACACCCCTATTTGCAACTCCTTAGGACCCTACAAGTAAAATAGGGTGTTTTTTCAAATCAAGATCAAGTGGTGCTTCAAGTTTGTAACATTTTTTGCAAATATTTATTAAAATTTTTTTTACAAGAATGCTAAGGTTGCAAAATGAAACAGTCAGAAGTCAGGAAAGGATTCCTTCAGATTCACTATCAAGCCATACAGATTCCCCCCTCCTTCAATTTACCTGTAAGACTACACAGCAAAATGTCTTATTTAGGTATTTCACAGCATCATTATTTGCTGGGAATACATGGCTTAAGCCAGCTGCTAATGCTCCTTCCAACTGGAAGGCCTGACTGGATTATCCCAATATATGTTGCTTTCTGAAACAGCTAAGCCAAATGAACCCAAGACAGGAGATCAGTTGGACAGACACACACCCCTCCTGTAGTAGCTGTGTGGCTCAAACTTCAGTCAGTAATGGATTCTTAGAGGCAGCCTTGCAGTCAAAATCTAGATCACCGGGACTTCCATTGTAAGTCTGACAAACAAGGATGTGCAGATTTAACAGGTGTGCTTGAGTTCAGTCAGCACGCCATAGTTTGGATTGCTCATATCATAGATGCAATAATTTTGTACTGACACACACTTGTAACACACTTCTAATACACTGAAGGGCAGGAAGCGAGGGGAAGCATCACATGCCTAAATCTCTTCTCTCACAGCTCAGCTTGCAGAAGTGGTGGGAAAGTGAATGAGGAACTCTTTAAGTTCACACTTGTGTTGCTCCAGCCCGATTCTTCTCTGAAGAGGGAAGAATTTGAAGCCCTGCCTATTTATACATTTATCCTGCACTCATCACTCTGTGGGTCAGAAAAGGGGCACAATCTCCAAATTCAGTGGAGCCGGAGGTTCTGTAGCATAATCCTGTAGATCCCTGGGCCTGCACACTGTATACTTGCGTCTTCCATAGTTCTGCTTGTCTTGTCCCCCAGTGTAGGAAACCTATTACCTACATTTCCTCAAAAAGCCCACTCCAGCAGGGATTCCAGGAGGATGCTTTCTAGTTCCTTTGTCTCCTGTCCTGTTCGCACACACCTTGAAATCCCATGGGACATATACTGTCAAAGGGGCTTCTGTACATTTGAAGGAAGAGGGGTAGTCTGACATTGCTCTCTACCTTTTGTGGGTATAGGCTTCTTTGGACCCTTATTTCCAGTCTGCTGCTCCCTTTTATACTGTGGAGCAGGGGCAACCATGGAGCCCCAAGTCTATGGGCTTTTAGAAATATATATAATTTTCTTTTTTCAAGTTAATTCTGTCCTGGTCCTCGCAGGGTTTGACTATGTGCATGTAATTTTAAATTTCCATAAGCAACAGCTATTGTAAATGCAAAACTTTTTATTCTGCTTTCAGGAACAATTTCACAGAAATTCCTGTTATAGTCCATTCCCCGATCTCTCACATTCAGGGACATATGAATGCAAAGAAGCAAATTTCTAAGAAGGCCTCTAAAATGCATCTAGAATTATGGGCATTTGTGCATGCAGGCTGGACAACTGCAAAGGCAATGTACATACATCAATAAATGTAGTGTTTTATGATTGCATGTTGAAGAATTCATAAATATTGCAGACGCAATGTTAGTTTGCTTTGAAAATTGGACCCAGAAATTAAAAGGCGGAAGGAACCAATACATTTCTGAATGACTTTGACTGCAGGATTTGTAGATGTATGTGGATGAAAATACATTTATATGAGCAAGAATGGAAAATCATAAAAAGGCAATTGCACAGCAAAAACACAGTTTTTAATCATGTATGATGAAATACAGATCTGACAAAAACTGCTTTTACAAGGCAGATATTAAAACTAATATCTTAGTTAAAACTTTCACTCAGAGTTCTGTATTTATTTTATTTTTTAAAAAAGTCTTTTAACTTACAAAAATATGCAGCCATTTTCCTTCTGGCTGAAAAAAAAAATCAGTCTTATAAAGTAGGTGTTCTCTGCAGAATCAATGTTGATGAGAACCATACCACTGAACAGGAAGTTCTAAAGACAGAGAATGGCAGACGAGAGCTGCTCCATCTGCTATGGAAACATATTGCTGTACAGTGGAGGCCAAAACAACTGACAAGACGAAGTCATTATTTATGGAAAGACTCTGAACTCTGGCCATTTGTCAAGCTGACTCAAGTAGTCCACTGCTGGACCTGATGAGTTAGCAAGTATCCAACACAGATTTGTGCTCTAATAACTGTCACATGCAGAGATGTTACTGAAACAAATTGCTGAAGTATTAGAAAAAAAGGGGGAACGTACGTTGCTAAGTCAGTGACCCTGTTGGGTAACTCCACTAATGAAGATTCGAAAGAATTTTTTAAAAAGCTATTGCAAAAATAAACAGAGAGAGAGAGAAATGCAGGGTGAAATCCTGGCAGTATAGAAGTCAATGGCAAAACTCCCATTGACTTTAGTGGGCCAGGATTTCACCCACACTGTATAACATTTCAATGCAATATTCCTGCGTGATTTTTTTTCATGTTACAGGAGCTGTCTTGGTTTGTATGCTAATGAAGTATTTTCTTTGTCTTTCAATAATAAAAGTACCAGTCCTGAGGTCAATGAAAGCACTCCTTGTTCTCTTCGAACATGGACATCTTTTGGACCAATTAAACATGATAAGGATGACTCTGCTTCTTTCTCATGTTAACCACTGTTGAAAGCTGGGAGTCAAAAGAATCAGCTGAAATATGCATAGATGCTGTTGTAGCCAAGACAGGGTTTGTGTATTTTTTCCACTGTTTGAGGGAGTCTGGAATCGTGTCATCATTTTGAAATTTGTGAATCATTGCATGTTAGAGGATTTATCGAAAGCATTGCTCTTTTCTCTCTCACCCTACAGAGTGCTGCTATGTAGGCTGAGTTACCACTAATTCATATATACTGCAGCTGTTATTATCTCACTGCTAGTCACCTGTCTGACTTTAACAGCCTTGAGCAATGTGCTGCCATTTTTACAAATTGTTGCGATATTCCTCTGGTAGCTGGAGGCATTTCCCTAATTCAAAAATATATTCAGAATAATTTATATTCTGATTTTACTCCCTTTCCTGTTACTTTTTATGTGCATATTTTATTACAGGTTTGAATCTCTCTCATTCAGTTCATTCTGTGGTTCATTTAATTTATCTGATACCTTTCATACTGTCTAAAATAAAAGTACCAAGGCAGCAAACAGTAATTGTTAAAAACATACAGAGCTCCAAACTTACAGCCTTGCCCTTCAGTAACACACACTTAGGAGATGCAATCCACCAGAGCAAAGCTTAACAAAAAGAATGGAAAATAAAATATTGTTCAGCTACAGGCCTGGCCGAAGAAAAAAGGCCTCGCATCCTTATCTGAGTCTTGCCTAAGTAAAGCACTGACAGGGAGTCGTGGAGGAATCAGTTTAGAAACTGAGGGTCTGAAGCTAAGAATACCCTTCTGCTGACCTGGGAGAACTGAATTGCAGACACTGACCGCCTCGAGGACCTCAGCTAATGTGGTCAGATATAGAGAATGAGGTGATCTTTTATATAACGGGATCCTAGACCATGTAGAATTTTAAATTAAGAATAGGGTGACCAGATAGCAAGTGTGAAAAATCGGGTCGGGGTAGAGGTAATTGGAGCCTATTGAAGAAAAAGACCTAAAAATTGTGATTCTCCCTATAAAATTGGGACATTTGGTCACCTTAATTGAGAATAACACCTTGATTTGTAAGTGGAACTGAATAGGTAGCCACTGCAGCACATGTAATGCAAATCTTACAGGTAGAGCTCATTTAAATGTTTACGAAAAAGACTTCTCTATCAAAAAATGCCATTTTGTCAAAACCAAACTGTTTCTCAGAAATCCATAGATTTCAATAACAGGTCAAATGAGAGAGAGCTTTCATTTCCTCTTCCTGCCAAGATGGCTGCAGCCTGAGGTGGTAGAGCAGCAGGAGGTGGTGTTCCTCCAGTGAGTCCTGTGAATGTAATGGTGGAAGAATCATTGACTGTTTGTTTGGAGTCTGATGCAGAAATTACTTTGCACAGGCTGGTAGATCATGTGGTGCTATCAGAGGATGAGTGACTGATATTATGAGCCTTGTTCCTATGGTATCGGGGGGTTTCTGCTCCCAGGTCAAAGCTATCCTCAGTAGGGAGGTTGGCCTGGGAACTGGAGTGGGGAGGTAGGAAAGGATTCAAGATGGACAGGTTGAGACTGGAGTTACTGTGGGTATCCCAGGCAGCCACATTCTTGTTTTTTTTAACTGTGGTTTTACTGAGTGCTGGTTGTGGGGTGAGGAAATGTGTGTACTGTGGATCTCATGCCCAGAAGACTGAGGACGACAGGGATTTCATTAACTGCAGTGTTTATAAACAGTGCCCAGAGCATAGCACAGTAGGGAAAGATTTCATTCCCATTCATACAAACATTTCTTCTTCTCCGAGCCAGGGAGTAAGAAGATTCTGAGCAGCCCTACAAGAGGGAATATCGGCAGGCACAGTTGGTTATGCAGGAATCTCATACACCAGGGACAGACAGGCTACAGTTATGGCATAGTTTCTAGTTGGGGAGCAGGTTTTAATATGCCCAACTTTAGGAACAGGAGAGTTTCATTGAATTGGAATGGGAAAGACAGGATCCCAGGAGATTTCTGGGGTTATATAAACTGCAAGCAGCCCACATTGTGTGAACCACACAGTATGTTCACAGTTCAAACGGGTAATGGATTTTTTGTATTAGGTACTGCCTTAGGGGAGGGAGAGTAAAGAGGAGTCTTTGGGTGCATGAGAAGCACATCTGTTGGGGGATGGGGATTGTGGCGGTTACTAGGCTTGCACAACTTCAGAAAGAACTTGCTGAGTTGGGATCAGGATCGGGGGACTTGAGGTGTGTAGCAAAGCGGCGACTCACCCTGCGGCGCTTCCCGCTGGTCCGTCCGGGAATTAGCTCTCCTCAGCATCCGGAGCGCCCTCTGCAGCCCGAGTCCCGCTTGCACCAGCCCCATGTCCCTCCCTGGACCTTGGTGCCCTCTTCCCTGGGGTGTTGCCCCCCTTGCACTACCGCACAGAGTCTCAGGGTCTCCCCTCCCTGGGGAATCCCCACTCCCTATCCCCACCTTGCCTCAGTCTAGGCAACTGCCAGCCACCACTTGCCCCCGTTCACTGGGGCAGACTGCAGTATCATTGCCATTCATCACTGGCAAGAGGGGTTGGCCTGCTGCCTCTACAGCTACCCATGGGCTGCCCCCTGCAATCCTAGTACCCCTTGTTGGGCCAGTCCCCTAGGCCCTGCAGCCTGAGGATCTCCAGCCCAGAGCTTCCCCAGCTGCTCTTATCTCCCCCCAACCCTGCTCTACTCTGGGTACCTTAGGCTTCCCCTGCAGCCAGGCCTGTCTGCCTCTGTGCCCACAGGAGACTGTCTTTCTCAGGCTTCTGCCTCTCAATCCTTTTATAAGGGCCTGCTGGTCTGCTTGGGGCGTGGTCACCAGCTGAGCCTGCTTTCTAATCAGCCTGGGAGCTTGCTTGCTCCTAGCCACAAGACTTTCCTGGGCTGTTTTAACCCCTTCTGTCTGGGAGCGGGTAGCCACCCCGCTACACGGTGCCTCCCCCAGTTGAGAGGAATGAACCAGTCAACAAGAAAAAAATGGCAAAAGGAAATAGAGAGAGAGAGGAGTAAATTGGAGGAATTAGTAGCATCAACATGACAGTCAAGTAGGTGAAGATCACAACTACTTTGACCATTCAGACCTGAGCCTTTTTTTAAATGGTACTAAAAATAGCAACTAGGAACATGCTCTCCATTCTGAGTGTGCAATAGAGGCAGATGATCTCTGAGTTTTTGAAAGGGCATGAATTAGATCTAGTGGGCATCTAGGTGTAAACATTTTGTGAGCTCGGTGAAGTTGGAGGAGGAGCTATGTACGCTTTCTGACAGTAAGCATAATCAGTGGCTTCTCCTCTGTTGATCTCATTCTCCCCTCTTCCCCTCCCTCCATTTTGTGAAACTTTCGAAAGATCTTGTTTTCATTACGCATTGGAACAAAAACAAAATGTTTTGTGAAACAGTCCTGCTGTTTTCTAGCCAGCTTTAGTTATGGCCTTACCTTGACCTACGCCATTCAGAGCGCAGGCTGCTGTGCTCTGCTTACATGAAGCTTCGTCTGCCTCAAAAGTTCACTCAGTCAACCAGCCTACAGGTTATGATGGAATGGATAGCTGTGGTAAAGTCTGCATGTTAGAGATGTTACAGTCTGCATATCCAGAAGCAGCGGAGGATCTAAAAGGGCCGGAGAGCTGTGAATTATTACAATGGGGGGAGAATTGGAACTGTGCCCCATATTGAAAGTGCAAATACAATTCCCCTTCATTCCTGTGTATCTGAGGTTCCCAGACCTTTCCCTGTCATGGCCTTCTTTTTGACTTTCTAAATACCAGTCCTTTGTGCGATCTTAACTTTATTTATAACAATACACTTCAAAACGCTGTCCCAAACTCATCAAGACTATTACAAAGAGGAATAAAGTACGTAAGTCATATTAATGATTTTTACATCAGTACTATACAATATATTACATAACCCTGTACATGTTAATGAAATTGGGCTTGATTTTTATATTTTTCTATCTTAATTTTGATAGGACTTAAAATTTGTTATTCTTTTTTAATGCCAGAAACATTAAAATATTTTTTCTGTGCTTCTACTTCATGATAGTCATATTTTGCAGCACAGAATGTATAAGTGAATGTAAGAAATTTGTAATTTATTATGCTATTCACTTGCCAAAAAAAAAGTAATAGCCAGCTTATAAATTTTGCATTACAAAGAACGTTGTGCATTTTAAATATTTTTTTGCATTTTATATTCCTTACATTTGATACTCATTATACTGTAGTGTATATCATCTATTCTTCCCACAAAGAATCCTGCAGATGTAAATGCTCATGCTATTGTTTGGATTAAATATAAATAAAGTGTCAAGAAATTTAGCACCTTTTTATTCTTAAATCAAATGACAAGTGGTAAACACCCAGAGCAAAATTAATTGGGGGACCCTCTGCATTAATTTCAGTAGAGTTACATAGGTGTGAATTTGGGCATAATGTTAGTTTCAAACCATTTTTTTTTAACTTCTCAAATTAATGGGTTAATTTGGTAAAGGAGAATAACCCAGGATTTAGGAAAAGCGTGTTGAATGGGCTCTATTCTACTTTTAGAATTATTTGCAAAATAATTTGCTAAAAGTTTGTATTTTGTTGATAGCTGAGAGTTTTGAAATCTGATATAGGATTATTTTCAAAAGAGGTTTTATGAATCATAGATTTCATTAGCAAAAAAGAGTTTTGCAAATCATCAAGGGCTGATTCTGCAACCCTTATCTGAGTAGATCGTATGTAAATTGCTCCATTGCATCCAATAACACAGTTTGCAGGAGTAATTACTGAGAGTGACGGAGAATGGCCCTTAGACTACAGTTTATCAGAGAAGGTATGAATAGCTGTTATAAAATATACGTGAAAATATTTAATCTATGATTTGGTTTGAAAAGCAGCCATTTGATCTTTCTTTGTTTTGAGTGGTAAATGATGTTAATTTGTATGTGTGTTGAACCATTTCCAAGGTGCAAAATTAGCAAATGACTTGTGGAGTGAATCAGTAAAGCTATTGTGCCCTATGAAGAAGTGAATAAACTCGCTATTTTAACCCAAGCCTGGGCTTCCTCTTCTCTGAGTTCCCGAGTAGATCCTTTGAGATGAATCTTCTCCTTAAATAAAGCCACTTTTTATGCTTTTTTAGTCCCTACTGAGTATTTGCCAAAGAATTCTATGAAGTATCTGTGAATTTACACTAAGACAACACCACACTACTTCCCCTGTTTCCTGTACCGAATGGCCAACACCAATGATAAACTGTAATACTACTCAAGGTAGGAAGAATGTGCTGCCAGAACCTATTTATCACTTCTCTGGCTTTATACCATGCACATCCGTCTGAAGTTAAACGGGACTATAAGAAGAGTTTTCTTTTTTTCAGCTTTGCCAACGATAGTGTCTTGCATAAAGATTAAAATAGAAGTTCGGTGTTTAGCAATTAGATTTTCCCAGCCCTCTAAAGAGAAGATGGATGGGATAAAATTTGCACTCAGATGCTTGCAACTACAGAGAGCACAGTAATATCAGTCTATCTTTCAGGAGAAAAAGTGGCTTTTAGCCAGTTAATTTTGACTTAAGTTAACACTTTTTATGGAAGCTTTTAAGCTGATTGTATAATATTATCCATGTAAACTCAGTTAAGATTTATGTAGAATTTTGACCATTTTCATAAATATTCTAGGTTTATTTAAAATGTCCAAATATCCTCTTCTATTTAACCTAATTTACTCTACTTACCCTTTCTGACAGCAAGAGTAATCACTGACTTTCCTTGTCTGTGGAATCTCATTTTAAATCTTGGAAAATAAAGTGAAATTTTTTAAAAAATGGTATGAGATATACCTGATCATAGAGCCGTGAGCAATGTTTTCGAGCTAAACCCTGAACTAATTCTGTTAACCATGGAGCAGGATACTCTTGAAAATATTTCCTACAGGCATGTCGCATCATAGGCGGTTTCCGCTTTACGCAGTCGACCAGAAAAAAAGAAAGAAAGGGAAAAATAAAGATGTAAAAATGTTCTTTAGGGCAGGTGATTTCGCCCGCCATTGAAGTCAACGGGTTCTGGTTATACGCGGTTTCCGCTTTACACGGTAACCCCGGAACGGAACCCTCATGCAAGACGTGACATGCCTGGAGAGTAGAATGGGAATTTGCCCTTTCTAATGTTTATGCATTGCACAGAACTAGAGATTTTACTTTTGCATTCTGCCAATTATGATCAATAGGTTATTAAACAGAATAAGAAACCAAAATCCACATCACAGCCCTGAGATTTCTCACATTGGCACAGAAAAAGTAGATGTGCACCTCATCACAGTTATCCAATATTATTATTTGTATTGTAGGAGCACCGAGAGGTCACTGTAGGCTGGAAAACAAGACTTCTGTTTAGTGAAAAATGCCAAGGTTTGAGCACATTTTCTATTTCTGCAAAACAAAAGCAAGAACTTTCTAAATCTTTCATGGAGATATATATACCCCCCGAATATTCCAGTAGCCCAGTGGGGTTAAATGCCTGGGGTATGGGAGACCCCAGTTCAAGTCTTTGCTTCGAATCACGCAGAGCACCCCTCTATTGACTTTGACAACGCTTTCATCAGGTAAGTTTCTCAGAATCAGGATGGAATTTATGTTGAAAGCTAGCAACAGAGAAAGACCCCATCCCTGAATAGCCAATAGCCTGATGATTGGGACACTCATCTGTCATGTGGGAGACCCAAATTCAAATCCCCGGTTTGAATCGGGCAGAGCAAGGCCTGGAAGTTGGGCATCCCACATCCTAGGTGACTGCCTTAACCACCAGGCTAATCTGAGCATGCGTGTGTTCTCTCTCCCTCTCTCCCCCTCCCCTCCCATCCCCAGTTTTAACCCAAAATTCATTCCTGGGCCTCCGAAACCTTCCAACTGAAGATTTAATCAAGTCCAAAAAAAGTTATGATTTTGTCAAATCATTTCCCAACAAAAAATGTGTTGTCAAAAACTTCCTAGCCAGCTCTAGTTATTGTCCTATTATGCTAAGCAATGCACTGACACTTTAAAAAATGACAACCCCATGCTACACAGAATTTGCATTCTAATTATAAGACAACACTTAGATATAACATGCCTTGGTCACCATGAGGTTAGGTTACAGAGGTGTGCTCCACAGGTGAGTACACCTTGAAATAATCAGTTATTTCAGCTAGTACAAAATGGAACTGTGTGCCTGTTAAATGATATTTCCCAGAAGTAGCATATGACACCAATGCTTTACTATTGGCCTTCATAGCCAGCTGCTCTCTGACAGAAGTTTCAAGTGTTATTTTTGGCCTATCAACTTAAAGTGGTTTGAATATTGGCTGTCTCTCTCTTCAACTCTGATCAATCCACTTGAATCGACAGCTCCCTTGTTTATAGTAGAGGTGCCTGGGAGCAGGGCACTGTACTCAGGAACAGTCTTCTCTCCCCCATCTTACCCTGTTTCCCTGCAAAAGAACATATTTAGTGACCTTCTGGTCACTACAACTCTTAGCTGTTTGCCAACCCCTGGAAAAGGCCTGGGAAATGGTGAAGGGTTGAGTGGAGCTGGGGGTGTGGTGAGAGAGTCTGAATATTGGACAGGGGGATGTAGGGAGGGATTTTAATTTTAGACACTGGAACGGTATGTGTGTTGTATGGAATTTGTATTAACATTTTGTACATGTGCCCAGAGCTTTAAATGGATGCATGTTTAAATCAAAATAAATAAATATTTTTATGTAGACTCATGTGCATTAGCAAAAATCCATCATATAATCAAACTGTAAACACACGTATTTTTTAAATTATGGCAACAGCACATTTATTTTTGTGTTCATGATCTTCAGTACTTGTTAAATACATTTAACATATTGGTCATAGAAAAGGTTTAGCACTACTGCTGTTTTATTTTATATCAGAATATGAAAATGTATCATAGAATTGCCATTAGGATTACCATCTTTGGTCGGACGAATTCCTAGAGGTTTCATCACATGATACTATGACTCCAGGACAATCCTGGAGGGTTGGCAACTCTAATTGTCATGAGGAGGGGAAAAAATTACTGACGGTTCTCACCAGAATGACTGATTGATAGGCAACATCCTCAAGTTATTAAATTGCTTTAACAACTGTAACAAATAACTAGAACACATTGGTTCCGTTAACATAATTTTAACCCAAAGATTCATCACTTAATTTCACCTGAAGTTAGTTTTGCTGTAAACTAAAAACACAGAAGTAGTGTGTCAGAACTGCACTACAGGTTTTTTGGGGGGTTTTTTGGTTTTTTTTTTAATGAAAATGAAAATGTTGTTTTTATTCCATTGTTTTAATGCTTGCACTGTCCCGGTCAGTGCTTTGATGTGTGGTGGTTTTTCTTGTATGAAGAAATGGTGGTATTAAAGCTACTTATGTTAAAGGAAACATTTTCAGATAACAATCCAGTTTTCTTGAGTTGCTTCCTGGTCTTTCCATACAGTCTCTTTTGCTTTGAATTTTACCCTTACAAGAGTAGCTAAATAAATACAGTAGCATGAAAGCAAACTAAAAACATATGTTGTTCTTACTCAGGAGTTTAGTGAATCAAGTTGTGTGAACATCTGAATTCATCAGTCTTACTCATTTATAGCATTATCTGTATTTTAATGGTACTCTTAATACGAAAAACATTCAAAATAAAGGGAATATAGCAAGATCTTACAAAAATAACCAAAGTGGTCTTTATTGTGGCAAAGGTTGTACAGGAACAAAAACAAATAATGTTTTTATATAAATTATAAGAAGATAAAATGATTCAGAATCTTACAAAGAGAATAGCAGTATAAGAGATGTAGAATATTTTGCACTTCATGCTGGAAAGGGGCAAAGATAATCTGAAACAGACAAAAGAGATTACACTTTGTGAGAGGACAATGCATGAGCTGGGAAAATCTTGTAATATGGTTTAATGAATGGGTCATTGTAATATAGAAGATATGATATGAAAGTAAAGAAGGGTGATTCTAACTATTGGGAATGTTTTACACTATAATATAGGAGATTTACAAAGCACATACAATTTTTCTTTCCAATATGATCAACTCTCTATTATAATGGTGGCACAGTATAGCTTCTCTTGTGGTCTCTCTGTTTCTCAGACTAATACTTGTATGTGCTGTCTTTTTATATCTTTCTCCACGTTACATGAATTCAAACTCCATTCAGGACTTTATACTGTGCAAACGTAGTTAGTTGTTAAATGTATGCATAGGTGCCATGTAAATTACCATAGCTGAGTGTAAGCTCTCTCTTGTGAAACCCAGTGTTTCCACTCCTTTTACTCTCTCTGGATGAGAGCTACTACATAGCCACCCTGATCCAGTGATTTATCTCTTTACCATCTCCATTTTTTAGAAGCCCTAAGGAGTGGAGAGGGTTATTCCCTCTTGTTTCTCCTTGTCACTGCTACAAATGGGAAAGAAGAATTCATTTATCTTAACTTTGCTCTTCTCATAGTTTATTAAATCACTTTTCAAATATCAAGCAGCTTTTTCCTCACCAAGGAAATGTTGGAGGTGCATTTTCTTTTTGGTGCAGCAGAAGTTCTGTGACATAACTTGTCACGGTTCCCTCCCCACTCTGAACTCTGAGGTGCAGGTGTGGTCCCCTACATGAAAGACCCCCTAAGATTAATTCTAACTTAAGATTAATTTAAGATTACTCTTAAGAAAAGATTAAACTTAAGAAAGATTAAGATTAAGATTAAATTTAAGAAAATCTAATTTAAGATTAATTCTAATTTAAGATTAATTAAAAACTTCCCCAAGGAACAGATTCTTCCTTGTCCTTGGTATCGCTGCCACCACCAAGTGATTTAGACAAAGAATCAGGGAAAGGACCACTTGGAGTTCCTATTCCCCCAAAATATCTCCCCAAGCCCTACACCCGCTTTCCTGGAAAGGCTTGAGAATAATATCCTCACCAGTTGATACAGGTGAGCACAGACCCAAACTTATGGATCTTTGATTTTTCATTGTTCTAATCAGGTTCTTGAAAGAGGAATTTTATTTAAAGAAGAGATAAAAGAATCACCTCTGTAAATCAGGATGGAAGATAACTTTACAGGGTAACCAAAGATTCAAAAACACGGAGGAACCTCCTTTAGCCTTAGTTTCAAAGTTACAAAAAAACAGGAATAAATCTCCCTCTAGCAAAGGGAAAAGTCACAAGCTAAAACAAAAGATGATCTAACATGCCTTGCCTGGCTTCTACTTACAATTTTTGCATTTGAGAGACTGGTTTAGGATTCTGTGGAGGAGATGGATATTTTTTGTCTAGTCCTTCTCAGTCCCAAGAGTGAACCCCCACACAAAGAAAGAACACAAACAAAGCCTCCCCTCTCCCTGGATTTGAAAGTATCTTCTTTCCCCATTGGTTCTTTTGGTCAGGTGCCAACTAGGTTATTTGAGCTTCTTAACCCCTTACAGGTAAGGGGGAATTCTAGGCTACCCTTTGCTGTATGGTTATGACATAACTAGAATTTGAGTAATTTGGAAAAGAAAAGAAAACAGCTTCTGAGTCTTGTTATGCTATATTCCATAAGCAGTGTGAAAATCCCATGCAGTTCAAAGATTCTACATTGCTCCAAATGGCGGACTTCATGATTAGAATAAAACATTGCACCTTGGACCCCGTAGGTTTATGAAAGATAAACATAGTAGTTTAATGGGTATCATGCACAGTCTTACGAGTGTATGTGAAAAGAACTCACAGCCTGGAACATCTAGAAGGAATGCTTCCTACCAGAAGAATCTGTATTAAATTAAAAAATATTAAAATGTATAGGTGGGTAGTATATCTAGAGGATATGGCAGAGGAGGTATATTCCCACTCTGTCAAAGAGGTTTGCAGTCTTGGGGACCTTTTGGATCCCAGCTGTGATCCCAACGGTTTTTCCGTTTGCAGCTGTGGCTAGAAGAGCCTTATATCATCTGTGGTTAGGTATTAAGTTGCAACCATTCCTCTCTGATGGGTTATCAAATGCTTTTTGATCTCCAGATTGGATTGCTGCAGCATGCTGTACATGGGGCTACCCGCGAAGCCCAGATGGAAGTGTCATCTAGTGCAGATTATGACTGTCCACTTAATGGTCAGAGCTGAGTCAGAGTGTACCTGTTTTACCCTGGCTTCCACTTCCTTTTGGTGCACCATTCAAGATATACAATCCAATGTTTATTATTCATGCTTCAGTAATAAGAAGCTCCTTTTGTTCCACAGCAGAGTCATGCCATCTAGCATTTATTACGCTGACAGTTCCCTTCCTTGTCTAAACATGATGCCCATTTCCCCTCATGTCTTTGTGTTCTTCAAGGTTGCACTAAATAGTGTATATTGATCTAGAAAACCCTATGTAATTTTGATGTGTGAAAACAAAATAAAGAGCATTTTGTGGCTTTGAATAATATACTACCAGTACTTTCAGATTCTAAATAACAGAGTGGAGAACAATGAGAGTTTCTTTATTAGTCTATGAATATGTGTGCGTGTTTTGTTGCACTCAGTTCTGTAGCTGCTCCGTGCACATAACTTCCACAGATTTCAAGGAGAGGCATGTGTGCATAGTGGTTATTGAATCAGGCCCACCCACAAACAGAAAGCATAATAGTTCCATAAATCATCCAGAGCCCTGTTTGCATGTGCTAATTATTAGCTCAGACATGTGTGGTGTTCATTTTTTTCTAGCAACAAATGTGGAGAAGTAACAGGAAGCAATTTTGTGCTAAAAATAAATAACAGGAAGGAGGCAGAGGAGGGAGGGAGTCACAGGTTATGGATATATGCTAAAATGTTTAGGCACTTTATGCAACCAAAAGTCTTGTTGGTTAAAAAAAAATTCAGTGTAAAAGCCACTAATAATGTAATTATTGTAAAAAGTAATGTTGCCAAAATGAATTTTTTAGGAGTGATTTGAATGAGATGAGGGTGGAGGTTTGGCAAATAGATTTTGGAAGGGCATTCCAGGCATAAAGGGAAGCATGAAAGAGAGTCTGGAGATGTTTGTGAGTGAAAGACACATCAGAGGCATTGAGGAAGGTGTCACTGGCACAGTGCAGAGGCGAAGGGGAAAGTCAAAGACAACAGGTTATAGGCATAATCCCCCTTTTTCTTTTTCTCCCCCTAATTTATTTCTTGGTCAAGCAAAACTTTCAATAGGTGTCATTGTTAATGTTGTCTGAGTAAGGTCTTCACAGTTTAGTTCACAGTGAACTGGAAGCAGCCCCGCTTTCGTGTGCTAGGTCTAATGCAGAAGTAGAGTGAAATTTTCAAATCAGCTGTTGTCTAGACAGGACTGAGGGCAGCTTGGGAAACAACAGAAAATGTTTCTAATACCTTAGTGTGTTCTATAAGAAACAAATTCTGTGTCCATTTAAAATTGTTAGATCTCAATCTGACCACCTGACCCTCTCAACCTCTTTGTTTATCATAGTTAGCATAGATTTTTGAAAGCTTACTTACTTATTGAACTTCCATCAATATTCCTGTTTACCCTACGTCAGGGGTGGGCAAACTTTTTGGCCCAAGGACCACATCAGGGTTCAAAATTGTACAGAGGGCCGGGTAGGGAAGGCTGTGCCTCCCCAAACTGCCTGGCCCCCACCCACTTCCCGCCCCCTGAATGCCGCCTCAGAATTCCCGACCCATCCAACCCCCCCTGCTTCTTTTCCCCTGACCACTGCCTACAGAGACCCGCCCCACCCTAACTGCCCTCCGGACTCCTCCCACCCAGCCTCTCTTGCTCCCTGTCCCCTGACTGCCCCAACCCCTATACACATCTCCGCCCCTTGACAGACCCCGGGACTCCCACGCCCCATCCAACTCCCCCTGCTCTCTGACCACCCCCTCCAGACCCCCACCCGCCCCTAACCACCCCTCTGGGACCCCACCCCCATCCAACCCACCCTGTTCCCTGTCCCTGACTGCCCCCGCCCCTTATCCAACCACTGGCCCGCCCCTGCCCCTTATTCAACCCCCCAGCCCTAGCCCTCTTACCATCAGGCTCCTAGCTGTGTGTTTGGCTCCGCGCAAAGCCGGACATGCTGCCCCACGCAAACACGCAGCCCCAGCCCCCAGAACACTGCGCACACGGCTGCATGGCTCCAGGGGAAGGGGGGAAGATGAGGGAAGGGCTGGTAGCTTGCCGCACTCGGCCAGTGCTCTGGCCCAGGAGAGCAGGGCAGGTGGCTTGCCGTGCTCCGGCCCAGCAGAGTGGGGCCACTGGCCCTATTCCACCAGCCAGAGCTCGCGGGCCGGATAAAAATGGCCGGCGGGCTGCAGTTTTCCCACCTCTGCCCTAGGTACTGTACAGTAGCTGTGGAATACATTTCTTGGAATTCTCACTACACAGTAGAGCATTATATGTAGAAATATGTGATATTTTAATATAAAATGTATTCTGGTATACCTTTGTTGTTAGAACATCAGAAGAGTCTCAGATAGTAGAGACTTTTATTTTGTATTATGCAAAGGCAGAAGTACACTTTTTGTTTTTTTGTCAAGAAGTCCAGTAAAGGTTCTTCACATCACCAGGACTTCAGTAAAAGCACAGAATAAATGTGCTAAAATTATAAGCATGTTATTTCCACTTTTCGTTGCGGGGAACGAGGGGGAGATGGAAGCAAAAAATATTAAGGCAAATTAATCCTATTTTGTACAGATATATGAGTACATATGTGCACTCACATTATTCCCTCACTGCTACAACTGGAACAATTTCAGATTGTCTTTTTCTATCCTAGTCTCAATATCTTGAGTTACACTTTAGACACTGATTCTGCAAGCTGTTCCACCACAGCAGAACCCATTAACAGTGGGCCTCTATGTAGGTGCAGGGGTCCACATAAAAGAGGATGCACAATTTGGACCCAAGTTAGGTAGTCTAGTTTTCCTCCATGATATATAGTACATGTTAAAGCCAGGAACATTCTGCGGCTCTTTCCAGATCAGCATATTACTATGCCACCCTAGAGATTCTTTACTTTTGAGCTAGAAGTGCACAAGACATCTTGCATCTTAATCTGTGATTCTTTGCAATTTATGGCAAAAAAATTGAGGCAATTCAGCTGGATTGAGCAGTGATGAATTTGGCCCAGCCCCTTTGCAGTTTTTCAGTTGTATTCACATGTTGCTCCTTTTCTAGAGGTCTATTGTTATAATGCTTGCCATCCTGGAATACCCCCTTGGGGTCAGACATGGCACCGTGAGTGAGACCTACTTTGATTTCCCCTCACTTGGAATATAAACAAATCCAGGAAGATCTTCAGGTACTAAAGAGCACTCCACATGGCGGTTCTCATTTATAACAGAAAAAGTCAACACATAGCATAAGCAAAACCTTCGTCCCAGCATGATGCTGGGAGGCAGAATCATTCTTAGTTGATCAGAGGCCACTGCTCACCTCTGTCCAGGCCCTCTATTAGCAGGATTCTCTCAACTCAGGTCCCTTTCCTGGAGTACAGTCTCTTGCTGCTATCTGGGAAGAATTCTTCCCTGGAGCTGGGGAAGACCTGCCACCTGTAGCAATTTTCTAGGACAGCGCTGTAGTTCCTGACAGGCTGGATTTCTTGCCACTGTTGGCAGATCCCTTCGCTGGCTCCTTCCTTGTAGCCTACCAACTGTAGCTCTCTTTTTAGGGATCTTCTTCAAGGCTTAGTGAGCTCTCCTGATCAAGCTCTCCTGAGAATTCCCGGTCCCTAAGAGCATACCTTCTCTCTGTGAGAGTCTTTGCTCTAAAATCACCTTTGGCCTCAGAGTACCTATCCTAAGCTCAGATAATTTTTATTATTAGGTCCAGGTACTTGTTTACCAATTAACCTTTAAGTTAGCACCTGGCCAGTCTGCCCCCAAATGGACCCTCAGACAGCATTCACAGGCAGACTTGTCCCTCATTCCTCTTAAAGGGGCCAAACACTCCGAGGCATGCATCTGCATTTTCTGCTTCACTTTTTGCACTTCCATATTTCTTCTTTTCTACTTCATTGCTCTTATTGATTATAACGTTTTCCTCCTGACCTTCCCTCCATGTTTCTGTTAATTTCTCACTTTTTTCTTCCCCAGCCCCTTCTACCTCTTCGTTCCTGATTTTTCTTTTTTCTCCTTTTTGCCTTTTTTCCAAACCCCTCTATCTTATTTTTGAACTTATCAGTAAAATGAAGCGGTTCCCTTCTTGTGACAGTGGAGAAGGAGAATAGAAAGGACTTAGGTGAATGCCTGTGTGACTAAAATGACAGTATCCTTTGCTACGGTAGTTAACTATTATTAAAAAGGTACACCAGCCTTTTAGCATTGGTGCATATAGAATGAGCTCTATGAAATTATGAAGATTATGAGGGGATATAGAAAATCAAGAAACCTGTAATCATTTAACAACATAATGAATTAATTTTTGAAAACAAGGTTGTTTTTGTAAATTAGACCCTCACCCTACAAATTACTCCTTGCATGTGACCTCTCCACATATTCAGAATGATTTTTAGAATTCATTTCTTATTTTACATTTAAAGTGATGCTGTCAATCAATTACCTACTTCATTGTAAAAAATTTGGTGAAAGTACTACATTGTACTTCTTCACATCCCCTGCCTGTTTCTGTGAATTTTACAATTGTTTCCTATTTTCAAAATCTTCTTCCTTCCCCACCCGCCATGTTGCTGTGTGAAAGACCCACAGAATCAACAGCAAAGTGACTGTACAGAGGAAGAAGTGAAGCTGACTATACGCAAAGTGCTATAAAATCCATCAAGTAAACACATTGAAAAAGCAGAGAGAACATTTTTCCCTTATTTTACAGTTATAGAGACTGTGTTATTTGTGAGAATAGGTCAAACGTTTCAGACAGAAGTGTGTGGGGTTTTTTTAAGTTGACCGTGTTTTGTTAAATTGGTAAATATTTACAGATAATCTGCACTTAGAACTGAAATTTGTCAACCAACCTATTAACATCTGATGAAAATTGATGTTTCACAGGCTTCTGTAAGTAGACCTAATAATAAGTTCATCCTTGGTTTGGAGGAGCTGTCTTCTCTATGAGTGGCAGGTAATTCAGATTACATGTTTAGCTTCTGAGAGAAGATGAGGTCCAGATGTTTTAAATAGTGCAAAAGACAGACTGCTTGTGATATGTATACTGAATTCCCTTTGGGACTTGCCTGAGGTCACTTAATTGATTTAATCTAAGTCCATTGGTTATGTCTGAATGCTGAGGAACAGTGAGAGTACAAGGCTTTATTGTGTCCTACACATTTTACATTGTTGTTTTCATAGTCCTGTCAGCTTTAAATTTTTTCCTCTTGGATTTGCATGCTAGAAAGTCAGCTATTTTTAAGAGTAGGAAAACACCCTGAAAATGTTGGTTTTGGAATGTGTTTTTTGTCAAAATCTGGCAAAAGAATTTGGTGAATGTGCCAGATTTAGAAGATGATAGACAGTAATGTTTTATATTCTACTTGCCATTAGTTGTTCCCTTTAGTTAAGTACCAGGTCTGAAAATGAACTGCAGAAAGAGCTTCCCACAAGGTGGTGATTCTTTTGATGGTGGTCAGTTTTCCACACAGCAGTTATTATCATTGCAATCTGTTTTAAGACAGTCCAAACAGATAGGTACACTTTAATAAACAGAACTCTTGGCAGCTACAGAAAATACATAGCTCCCTAGTCTTACCAAAACTAAACAGGATACACTTCCACCCACCAGAGTATCTAAAGTTAACCATTGTTTCTATCTGTTGTGGCTCCTATAAATGCCATACATTTCTTACAAGGACCACGTAAACCTGACTGACTCTCATTCTGTGGATAATGCAGATATTTACTGATCTGTACTTTTCTTGTGTGGTTTCTTCACTGCCAGTCTGTTGGTTCTTACAGGTATTGGAAATGCTTATTCCCTTCAGGGTGCAACTATGTGTGTGTTTGGTTGTATTACATACATTTTCTTCCTAGTTCATGCCACAGACCTCTCATGTGCAGCACATGTCTCCTCTACGTCCTTTTTCAGCTGGTCCCTTTCCAGTAGTGCCTCTTGCAACTCCCCCTGGTATCCATCCACTACAGAAATTGGGCCTTTCACAGGTGTGCTGTCCAGTACTGCATGGGTTCCTACCTCTGCCACAGCTGCAGAGTCTGCCCTTTCTACTGCCTCTGTGTTCAGCCTTTTATCAGCAGTTTTTCTCTATTCTCACCTCTAAACATTTTTTGTCCAGAGCCCCTGTCTGTCAGTGAAGGGCAGAAATCTGGTTCTCCAGACCCTTGTGTCTCTCAGGTCAGCTGCTCTTTAAGGTGGTTCCTCTTTACCTCCATATCCCTCAACTGGGTCTCAAGACTCACCATCTGATCTCAATTCTTGGGGCCCCTAACTGTCCCCTTGCTACAGTTCTTTTCTACAAAGTTCAAGCTCTTAATGGGACTGAGACTTTGAATGTATTCTGGCTTCCCTCATGAGAAACATTCCATCCCAAGGGTCTTGCCCTCTCTCCTCTTCAAGGAGCAGATCCTCCTTATGTGCTCCATCTTTCTGCACCTAAAGTGTACCCAGGCATTTCTCCCTGGCTGGTACTGGGCTATGACATGCCAAGGTTGCTTTTGTTGGCCCTCCAACAACTTCAGGAGGGTTCCCTGTGTCTGCATTTCTTGTGCTACCAGCACACTGAGAGTGTCTTCCACTTCTTTCCCTTTTGCTAGCAGAGGTTCATCAGACCCGCTCTGCCCCTACATACACCAGCCTGGGAAAGTGGAGATTTCCCAGTCAAAGGAAGCATCTGTACCTCTTTGCCCCATAATCCCTCCTAGATTGGAGTGATCCCAGGACTAGTACCCACTTGTCATAGGGGTGTGGCTGTCCCTTGGAGCAGTTGGCATGCCCTGCCAGTTTTGAGGTTGGTCAGCTCAGCTTCCCAGACATCAATCTGTGCTAGAGATTGTCAAGTCACAACAAACATAACCCCTTCTAGGGTACCAGGCTCCAAGCCAAAAAGTCTCAACCAATAGAAGGCCCCTCTGCCCTTGGGATTTTCTTTAGTCCAACCTCTGGGCCCTGTTCCCAGCCCCTTTCTGGGCTGCGTGCCTTGTATCCTTACCAGCTCTGGACTAGAACCCTGGGTCTAGTTACTCTGGCTGGTTACCCTGGAGTGGTATGTACCCCTTTCCTTTGCAGAGTCTGGCTCATGGCCTTCCAAAGGAGCCTGCCTGTTGCCTGTGGTTCCAGCTCCAGACTGATCTCACTCAGTTGTTTTGTAAGGCCCAGGTGTCCATTAATCTATTACCTCACCTTCCTTAGTCCTGCCCCTTGACAGTTAGACACACATGCCTCCCTGCTCCCCACAGCTATATTTTTTCCTCTTGATCTATAAGATTTTTCCATCTGTAATTTCTGTGCTTCTGTGTCTGACGGCAATCCCCTTACAGATTTGTTAGGAAATTAAGATCACCTTTTCCAGGCCAAAGTTCTCTGCATCAATAGCGCAGTGGTCTTCAGAGTGGGGTGTGCACACACCCCAGAGGGTGCACGAGACCTCCCACGGGGGTGTGCGGTGTCCTGGCACCGCCACAGGATCGGCCCAGTTCCGCCACCAAAAGTGGAAGGAATCTATTTGCGTCCCGCCGAAATGCCGCCGAAAGTAGAAGCTTTGCATTCAGCGGATGCACCCCTGGGCCGCGAGAGGACTCAGGAGAGCGGAATGGGGCCATGGACAGAAAAGTTTGGGAGACTCTGCAATAGTGAGCTGCAGTACAAAACTTGCAGGTGGTGGTAGACAGCTAATGTGGTTTCAGGCTGCTGTGGCACCCTCTTTCTTCTGGGATGCTGGGATAGCAGGGGCCTCCTGGCATAATTTAGACAAGACTGGGGCCTTGTTACCGTAAGTTACGATAGCCTTGTGGGACTGCACTTGGAGCTACTGTGCTGCCTGCAATCTCCGCAGCACTGCTTCCAGCATGCCCCATAAACCAGGAATGGTTAGGGGTTCTCACAGGGCAGCCATACAGCCCCATTTTACAGATAGGGACACAGTGACTGAGCGGTTGTGATGAATGGAAGAGCCAGGAATAGCAACCAATACTCCTGATTCCCAATCCAGTTTTCCAAACACTGGATTGTGCTTTACCCTCTTTCATGGGCTCGTTACTTAGTGTTACTCTTCTCCTCTCCTATCTCAGGCACACACAGCCGCAGCATAGTTTAATCTAATCCTTTAATCATTTTACGACTATGAGTTTAAAATGTTCTTTTCAGTCATGGGCAACTGGACACTGGCCAGGTGGGAAAACCTCCTATGTTCTATTTCCTTGTTCATTTAGACATGTCAGGCCAGGCCCAGAACACCCTGTGAAAATTATTAGACGACAAGACCCCAACTCAGATTATAGCTTCAACAAATTTTAAGCAGATTTTTACCACCGAAGTTCACTGGGAGCACATCTGGATCTGATCGGTTTCCCTATGTATGACCATACTCCTTTCCAATTTAGTGCAGTTTGGCCATCTCTCTGACTCAGAATCCCAGCTGCAGTCAGTGGCTTCTTGAAAGTGCTGTTCTTTTCCATTCATAACGTGAAGGAATGACCTGAAATTCTGTCTCTTCCAGTACTTGCTAGGGAGAGAACACCAGTAAATGCCAGTGAACTAGATTAAAGAATATGAGAGTAGCATATACAATAAATAGTGTTTTTACTTCTTGGTTTATATATTGATCAGTGCATTAGTTTAATTGTATTAATGTATGTAACAAAGTATCCTCTCAAAGGGTAATATACCTTCTTGTTTTGGGAAATAAGGGAAACTAAAGCAGTCTGAAGTTAGGAAGAAACTTCCATTATGGGCAGGTTATTTCATAATCATCCATCAAGGTGTTTCTTGCACCTTCCTCTAATGCATCTGATACTGAATAAGAAGACTAGCCACTGGACTATGCTGGGATTTTCAGAAGCGCTTATAGGAGTGTCCGGTGCTTAACTCCTTCAGGCTCCTCTGAAAATCCCAGTTTACGTGTCTAATTCAGTAGGGCAGTTCCTGTGTTCTGAATTCCAAGCACGTATCTGTAGCTTTATCTAGCTCCCGATCCTAACAAAACGGAGGCTACCAAAATGTCTGATACTGTTATCTGGCAAGCCCAGATGTGCAGGTATGCACTAGTTGTGTCCCAATCAAACAAGAATTGGATGCTGTTATCGGTAGGGAGTACTCTTCACACTGTTTGCTAAAAATAAAATTTAGATAAATTTGTCTCTCTTACTCACTCTCAATTTTGTGCCTCCTGTCATGCTGCCCTTGTGCTTGAAACAGCCACTCCATTAATATATGCAAACTCCATCACTCTCTTGCTTCCTTTAACCCATCCCCTGATTCTATGATGCATCCTGTTAAAATGACTCTTTTTATTATTACATCATTCCGTATTACTTTGTACTTTTCCAGCTTGTGCTCCTAAGGCTGATAGCTCTTTGGGGCAGAGGATATATGGTTTGTTTGATACAGCCCTCTTACATAAATGGTGCTATACTCTATCAACAGAATAATAATGATACTCCTGCATGCATGAAGAAAAGCTTGACATTATTTTGCAAATATTTGCTAGTAACTAAACATAATTTTGACTCCCTATTGTGACCTGTGAAACACTTCTTTGTCATTAATAAAAAATAAGATAAATAACTTGGTGTCTTTGGCATCTAAATATTGGGACCATCATTATCTGAGACCCTTCTCCCTCCTCCAAAACAAGTCCACAAGAAAACTAGGTTAAATAAGACTTCTTTGAAATCACTGTGGTATGTATCTTCCAAAGATGACAGAGGTCTGTAAGCTCATTTCTTGCTTGCTTTGACCAGAAACAGCGGCAGTTGTTTTTTTTTACCACAAAAAGGGTGTACTGGATTTTGGAATCCATCCAGTTTTAGAGGGAATTACACTGCTGCCAGTTGTGGTTGTAAAAATCTGTACATCTGAGAGCCAGAAAAATTTACAGCTGAGAGTAAATGTGGTGTAATAATGCTAAAATGTTCCCCTCAGTTCAAGGAAAGCTAAATAATGCTTGTTCCCATTCTTCTAAAAAAGAAATGAATTAGCAAAAAGTTGCTTTGCAAATATAGGGGAAAAGTCATTGTGGGTTTTCTTTGGATTCAAATCTGACACCGTGAAAGTGTGCAAATGCAAGAAGGAAAGTTTAATGACTTGCTTGCTGAACTGGAACTAAGATTAGTTTGTGGCATTTTAGCATGGTGGCCTTTTTCTGCACTTTGAAGGAAGGAAGAAAGAGAGAGAGAATTTTGATGCAGAGGAGAGCAAATTTGATGCAAGCAGGGAGTGCGCGTTGTAAGGAATAAGTGGTAAAGGATGAGGCTGCATCCAAAGGTGGCAGATGGTTCTTTTTTTCATCATATGGTAATATGGCAATGGAAATGTTTTGGAGTTGGGGAAATGAGGAGGCCAGACACATTTCCCAAATGCACGATGATTTATTTGTGAAACACACAGAAATGCAGGGAACAAACGTATTCAAGAGCCCCTGGAGACTTACATGAAAATGATACATTATTTACATGCGGTTTATAGTGCGCCCCTAGTGCATCACTTGGGATCTTCAGCTGTATAATCTTAGTTTGTCTGACAACAGCATCCTGTGTCCATTAGCCCTACAGTTAGTGCTTTCCTCACTCTGTCACCTATTTTGATAAGGTTTGTTTGCCTGTCGTACACTAGCTTTTTCCAGCACCCTTTGACATGCTTTCTCCGTTGGTGGCAATAAAGTTGAGCTTAGCTCACAGAAGCATATCCAGTAAAAAGTCCTTTTAAAGTCTCATCAATGCCTACGCACCCATGAGAGAAGACTTCTGTCTGAGTCAACATTCCATCAAATAGATACTCATTCTAGACAAGCCATAACTCTGACATTGCAGCAATAGGCCCCAGTCTCCAGTCGACACAGGTATTTGGATATTCCATTTTACCTCTGGACAGTATTCCTTCTTCAGGAGGAACAGTGCTATTTGTATCTATGAGACCACAGAATCTCCCCGCGCACATTTTTTAATAAATCAAAGCTGTGAAAGATTCTAAGTTATTTTCTAGAAGTTAACATTTTTAAAAGGACTTAACCCATAAGAAAGTCTATGGTCTGTTGACGATGATAATATGTAGCTGAAAATGGATTTTGAATAACTGTTCAGCAAGAAAGTAATCCAGTCTTTAATTAAGAATTGTAGTATATGTTTGAACTGAGTGACTAGTAGGAAGCTTTATTAATAACAGTGATTTGAACGCTGAGTCTCAAACTCACTGAACCGTTAGGCATTTGAATACACAGAGCCTAATTTGCACAATGATACATAGATGGTATATGCAGCGTACAGACTCTGTTGTTTGTTAAAATATTTTTGTGGCTCTCTCGGACCTTATAAAGATGAACCAACCTTACAGTATTGTCATGAAAATATAGCAGCTTACTCACAAACTCTAGTCTTTACTTACCATCACAATGATGATGATGAATAAACTAATGATATTTCACAAATACATATTTTAAAATCACTTGTTTCAGCTGAGTGGGCAAATAGAATTTTGCAATGTTAAGAAATGTAGTGTATGAACTCTCCAGAGTTGGAAATATAAACAAAATCCTTTATGGAAGGATATGGACATTTAAAATCTTACTGAAAGTCTGTGAGGAAGAAAGAACGCTCAACATGTTTCATTCCACTATATTATAAAAATGAACCCTTGAAATATTGTTTCCAGTTACTCACGGAGGGGCGAATATTTATTTATAAACTGATAGGAATGTTGAGAATTACGTCTAATGATAAAATGTTTTTCAAGTGTTCCCGGAATAATTGATAGTCCTCCCTTTCAAGCTGTTTTTTTTCTGGTGTGTATGATGCTGCTCTGCAAAGTGTGGCATTCTTCTTTTATGCAGGTGTTCCATTGCAGATTTGTTTTAGAAGAGTTTTTGTGACATTCTTCCTGACACCCCTAAAATATACATCAGTGGGATTCCCTGGGACATGCAAGGACACATCCTAGTGAATGGAAAGATATGGAGGGGCACCGCTTGTTCAGAAGAATCTTCAATCACTTCAAGAAGTGACCATAAATTCTTTGAACAGGACGTTCCTGTAATGCAAAATCATAGGCCTTCTTCCAAGATGTGGCATGTTAGAAAAAGGGCACTGGAGGTAGAAGTAGTGTTTGATGGTGAATTTGTAATTATGGAGCGGGTTTCCCTCTATAAATAGGACAGCATTACATCTTCTCTAGAATTGATAGTATGGTCAGCTCTTCTTGAGTTCCTAATTAAGATCTGGGCATAGCCTTGGTTTAAAATTGACTTCTGTAAGGCTATGGTGCTTCAAACCAATAAGAATCTGGCCATGTGTTGTTCATACTTTAAAAATGAAAGGGGGAAAGGAAATGGTGAAATATATGTATTACATTGTTGTTGAAAGCCATGTTAAGACATCAGCCAAGAATTCCCATCATAAGGAAATCCTCAGATGTATGGATGGCATAGGCAGCCCTGCACAATCTCCCTCTCCAGCTCAGGGGTATTCCAGGGCTGGAGAGGAGAATGGCCAGAGCACAAAATGCTCCAGCAATTCTGGACAACAGAGCAGGTATCTGTTGGCTACTATCCACTGGCACACATTAAAGTGTACTGCGACTATCCTTACTTGGCCCAGGATGGAGGGGCAGAAAGGTGGCATCAAGCTATCTACCTACCGAGCACTGTCCCAGCACATCTGGAGATTAAACTCTCTTATCTAGAGAACTGCATCTAATGTGTCCTGACTCAGCTTCATTCTGAATGTAGTTCTCCATTGTGTTGGAGTGTCCTTTCCTTAAATCATAGAAAATACATTCCCTTCATTCGTAGGTTCTTGGTTGGCAGTCCTTTTGTTCTGTTTTTCAACACCAGCTTGAGCTGATTTACACTCAGCACTGATTTGGTAGCATTACTGGTGGGTAAAGTAATTTGTAAGACTAGTATCATATATTGGCTTAGAAGATGAATGCTGAAAAGTAAATCCATGTATCTGAAACTGAGTTTCAATGACCTTCTCCACATTACCGGTAAAACAGCTAAAAAGAATGTTTTAACACAGTTGCTCATAGCAGTCTTCTAAAGCAGATTTCTTGATGAGTATTGACAAAGATTTTCTTTCTCAGAGCCCTGTAATGATCATATTACAAAACCATTCCATAGACTACCAAGCAGGGGATGATATCACGCTATTTAGCTAGAGACAAAAACCCTGTCCAGATTTGTCATAGAAGCCATGACTGCAAATGTTTTCAAGCATTGTTTTCAATAACACAGTTTCAAATGTAGTACAGGCAGGCCCCCATTTTATGTAGCGATGTATAAACCCCAACAGCTTTTGTGATTTGACTCAGGTAAGTGCCTCCAAAAATTTAGTTCACTTATCTAAATAAATCTGAGCCTTTGTAAGGTCTTGTCTCCCTTCTCTGCTTCCCATATATATTATTCCCTCCTACCTAGCTAACCAGACAGTTTTACAGAGCATATCTCTCCTTTGTAATACAATTAGTCCTCTGGCTTCTTTCTTTCTCAAAGCCTGGGCTACAGTTTTGTGTTGCTCCTGACCCAATCCAAGGTCTGTTCTATCTCTCTTTCCACGCACATAAAATTTCTGATATTTGGTATCCATCATGGGATCTTAGCAGTTCTGATAATGTGTTTGTTAGGATGCTGTATTAAAATCTCATGAACTTTTAAGCTTTTCTGCCTCAGAGGCTTCATTTAATGTGTCCTTCTGAACTATGAATTGTATTTTTGTGTCGACACAGCTGGTGTCCATGTGTTGCTCTGAATTCACATGTTAAACTCCTTAGGAAACATTAGAAAATGTTCTGCATGTGCTGATTAGCTCATCAGTAAATCTCAATATCTTTTTTACTCCAACATACCTAGTTCATCATAGCAGAGACTAATGATAGCACAGCTTTCTTTTTTCTTAAATCAAGACAGTTTTGAGTTATGCGAGTTCAAAACCAGGTTTTGAAATCAATGAAGTATTTTTATCCTCATAACATTTAAAATAACAAAAATGTACAGTTAGTTTTTTTCAGAATATCTGAAAACTTTGGGTGAAATCCTGACCTGATTTGAAGTCATTGGCAAAACTTCTATTGAATTCAACAGGACTAAGATTTCACCGTATGTTCATTCGTAGGCTGTATTGTATGCTAGTCATTAGCCCCAAGTGAACTGTTCCAATCACATTATAAACCCCTGAAAACCAGGGTATATGATGACAATGCTAACAGACACTTACCAACAGCAGAATTATAATTGTAGGTCATGTAGACTGAAACACTCTTAGGAATTACACAAATTGAGTTATTAAATGCATACATGATTATGAGCAATGAACCTTGGAAGTTATAAAACTTGAGCAATGCAAATGTAAATCACTGGACATTTTCTAACAATGTAGCAATTATTTTTTCCAAATTACCTTCAGTTAAATTCTTTGTTATGAATTATATAGTGAAATTGTCCACATGGCTTCTGCTAGCTATAGTATTGTAAGAAGAGAAAAATCTTTTTAGTGTCTTTAAAGAAGTGCCAGATGAGGAGCTTGTTATTTTTAGAAGTACTTCTTAACATTATCCTGTGATAGAATAACTGGTCAGTCTTGGTGGTTCCATATTCCTGCTCTCTTAAGGTCTTATCCAAGAAAGGTGCATTTCCTTAGCTGTCGGATTATCATGCGTACATCTACCCTGCATAGTAAAACCAGGGTTAGTGGAACTTGTCAGCAGGCCTGTGTTAGAGAGCCCGGTGCTTGAACATCTACATTGATTCTGAATCCCAGGTTAAGAATTTTCTAACCTGGGCTCAACTCTGGGGCTCTGGCATCCACACTGCAGCACACAGACCCAAGTCAAACCAACCATATCTCAGATTCCCTAGCACCCTCCTGAAATGTAATTGCTCTAGCCCCTTGACCGTGATGCACTGTGGAAAAACTTTACTGCCCACCTTGCATGTTACAGGAAGTTTGAACAGCCCTCCAATACAGCCTGCTGAATAACAGGGACCTAAATTGGCCATCAACAAGTTTAGGCTCAAAATTAGGCAAAGGTTTCTAACCATCAGAAGAATGAAGTTCTGAAACAACAAGGGAAGCAGTGAGGACAGAAACCTAACTGGTTACAAGAATGACCCTAATAAGTTTATGGAGGGGATGGTATGACGGGCTGCCTGCTATGTCATGTGGCACATCGGCAACTGCCAGTAACAAAAATACCTAATGGAGATGGGTCACTGGATGCGGAGGGATCTGAGTTACTACTGAGAATTCTTTCCCAGGTATCTGCCTGGTGAGTCTTGTCCACATGCTTAGGTTCTAACTTATCGCCATATTTGGGGTTGTGAAGGAATTTTCCCTCAGGTCAGAGTCTAAGAGACCCTGGGGAAGGGGGTGAGGGGAGGGTCACTTGCAGGTTTAAGCTAGTGTAAATGGTTGAGTCTCTGTCACTTGAAATCTTTAAACCATGATTTGAGGATTTCGGTAACTCGGCCAGAGGTTACGGTCTATTACAGGAGTGGGTGGGTGAGATTCTGTGGCTTACAATGTGCAGGAGATCAGACTAGATGATCATGATAGTCCCTTCTGACCTTAAAGTCTATTAGTCTTTGAATATGAGCATATAAGGAAGTGATTAAAGAGTGGATTGCTGTACCTGACTGTATAAAGCAGGGAAGGGCAACCTATGGCCTGTGGGCTATATCCAGCCCATCAGGGCTTTCAGTTGGGCCCATGGGATTTCCAGCCTTGGGAGCTGTAGGGCTAAAGCATCCCCTGGGTACGGGAGGCAGAGGGCTCTGTGCACAACCCTCGACTGCAGGCACAGTCCCCTCAGCTCCCATTGGCCGGGAACAGGGAACTGCAGCCAATAGGATCTTCAGGAGTGGTACTCACTGGTGAGAGCAGCATGCAGCAGAGCCACCTGCCCCACTTCCGGACATGCTGACCACTTCTGAGAGCAGCATGGGGCCAAGGTAGGCAGAGAGCCTCCCTTAACCCTGCCGCATGCTGTTGCTACTCTGGAGCCGATAAAGGTTAAGCAATGCCAGGCTGGAGCCCGCACCCTGAACCCCTTCTGCACCCTGTACACCAACTCCCTGCCCTGAGCCCCCTAGCTGCCTTCTGCACCCCAACCCCCTGCTCTGAGCCCCCTCCTTAACCCCTCACTCCTCCTTCACCCCAACCCCTTGCCCTGAGCCTTCCCATACTCTGCACCCCCTGCCCTGAGCCCCCACCACACCCTGCATCCGTCCTGTACCTCTGCCCTGAGCCCCCTTCTGCACCCCACATCCCTCCTGCATCCCAACCCCTTGCTCTGAGCCCCTTCCTGCACATTGCACCCACTCCCACACTCGCACTCCTTCCTGCACCCCAACCCCCTGACCCAGTCCTGCATTCATGGCTCTGCATACATGGCTCTGCATACAATTACCCACCCAGATGTGGCCCTCTGGCCAGAAAGTTTGACCACCCCAGTATAGAGGAGTAGTGTTCGCTTACTAATTCCTAACTGTTCCTGATCATATGGTTAGTTTTATTATTTCAAATAATGATTGCATGATGAGATGCAGTGATAGCAATAAACTTTGTCAATGACATAAAAAACTTTATTTGTGAACGTGTTAAAACAGTACAGCAGTATCCTATTGCCAAGCAGATCAGCTGTCATTACAACACCCAAACACCAGTTACAAAAGAACATTTCCAAAACAAATAAAAGTGCATGAAAAGGTGCAAACACAACAGAAATACCTACTGCTGCATCTCTCCTTTTTGCCCCTTCCCCCCCATTCTCCTTTCCCTTCTCCCCATTTTATGTGCACTTGGTGCTCAGAAAGGGGGATTTTGAGACAGAGGACTACATAGGGTTTAATTGCCCTGCCCAGTAGCTTATGGCAATAGTGCTGGGGGAACTGAGTCAGGAGCACAGGGGATCCCTTAAATCACAGAAACAGTGGGACCTAGGGACTGGGCTCTCCCTACCTTCCCCATCACTTTAGTACCAGTCTCACTAACTAGCCCTTGAAACCAGTAAGTTGTCTGCAAATTAAGGGCCAGCTTCTCCTGTACTGCTGCTACCAAGCAACTGTAAACATAGTTGAAGTGGCCAGTGCACTCTGACTACTATGGTGCTTTGATGTACCAGTGAATCTGCCCTTAAAAGTTAAGTTTAAACAAATGATTTAAGATTATTGATACCTATGTTGTTTAGTATTTTTGTGTGAACTTCTTAATAATTTTAAAGACTAAGGGAATTCCCAGGCTAAAACTATGGTAAAATGAACTTGAGGTAGAGTGTTCATATCAGTAATTTAAGAAGGAAAAATAGTACAGGGATAGTGTAATTATGTTAAAATCAAGCATTATAAACTGAAGGAATTCAGAATTAAATTTTTCCTTTAAGAACTCCAGATGTATTAAGCTAAGATGCACAGCTGAGGCACTCGGTCAACCTTAGCTCTGCCTGGTAGTGACAAAGTGAGAGGTAAGGGAGGAAGGGACAAAAAATCTTTATGAAAGAGTTTAAACTAATCTGGGATCACAAACACTAAAATACCTTAACTCTAACTACATAGTTATCACATGACATCATGCAGGGCAGAATTAAGATTGTTGGAGTGCCTTAACTAGGCATTTTGTGCTTTAACATGTTTGGATTTCTTTGAAGGGTAACCTTAACTCTGATTTATTCCTACTGTAAATCTGCTTTCTTTCCCCAGTTTTATAATTTGTCTTTGACAAACAACATAGCACAACAGTTCTCAAGCAGGGACAGCGATTTTTAATACAGAATTGAGGTGGGAGAGGGAAGTCGCTTTTTTAAAATGTAGGAGAAATATTGGAACTGAGTAACCTAATTTCCAAAAGTGTCGAGCAGCCATAAACTTCTACTGTTTATTTAGGTGCCTAAATAAGGACTTAGGGTACATCTACCCTATCCGCCGTATTGGCAGTTAGTGTTCGATGTATCAGGGATTGATTTATCGCATCTCATCTAGGTGCGATAAATTGATCCCCGAACACACTCCCCGTAGCGTAGCTGGAGTTGCGCATCTTAGGTCAACCCTCTCTCGTAGTGTAGCCCAGGCCTTAAAAGCCAACCATCTTAGCCACTAAATTTACTGCAGATGCGCCAGTTAGAGAGACAGATTCCCAACATTTTTCATTTTTTAAAAAAAATCTTTGAATATAAATATCTGGAAGATCCTCATGGACAGCCTGGGATGTGAAGAATGCAGTAAAAGGCAGATAGTGCATATTTTTCCAAGAAGAAGTGAAACATTTTCAGACTTCAGCTATAGGCTTATTTTAAATAAGAGATTGTGTGGTTTCATGTTTTCCACAAAGTCTCTCCTAACGTTACAAAAACTCTTCAGAGCAATCGAATAAAAGACTTTCATTTGAAAATACTATTTTATTAGGTGTCTTTGACATCCCTTGTGTAAACTGATCTGGCATCGACCATATCCATGAAACGTGAGATCTGATTGCAACAGTTCTTGACACAGACACAAGCAAACGTTCCCAGCACTTCTTGCCCTAATTTAATTTTGCTTCACAGTCAGATCATCACCTCCACCAGGGAATATAGCTCTCAGCTTATTACAAACATGCCAGTCTAAAACAATAGTGGCTGCGTAACCATTATTTAGAATGTATCGTATTCAAGATTGTAAATACCTCCGTTTCCAGAGTCTAAAATATACTATAAATCATAGACAACAATTGGTTACTTTGTGTCACAATGCAGCCACAGGGAAGTGTGAATTATGTAAGTAAAAAGAAAAGTAAAATAAATAAGTCCACAGAGTAAAGAGACTGTTTTTTATTGTCTTTTAAGAGGGAAAGGAAAAATTCTCCCCATTGGCAAATGACTATTTTACACAAGAACTTTCATGAAAATTTCCTTGAAATGATAAAACAGAAAACAAACCAAAGTTAGAGAGAAAACTCCCATTCATCCACTTCAAATAATTTAAACTACTGGTAGTGTCTGATAAACAAGGGACCGTATCCTATTCCTATTTAATTCAATGGGAGTTTTTTCCTCTTACTTTTTTGGAAGCAGGATTGGTCCCTAGGGTGCTGTTAGCTAAGCATCCGAGTAATCATCACATTTCATAGCTGCTGGAGACAAGGTCTTGTGATATAAATGACTAAAACAAGAGCTGTGGATATCATTTTATTGCCTTTCTTCTATTCAGGTTTTTCACTCGTTCCTTGTTATCTGTGTGTCCAGGTGCCATCCCAGTCTGCTCTCAAACACAGTTCCCACGTTAGGGAGAGCCATATTTGTCCTCCCTGGGGTTTGACTTTTTAAACTCAGCCATCGGAGATTCTGACTGCAGCTCAAAGATTATGTGAATGTCCTTTTCAGCTTCTCTTGGAGTCACTGAATCCCTTTGCTTTCTCTCTGCTAGTTTCTCAGTCCTTTATGGCCATAGCTACTGCCTAGACATTGCAGTCCCTTTGGCATCTCATGGTGCATGTAGCCTTCTGTATGTCACGCAACTTCTGCTGGCATAGACAGCTGGTACTGATATACCATGTCTGCCCTCCTAGTCAAATTGTCTAGAAACAGGTCTAGGATAACTAAATAGCTCCATTCTCTCTCCATCTTAGATTCAGACTTGAGCCAGAGAGTCATCCATTCTGTCAGCCTCTGGGCAGAAATATTCAATCATAGGCCTACGAGGGAATGGACACCTCTATAATTGCTGCCAGTACTTTTCTCTTGAGGTTCCCAACCAGTTCAAAATGGCAGTTTTGATGGCCTTGTGATTGGTGGCAGTGTCCCTACCCATGGCCCAGTGTGCTGCTCGAGCCCCGTCTGTTAATGAAAAGTAGCTAAATAAATTGCCCAAGGCTCTTCCTCCCTCTAAGTGGCCTTGGCTGCCCAATGGAAGGTGACAGGGAAAGACTCAGGGTCATCATCTGGTCCCTGCCTAGGGTATCTTTACACCAGGGGTTGGCAGCCTTTCAGAAGTGGTGTGCCGAGTCTTCATTTATTCACTCTAATTTAAGGTTTCGCGTTCCAGTAATACATTTTAACATTTATAGAAGGTCTTTATCAGTCTATAATATAGAACTAAACATCATTGTATGTAAAGTAAATAAAGGTTTTTAAAATGATTAAGAAGCTTCATTTAAAATTAAATTAAAATGCAGAGCCCCCCAGACCAGTGGCCGAAAATCAGCTTGTGTGCCATCTTTAGCATGCATGCCATCGGTTGCCTATCCCTGATCTACACCATAAAGGAAGGTGTGACTGTAATGTATGGTGTAAGCACATCCTTAGACACTCTTACTACTAGTCTAGTGGGTATCCCTGGACTAATAGGCTCGGGAACATCTGCTCTGGTAGCTGTGCCCGCTGTTCCTGTTGAGATGTAGTTCCTTCCTTCAAGATCTACTGTTGGTGTTGGGCCTGCTGTTCCATCATCCACCTCAGATCTCTGCCACTTGCTCTTCTGATACCTCCTTTGCAGAATGGTCCTAAAAAATTCCCCCATGTGTGAACTGCTGCCATTCCCAAACTGCTCTCAGACAAAGTCCATATAATACGTAGAGTTCAAACTCACCCCTTCTAGATTTGGTTTTACTGATACCTACATTAACAGCAAGCTAACATAAAGCTTAGCTCAGATCTTCTTCTCAGGCCTGGATGTTTTTAGAATTCCTCCTTCGGGGTTTCTAAGTCCACACATTATATCCTCTCTCACATGAGGACTTCTCCTGCCTCCCTTGTGTGTATTTGTAGGGTATTGAGGCACCTCAACACTGAATCAGTGGAACCTATTCAATATTTCCTAACAGGATCAACACCAGTGATTAGGTCTAGATGTTTCAGATAACACTGCCAGCCTGTTACGCTCTTTCTCCAATTAATAATTTCAGTCATTATTTTAGGCCCTTTAATATGTTCCATATTGCTACACAGTATCCACTAGACATAGCTTCTCATTTTTAATCACTTGTGTTGTTTAGAGCAGTGGCTCTCAACTTTTCCAGACTACTGTACCCTTTCAGGAGTCTGATTTGTATTGCATACCCCCCAAATTTCACCTCACTTACAAAACTATTTGCTTACAAAATCAGACATAAAAATACAACAGTATCACAGCACACTATTATTGAAAAATTGTTTACTTTCTCATTTTGTTACCATATAATTATAAAATAAATCAATTGGAATATAAATATTGTACTTATATTTCAGTATATAGTATATAGAGCACTATAAACAAGTCATTGTATGAAATTTTTGTTTGTACTGACTTCACTAGTGTGTTTTATGTAAGCCTGTTGTAAAACTAGGCAAATACCTAGGTATGTGGTTCTCAACCTGGGATACGCAGAGGTCTTCCAGGGGGTACATCAACTCATCTAGATATTTGGTTAATAAGAATGAGAATAAGTGTTCTTTTGTTGTTGTTGTTTGTTGAAATGTCTAACTTCAAAAGTTAGGTTCATTACAGCAGCACCAGAAATGTCCAATAAACTGAATATCTGTGGGATTCATGGGGATTTGGAAATATTGCCATTAGGATTGGTTTATTTCTGGTGAGCCCTGAAAACAGAAGATTTCCATTGCTCTGTTTGTTTCTTTATTATGCATATGTACAAAAGTAGCCAGCAATGTCTGTCTGTCTCTCTGAGCATTTGTACTGTTATATCTGATTGCCTGATAGAAATTATATAAAGTAAACAAGCCACAAAACGTGTTTCAAGTATTAGGATTTCAGTGAGTGAGGTTTGTTTGTAATGGTGTCTTAGTTTTGATTTGGGGAGATATCTAGGTTGAAACATGGGTTTTGCATTTCATCCTGACTGGGGAAGATCTCTGGTGATTATCACCTACGGCCATTGTGGAGCTTCTGAGAATACCCTGTAGCCTACAATGTGAGCTTTACCCTAGGAACAGCCAGTGTCTTAGCTCCTGGGGAATGCAGTTCCCCCATTTCATGGTAATACCTGAGCTCATAGAGAGAAGCAAATCTTGGAGATAGCCCAAGCATATGGGCCAACTCCGTGGGTGCTCTGGGGCTGGAGCACCTACGGGAAAAAATTGGTGGGTGCTCTGCGCCCACCGGCAGCTCGCCAGCCTGCCCCCGTCCCAGCTCTCCTCCACCTTCTCCCCTGAGTGTGTCACCATGTCCTACTTCTCCCTCCTCCCTCCCAGCACTTGTGGTGCAAAAGTGCAAGCCTGGGAGGGAGGGGGAAGATGGGGTACGCAGCACGCTCGGAGGAGGAGGCGGGGCCGAGGCAGGGATTTGGTGAGGGGTCCAACAGGGGCAGGGAGGGGCGGTATTTGGGTGGGGACTTTGAGGCAGGGGTGGAGTGGGGCGGGGGGGAGCACCCACCGGCGCCGAAAAAAGTTGGCACCTGTGAGCCCAGGCCCAACGCATGGAAGGCTGTGCAGATGAAGAGCAGAACCCCGGATCAGGCAGGCTGCTGCATTCTGAATCAGCTGCAGCATTTTCATTGCCATTGCCTGATGGAGGAGTTTATGTTCCAAACCAGCTTCTGAGTAGTTTTGAATTGCTTTGCTTTGAGAACATTTCAAACATTAACTTGTCATCTAAAATCTTCCCATTGTTAAGCTCTTTATAATATTTGGAACAAAATCTTTTTATAAATGACTAATTTCAACTTCTGTAAGAGGTTATCTTACTAATTATTACAGTAGTTAGGATTTAAATGATTGTTACTGAAAACTGCCAGGTTAGGACTCAGCAGCAGTATGGCTTCGCTCTGGGAACCTTCAGACTCCCACCTTCCTGTACAATGTCAGGACTAGAGCTGTGCCAATAATGACTTTTTGGTTTTCTGGCAATTCTGAAAAAATTGGGATTTTTTCAGGTCAAACCAAAAACATTTGTTTCATATTTTTTTTACATTTTCCCTGAATTGGAAAGTCAAAAGAAATTGTTTGAGGTCAAGCATAACATTTTTCTTTCACAAAATCAAAACGTCCTGTTTTGATTTTGACCATTTTCAACCTTTTGTATTGTTTTAAGAAAATTAAAGCCAATTTTGAACCAAATTATTTTGAACCAAAAAAAAAAAAGTTTTGTTTACAAATGTTGAAATGAGACACTTTGTTTTTTTCTGAATTTTTCTTTTTACCAGTACTATTTGGCAAAACCAGCATGAGCTTGCAAGACATTTCATTGTCACCATATTTGTATTTCTCACAGAAAACAGTTTCAGCCAGAAAATGTTGTCCAGCGCTAGTCAGGAGATTTTAACTAGCTTTGGTAGGAAAGTGGCTCTGATTACATTATTCTGGGGGAAAACATATGGTTCCACTCTTTCCTGCCTAAATTATGGAGCATTGCAACTTGGCTGAATGTTAGGTACTTCTCCCATTCAGATCATTCCAGATTACTGGAAAGAGAAAATGAGAGATTAAATTAAATCAGAGAAATAGGATATTTTGAAAGTTTAACTATCCGTTTTGGACTCATTGGGATGTTAAAGCAAAGAGAGGCCATCTTTTAATGCCTGAGGCTCCTCAATAAAAAGTGAAATAAATCTACCCCCTCCTGTGGGATCTGATCTGGCCTCTGAGCATCCTCATTTGTCATTGAAATCTATAGGAGTTCGGAATGCTCACTGCACTGGGTCCAGTGATTAAATATCATTTAAAGTTAGTCTTTTCTGCTTCACTTTCTTTGTGAAGTACGTTAGTCCATCATTATCTTTTTCTCCAATCGACTCAGACTCCCGACATCCTTTGGAATGATCAGCGGATAACACTTTTCATATTTGTATCAAAAGAGTTAAGTGCAGGGAGGGTTTCCAACAGCCACCAAAATTGATTTGAAATAAACAACTCAACAGCATCTCTAGTGGCATTAGCATTCATGTTTTCTAATGCACTGTCCTTTAACCTCTCTCTATTTTGTATTCTGGGATCCTGGCATTCAATTGTTTAAACAGAATTGTCCCAGTTCCGTAATGAGTTCCATCTGCTGACTTGGCACCATTATCCAAAAGGTGTCACTTGGTTCCTATCTAATTGTTCACAGAGCCAAGACTGGAGGCCTTGCGAAAGAACAGGCTATCCATTTCATCTCCTGGCAATGTTTATTTTATTTTAGCAAAACAAGATTGTGCTGATTTATGTAAAAGGAGAGAGATTACAGTTTTGAAGTAATAAGAAGTCTATTGAAAGAGAGTTCTTCTTTTACTGAAGGAGCAAGGTATTATACTGCAAAAATGTTTTATGTTCATTTTCATCAAAATGAGAAACATCAATTGTGCATGTGTTCTGAGTTGTGCCATACAGTATGTGAGCATGAATTTAGCTATGATATTTGAGTCCAAGTTTGCATTCTTTTAAGTTTTAGAACACAGCTGTCTTCCTCAAAACAAATCATTGTACATTTACCCTCACAAGTTTGCACTGAGAACTTATGTGTATGTGTGTGTGCGTGCGCGCACTGTGTGTTTCTGAAACAGCACCAAATGGCTAGGTTAAAATCACATTTTTATCACTACATTCAAGCAGTGATGCATTGTTTTGAAAAGAAGAATCCCCTACTTTTTACTCCAATACATTTTACTCCACACAAAGGACTAAAATATGATTTGAAAGAGATGTACAAAGTATTATTTACCCTCTGTTTTAAATATTTTAAACTTAAATGCTCTACTGCACTTGGGTATGTTGAAACAACATTCGTGGCACTATATGGTGCTATTTTTAAAATAATTACTGAAACAAGTTGAATATTTAGCACCACATGCTTAGCCCGACCTTAAAATTTGCTAAAGGAAAACTGCAGTTTATTTTACAAAAAAATGCAAACTCCACTTGTGCCTTAATTGTAAAAATCATCAATATATTTTGAAATATATCTAGATCTTATAAAGAAGTTTTCATCAGTAGATCTCAAAGCACTTTATAAAAGGAGGTATCATTATCCCTATTTTACAGATGGGAAAACTGAGGCTGGGGCAATGAAGTGATTTGCCCAAAGTCACCCAGCAGGCCATAGCAGAGCTAGGAACAGAACCTAGTTTGGGGCAGTACAAATCTACGAAGCCACACTGCTTCCCCTAAAAATAAAAATACTGAAGAGTCCAGAAATGTTTGTTTTTCTGTCAGCTGATATAGTTTATATTAAAGGAAGTGCTGCTCAGTATTTGAATGAATGGGAAATACTGAAACTCCCACCATTGTTTTGCAGTACTTCTAACTTATTCATAAAGAGTCAGCAGGCCTTTTGCTTTTGTAGAGGTGACAATTAATATTTATCTCTTGACCAATAAATCTTAACTCGTGAAGCACAGGGGGAATGTATTATCCTTAGGAACAAAAGCGTAAATGTCCATGAATGCACAAGAAGTTAGTAATGCACATGTGTTGTTACATACACAGCCCTCTTGAGGGAAGTTTGAGGTCCTGGTACATCATGTTCCCTAGGCCCCCATCCCTCCTATTTCACTTTATTTACACAGATGTTACACATGTTTTGGGGGCCTCCTGAGCTTGGGGCCTCAGTACAGTTGTCCCCCATTCCTTTGTGAGTCCTGTACTTACATTCTGAGGGTCACAGTCTGCTCACAGTTACCTTTACGCAATCTCAGTAAAATCAATGGAAGTTAGGGTTGCCAACTTTCTAATTGCACAAAACCAAACTCCCATGCTCTGCCCCTTTCCCAAGGCCCCCTGCCCCGCCCATTCTCGCTCCCTCCCTCTTCCTCTGTTGCTCGCTCTCTCCCACCTTCACTCACTTGCTCTTTTTCACCAGGCTGGGGCAGGGGATTGGAGTGTGGGAGTGGGTGAGGGCATCGGCTGGTAGTGCAGGCTCTGTGGTGGGGCCGGGGATGAGGGGGCTGGGGTATGGGAGGGGGCTCCGGGCTGGGGCCAAGGGGTTCAGAGTGTGAGAGGTGCGCCGGGCTGAGGCAGGTGGTTGGAGTGTGGGAGGGGCTACAGGCTCTGGGCTGGGGCCAGAAATGAGGGCTTCAGAGTGTGGGAGGGGGATCTGTGCTGGGAAGGGGGTAGGGCTCTGGCTGGGGGTGCAGGCTATGGGGTGGGTCTGGGAATGAGGGGTTTGGGGTGCAGGAGAGAGCTCCAAGCTGGGACCAAAGGGTTCAGAGTGTGCGGGGGAGGGGGAGGGGGGATTCAGGGTATAGGCTCTAGGAGGGAGTTTGGGTGTGGAAGGGAGCTCAGGCTGGGGCGGGAGTGGAGGGTTGAGGTGAAGGAGAGGGTGTGGGCGCCAGGCAGCGCCCATCTCGGACGGCTTCCCGCAAGCAGCAGCATTTCCCTCAGCTTGTAGGCCATGGTTCCCGGCCAATGGGAGCTGCGGAGTTAGTGCTCGGGGCAAGGGAAGCATGTGGAGACCCCCCCAGCCATCCCTCTGTCAAGGAGCTGAGGGACATGTTGCCACTTCCAAGAAGCCACGCGGAGCCAGGTAGGAAGCCTGCCAGTCCCACACCACCCGGCGGGAGCCACCATGGTCCCTTTTCAACCGGGTGTTCCAGTAGAAAACTGTATACCTGGCAACCCTAGTTGAAGTGTAACTAAGGGCTGAATTTGATTGTGAATTTTTTCAGAGAAATATCTGAATATCTCCTCATTGTGGCAATTGTAAGTGTTGCAGACCTTTTAAAAATTTAGTGTCCTAACATAGGAAGCAGTAAAAGCACACTAGACACATTGGTCCAAATCCTGAGATTATATAAAGACTAGTATAAATTACATACCAATAAGTGTGTCTGTAAGTGGGCATAACACAACAGGAACAAAAGGGTGAAGTTGAACTGGGGTCAGAGCACAAAAAGCTAGCGTTGGGAGGAGATCAGAAGCTATAAGATGAAATAACCTCCTTCGATTTAATCTTATTCTGCCAAGATGGGTGGTTTTCAAGCTAGAAGCCCACACTTCCATCCCTTCTGCATTTAAATTATATCAGTTTACTGGTGTGTTAAGTTACCTCACCCCAGGATTTGACCAAGTATGACTAGTGCACTTTTATCTGCTCCCAAGTAAAGTTCAGTCTCAGCTGCAAACTAAACAGAACTAAAATGAAACTGGCAGAATCCTTGAGGGAGGCAGCAGCAATAGTAACTCTTAGACTGAATTTCTCTGAGGTTCAGGGGCCTTTGCTGGTGCAAAGAGGTAGAATTTGCATCTCCCTACTCCAGCACTAGGAAACCTGGCCCTGACTTCGCAGGTGTTATGAATGATTGTTGACTTAATATTTTAACATGTGGGCACAGCACCTAGAAAACAGTCCTACTTAAAAATGAGAGGTCTGGTTCAAAATAATTGGTGGCAGGCTAGTATTAGACATGTTAGAGGTGATCATGTATAGAAGGGAAATTGCATACTAATTCCTGGCATTGAAGATTGGGTTCAGATGCACAATGGCCCGTGCTTGTCTTGTGTGACTAGAATACTTCATCTTAACTCACCAAACCAGGGAGTGACACTCCTATTTGGTTGACAGGACAATAAAAATTATAGGGAGGCTTCTGAAACTGAACTTTTAACTTTTGAGCTGCACATCCCATTCAAGTAATAATTAGCAGGGATATGAAATCAGCTGTAGAGACGTGGGCAGTGATGCTATGGCTCAGTCTACTGCATTAATCTACATTAAATCAATGACTGGGAAGGTACCAAGTTCCACCCTCCTTCCTCTCACCTTCCCACCCAAGTTATTCTGAGCCATTTCTTAGTAAAAGATTGCAAGTATGTACGATTATTTCAATGTAAACACAAATAATTACAGCTACAACAGAATTTAATCACATTTCTGTTGAGTATCAAAGAATATTGAATTAGATTTAGTAGAAATTGAAACATTCAGCTCTTATCAGCCCACTTTATTTTATAGGATATTATTTCTGTAGTAGTTAAAGCATTGAGCAGAGTACAGTATATACATCTGGAAACGTGTTGCAGTAAATTATATTCCAAATGCCAGCAGTCCAAAGGTTAATTTGATTGTACACATATAGTCTACAAGTTCTTTATGAACATATGCTATCCTTACGTGCTCGTGTATTAATGAGTAGGGTCAGGCTGGCATCAGTTTTGTTATATTTATATTTCCAGAATATTCTTTGAGAAGTTTATATATGATCTTAAGTATAGATAATACAGAGATCTATTTTCAGGAAATGCCTGTCTAGCTATAAAGAAAATACCGTGAATGCAAATTGTTGGCCACAGACTGGATTAAGTCGTTACTGATGCATGAATGATTTGATTGCTACCCAAGAGGGTGTCAATGACTCGGACTGGTATCACCCTATGAGAGCTCTGTATGGCTGGAGAAGTCACAGATACAGAAACCACTGAAGATATTTGTAATTTGCAGTTAGAAGTAACATTGAAAGGGACGTTGAAGAAAAAAGTGAATGGGCCAGATTCTTGACTGCAGCTGAGTGGAGCTAGAGCCACGTCCTACAGACATCCCTGACATGACTTCTCCTTCCCCGTTCACCAGAGGAGGGGATAGGCAGTTCAGGATGTTGTGGAGCTGCCTCTGCTGTTTTCACTGGCAGACTGTTCCTTTGCAAATGGGGAGCCAAAAATGCAGCCCAATAGACTGAAAAGCCTGTATCCTTCCCTGTGTTACCGGTAAGAGCGAACTCTACTAAAACCGGACACATTTGAAAAATCTGATTGACCTTTCACACATTTCACTGCGCTTAGACACTACTTATTTATTATTAAAGTAGCACCAGATGCCCTGATTGGGCCCAGGGGCCCAGTGCGCTCTACAAACTGAAACCTACATCCTGCAAGTCACTGAACCTTATGGAGCCCCATGGACTTCGCTGTGACTCCATATAGGCATAAAGGTCTACCCACATGGAACTTTCTGCAGGATTAGGGCTATCAAGGTAGATGCAGTTCTGTAAGTCCCCACAGCTCTTGAACCTAGGCCCTCAGAGCTGGCAAGCAGTAAACCTCCATAGTGCCACCCAGCAGCTGCAGTAGACAGCTCACACAACACTACCCACAACCCACTGCAGATGGACTATGGGAAATCCTGCCTCAAGTTGCTGACAGGCAGTAAGTAGCCTCTTGGCTCCTGATTGGCTCCTGCCCTATATAAACTCAATGTGTGTTCCAGGAAGTGTCCAAGCAACAGTGTGGATCTTCTTTAGCTACCAGGACCATAGGTGCTGACTCTGTGGGTGCTCCAGCCTCAGGGAAAGCAAGAAGTCGGCACCTGTAACCAGGACTAACTCTGCTCTTGAACTCCTGGCTTCGACCTCGGATTGATTTTGACTTCATCTGCTGAACCAGATCCTGAAACCTGACTTGGACTCTGATTCTTGCAATCCACCCCAGCCTAGAACTTGACGACAAACTCTTCCCTATTCTCAGCCTCAGGGTTGACCCTGCTCTGACCTTTGATTGTAACTGCCCATGTCAGGATCCTGACAGGTTCCTGCCCCAAAGTTTTTACAGTCTAGGGCCTCAGTCCACAGTTGGATCTGTATAGGAGTTCATCCATACAAGTCCAATAGCAGGATTGGAACCCAAGAAGCAAAACTAGACTTGTTTGATTATATTCAGTTTCACTCTTTGACTACCCCTGTTGCTGTTGTGTTTGAGTTACGAATGTTCCAGGTGAACACTTACATACAAACATCTGTTGTAATAATTTTATGTGATATGTTAAAATTAGATTTAGTAATATACATTCATTGTTTATTTAAAGATCTACGTTTTGGCCTGAGCTGCTACTTGGCTGTATCTGTGTAATATTACATGAATATAAATGGTCAGTTTTTATGGGGAGGATTCATCATTGTTTTAAAATAGACCCTCCTGGGTCCTGAAGTTAGTCTAGATTATTTTAGCAAAAGAAAGTCAAAAACATTTCAAAGACAAACTGCTGCAAAACATATCCTTAGTGAGAGAATACAGTGCATAGGTGGTATCTCTCTGCGGCTAGCTTCTTATGTTCATTTGTGGACCATTGTCCACTTTCATGTTTAGATATTGAACAGGTTACAGCAGTGCTAGGTATAGGTCCTAAATTTAGGATCTCATAGCCACTAGATGGGGACTCAGGAGACCTGGGTTCAATTCCTAGCTCTGCCAACTGGCTTGCTAGGGGACCTTGAGCAAGTGATTGCCCCAGGTCATGACTCAGTTTTCCCATCTGTAAAATGGGGATAACGACACCAACCCAAATCTATGGATGAAAAGTGCTATATGGGAGTGTAGTGGGTTAGCGGTGGCCCCTCAACCTCTGGGTCACTGGGAGGCCACTCCACCTCACTATGTCGCGGGGCATTGCTTGCTGTTGGGGAATCACCTGAGTCACTCTCGGCCTGTAGCTCTGGTTAGCAAGTGGCGTCTCCCACACTGGGTCAGTGGGAGGCCACTCCTCACCACAAGGAGCTAGAGATTATTTTAACATTCACTTTTTCCCTAGAAATGTCTTCCTTTATAGCGTTTTATCTTTGGTGCCTAACATTAAAGTGAGTGAGAGAGCAAGACTGACTCTTACAAAGCTGAAAATAGTGGAAAATACTGATTAAAAACCTCCTAGGCAGACATTTGGAAAAATATTCTGCATAATCTCCATTTCTTTATCAATTCTGAAGAGGGGCCTGTGCTCACATTTGTTGCACAGCATAGAGTGGATTTAAATCTGACAGTAGTGTTCAAATAGGTTTGAAAATCATGGAAGGAAGGAAGCAGAGCCACCCCTCTCTCTATGTGTGAGCCAATAGAAGTCATTTAACGAGAGCAGGGTGAAATTGGAGTCATGTGAGAGCATTGGGGTAGTAGTGGAGGGCTTTCAGTCTGGAAGGGGGAGTGCAGCTCTCTGCAGATCTCTCTGCAGAATATCTCTTGGCTGTCTGAAGCTTGTCTGGCAGTTCCCCTGTCTCAGTGGGTGTCTGGTGCTATCTGTCATGCTGCTCATGAGGCTGAGACAGCAGTTTCTTCTGTTCTTTAGTAGCCTAAGTACATTTGCTGGCACTGCATTTCGCAGTTCACCACACCATCATCCCCAGATGCAGGTCTTGCAAGGCTGTGCTATCTCAGTATGTACTGTTGTTCCATTTGTCCTGTCCCATATGGGCATTTTAGACCATGCCATGCAGTTTCCAGCAATTTGAGATGTGCAAATGTCAGAGGGGATGGGACCACCTCTTCATATCCATATTTGTAAGGTTTGCTGCTCTTTCCCTTCAATGCTTATTTAAAGGGAAGCATAATATGTGGAAAATATCACTGCCACTGATCATATCTTCTGCTTAGAACCACTTGCTCAACCCTGTCAGTAAATAAATCATTGGTCTGTGAAAGGAGATTTTCAATCTCATTTCTCCCATCAACAAGTTCAAGTCTAGATGAAAAAGACTGAGAAGGATTCAGTAAAAATAAAATACATAAGATTTAAAGAAAGATCTGAAAATTCTTCCCAGCATTCAAACTTAAAACTCCACTTCTTTTTTGTCTGTTCTAACAATTTTCTATACTTTTCAGAATAAGTGTCTCTGATATGTTCAGTAGTTAACAAGCTATTTTAAAACAACCAAGTTATTCCATTAATATTTGGTCCTGTACTGGTCATAATGGTAAATCTGTGACATCACATTTATTTCCATGGCAACCAGCTGTGATGCTGCAAACAAAGGATTATAGTCTTGCTGTGGGATCAAGCAGAAGGAGAACTTAGATTACCAAGGAAGAAAGCATCTATTCAAACACTCACATGATATATTTGCAAAGGGAATATAGAAAAAGAATAGCCAAATACATTTCTCTACCTAAATGTTCTCATTTTTCAAGTTTGCTTTAGTGTAAAAGTACCTCTCTGAGGGAAAGTCCACAGCAGCAACAGACTTTTAGCCTTCTATAAGGAATTATGTCAAACATCTAAACTTGAACTGGACAAATGTCTGTGTATCAACAAAGGCAGCTGTCTTTCATGATGCTAGATAAGCCCACACTTCTTTTGGTGAACCCTTAGCAGAAGCCAGCAAGAATGCAAAAAACTAACAATAAACTCATAGAATGTGTCAGCACATCTTTTATTTATTAACACATAGTGCCGCCTTGTGGACAAAATGCCTTACTGCTAAATGAAATCTGCCTAGTATAAATGTTGTTTTCACTTTCTTTCTCTTCTCAGACAAAATGGCTAAAAGACCAAGCAGTAGCAAGCACATAGAGATGCACCAGGAGGTCTCTCACCCGTTGCAACTTCATATTAATAAAATTACTGTTTTGAAGTATATTTAATATGCATTTTAAAGCTCATGCATAGGGTCTGATTTTTCAGAGGTCCTTTTTGTTCTGGAAGAAAGATTGCATCTTATTCCTCAGAAGTAGGCACTCTCTCCTTTTTTTTCTTCTTCCCAATAAAATTTGTTTTAAATCTAAAAGTAACGCAAAACATACATATATGCAAACAGATGCCAGACACCTCTCATTTTTAGGCTTATGAATGTGGCGCTGGGTAGATGGGGCAATGCGTAATGTTGTTTGAGGGAGACTTTTTGCTCTTCTGTTTGTTTAAACGTTGTGCAGAGTAGGGTATGTTCCTCCTGAGACTTTCAAAATCAGTTTTATTTTACAAAGTAATGCCCCAGTCCTGTAACGTGTTGTTCACAGCTGGGCCACAGACTGCTTGTCCACCCATACAGAGTCAATCACAAGTTCAAGTCCTTTTCCCCCATCTAAAGAAAATAAATTTGTAAAATGAGTTAACTCCAAAGAGGGTGTACAATGCAGTAATGAAAGTTGGTATTCTAGTAATGCCCAGCAATGCTACTGAATTGAGTACTAATGACCAACTGATAATCAGGTAGCTTGGCTGTCAACACAGGTATGTGTCATTGTGAATACTAATATAAGGAGCCTGTGGAACACAGAGAAGCTTATGTTAAAGTGGGGGAAGGAATGATTACATTCTTACCATAACTTTAATGTGTTCGGCTGATGTGCATATTTTGGTAAATTTACTTAGCGCCTATAACAGCGGGAGATGTCCTCTTCTAAGGATTTTGAATGTTTTCAAAACTAAACGGCAAATGTGTTTATTGCTGTGACGAGGCTTCCATTTGAAACTGGTTTCTGAATTTGCAGCTTCTTTCAGACTGCTAGTATCAGTCCAAGTGTGGTGGAGTTCAGTCTAGTGAAGGCCTCTTCCTGTCATAAATAAGATTACTTTCATTTAACTTATGGAGCGTGTTATTCCTCAGAGTAATTAATTTCCTCTGTGCCTTTGAGCACATAAACATGGTTTTCATTAGGCTTCTCCTAAAAAAAAAAAAAAAAAAAAGTCTGAGTAAAATTAATAAGATGACAAATAACTCCATAAATGCAGATGTGTTTTAACTGTATAACTGAAATAAACTCATGATCTATGCTGGTAAAGGACTGCTTCAGCTCTGAAAACTAACATCTAAACAAAATTAAATAATGCTACAGGAGAAACTGGATTCTGCTTCATGAGAGTTATAAAAATAGGTGGAAAATCTGAAAATATTTTTAAAAATTAGTTTCTTAGAAAAAAGAATAAAAGGAACTTTAGATTAAATGTAGACCAGACAAATAGCCCCAGGCTTCCTACCTAATATGTAACACATGTGATAATACTAGATTCTGACTATATATTTAGAACTAGAATTGCAACTAACGGTTTCGATATTGCTTCTTTCTTCACCGGATATTTCTCTGCAATTTTATAATGAGGAATAGTGACAATTGCTAATATTTCACTGATAGACATATCCCTTGATAGTTAGACTCTGCAATTCATAAAGACTTCATGTACAGTTTGTATTTGTGGCTTGAAATTTCTGTCAAGTGGTGAATCACTATAGCATCATTGTGGCTTTCTCATAGCTAATAGCATTTCAGTTTTTTTTAAAATCACCATGTATAAATACGTAAGTGAGAAAGTTTTATAACATTGACCTTTAGGCTGCTGCAGTTTTTCCACTTCTCCAGTCAGATGAAAGTGGCAGAAGTCCATAAAGCCAGTGTTTAAATACACAATTTATGCTCTTTTTATGTACATATATATTTTGTTAAAGACAACTGAGTTCACTTTCACAAAATACAAATGTATGTAGCTAGATAGTTATTCAAAAAACCAAGTAGACTGGAATACTTATCAGAATTAAGATGCTAAAACTTTACCAGATACTGAGAGCTGAAAACAATATTACAGTATATTAGAGTATTCACATATTGCCATTCTTTAATATGTACTTGTAGTCTAAACCATTCTAAACTTTTTTTAGTTCTAGACAATCAAACTTATGAAGACTTTGTACATAGTTTCCAAATTTGCCCTTCTTTAGGTAAATCTAATGCAAACAACCAAAAGGAATCACACAAGAGTTGGTGCTCTTAGTACTGACAGAAAAGAATACCCTGCAAAGATATTCTGCTTGCATGCAGAAGTTGAAATGTCATCTTCATACCAAGTTGATGCTTTCAAAATAAATCTTTCGCTTTTCTGATTGCTCCCTTCATTAGTTAATCTCCAGGAATTCAGTCAGGAAAACTCTGCCAGATCTACCTGAGAGACAGTTTTAGTCTAATGCTGACCTTATAAATATTGTTCCTTGTTACAGTCTAAGTATTGCATTGCTGTTGGTGTAAAAGTGCAGATGGTTTCTATTTAAAATTATAAGGCTAAAGTTGTTTAAGGAGCCAGTCTCAGTTATGAGTGAAAGTTGCTGGTTGAAACCTCGGCAACAGAGGAAAAGAAACCTTAAATACAAGTTCCCATTTCCCTTAGCTTTTGGGCAGGAAATTGTTTTTGGCTTGTTTTTGTTGTGAAGATAGAAAGGACTACACGTTAAAAATTCTCTATAGTTGTTTAATATTTGCTCAGTAGTGTACTATTCCCCAGTCAAACTTCTCTAGACTGTAAATCATATCCACTGTGTCACTGTTTTGATTGGAAGCATGAGTTGCACCATCACAGATCTCTAGGGAGGGCAAACTTCTGCAGCTGCAGAAAGCTGGAACTATTTTCTGGTATTATTAAAGGAACCTGAGGATTTTTTATGTAAAGATGTAGTAAAATTCATAAAGTGCACAGAGATTTAGTATGAAGGTTTTATTACAAGCAAGGCCCATAAGAATACTGCTCTGGTAATAGAAACTGAATTGTTCTAATTGTCAAAACAGCAAACATGTAAAATTATAGCTCCTTTCTCCTCCCCTTTCCTTTATCTTGGGAGAAGTGAAATGCAAAAAGTCACAAATTATTTCAAAATGTTAAAAATTCGGCCAGACTTCTGGTGCTGTAGTAAAATGTGTCCCTGTTGAATTACTGTATGGATGTTTCATCAACACATGCTCTGGAAATCTTGACATATAGTTTTGTTTTCCTGAAGGTATTTATGTGTATTGCTTTGATATCTGAAATACAGTTATTAGACATGGAACCAAAAGGATAAAATATTGACTTCACTAGAACAGGAATGTAAAGACTTGAGTTCAGAGGTGCTGGAACAATTTGTATAGTGGAGGTGTTGCACTCGTAATTCTAGCAGCTATGCTTGAGTTAACTTAATATACTTACCTATTAAACACTGTCTAGAGATAGATGATAGGTTTCTAAAAGGGTGGTCTTTTAAGGATGTTCAAACGTATTTCTTGTAATTAGATATAACAGATTGTTCAGAGAAATTCATCCGTGACACATGTAATTCTGCTGTGTGAATAGACAGATCTCTTAATGGACTTATTACAGTATTTATTCTCATCTGTTTTAATAATGTTTTAGGGCTTGATTAATTAAAGTACTACTGTAATCATGCTGGGATTATTCTGTCAACAAACCTGAATGTATGGTGCACCCAGTTTAAAACAGGGGAGAATGGAGCGGTAGTATGGATATTGGCACATGGCTCATACAAGAAATAGAATAATTATGTATCATAATGAAATATATGAAATATATTTATGAATTATATAGAATATATTATAAATTTATATACATATATATATAAATATATTGTGACGGAGTCAGACCAGAAGGATACAGGAGAGTGCTGGAAGGCAGGTATATTAGTCTCAGGGTGTGCAGGTCCCTGTTCCCTGGATAGCCAAACAAAGGCTACTCCAGGCCAATCAAGACACCTGGGGCCAATTAAGAACCTTCCAGAAAGGAGTAGAAACAGCTAGCCTGATTGGGACACCCGAAGCCAATCAGGGACTGGCTGAAACCAGATAAAAACCTCCCAGTTAGTCAGGTGGGCTGTGGGTGTCAGGAGCTGTGGAAGGAAGTTGTGCTGTTAGTGAGACTGAGTGTTGGACAACATATCATACAGAAGGAAGGAGGCCCTGAGGTAAGGGTGAAGTGGGGTTTGAAGAAGCGGGGACTGCTGTGGGGAAGTAGCCCAGGGAATTGTATTGTGTTTTGTGGCTAAAAGGTCAGCCATCTTAGCTGATACTAGTAGGGTCCCTGGGCTGGAGCCCAGAGTAGAGGGCAGGCCTGGGCTCCCCCCTTTCTGCCTCCCCTAATTAGTCTCTGAGATTGGGAGACAATAGAGTCTGTGCCAGGAAGGATAGCTTCTCCTCACTGGTTTGTGATGAAAATGGCTCAATAGGCTGTGACCTTGTCTCCAGAGAGAGAAGGGCTCCATGGAGGGTCACAGTGAGCCGCTGAGGCTAGTAAAAATCCGCCAGGAAACGCAGGATCCACGAAGATAAGGACAGAGCTTTGTCACAATATTTATATATATAAGTATATTGATATATATATATAAAAATTATATAAATCTATTAAATATATGAAATAATGAAATATCATAAGGAAGTAAATCATTCCTGTTTGGTTTCCAAAGGGTCTGGCCATGTTTAAACATTTAAAACTAGCCTTTATATTTAGTGAAACAGCATCAGCTTTTACTGCTTCTCTTAACAATAATATATCTAATGGGCATGGTGTCATATCAATAGCTAGATCTCTTAGCACCATTTCTTTTTCTTCAAATGTAACTATTTACTCCTCTGTATGACTTCAACCTCAGACCCTATCTGCATGTATCTTTTCTCTTTCCTTCTACTGTTACAAACTGTCTAAAAAAGTGTATCAGACTGGTTACAATCATAGAATCATAGAAATGTAGGGCTGGAAGAGATCTTAAGAAGTCATCAAGTCCAACCCACTGCATTGAGGCAGAACCAAGTAAACTTACACCATCACTGACAGGTGTTTGTCCAACCTGCTCTTCAAAACCTCTCGTAATGGAATTCCATAAATTCCCTTGGAAGCCTATTCCAGATCTTAACTACCCTTATGGTTAGAAAGTTTTCCCTAATATCTAACCTGAGTTGTGCTTGCTGCAAGTACATTATTTCCTATCTTCAGTGGACATGGAGAACAACTGATCACCATCCTCTTTCTAACAGTCCTTAACATATTTGAAGACTGTTATCAGCCCTCCCCTTTAGTCATCTTTTCTCAACATTAAACATGCCCAGTTTTTTAAACCTTTCCTCATAGTTCAGGTTTTCTAAACCTTTGATCATTTTTGTTGCTCTCCTCAGAACTCTTTTCCAGTTTCTCAAGCTCATTTTGAATTCTCATCCTGTCCCCCAAAGTGCTAGCAACCCCTCCCAGCTTGATGTCATCTGCAAATTTTATAAGCATACTCTGCACTCCATTATCCAAGTCATTAATAAAAATATTGAATGGTACCAGACCTAGGACTGACCTCCATGGGACCTCAAGAGATATGCCTTGCCAGTTTGACAGTGAACCATTGGTAACTACTCTTTGAATACAGGCTTTCAACCAATTGTGCAATACAGTAACTTCATCTAAACCACATTTTCCAAGTTTGTTTATGACAGTGTCATGTGGGACTCTGGCAAAAGCCTTATTAAAATCAAGATATAGCATGTCTACAGGTTCCCCATCCACTAGGCCAATTATCTGGTCAAAGAGGGAAAATAGGTTGGATTGAGATGATTTGTTCTTGACAAATCCATGCTGGCTATTCTTTGTAATTCCGTTATCCTCTGGTTACTTACAAATTGATTATTTGTTCCAGTATCTTTCCAGGTATTGAAATAGGCTGGTTGGTCTACAATTCCCTGGGTCCTCTTTGGCAGGACTAAGTATTATCAAAACTGTCCCTGACAGGTGTTTAGCTAACCTACTCTTAAAAATCTCCAAAGATCAAGATGCTGCAACCTTCGTAGGCAATTTATTCCAGGCTACCCTGACAGGAAGTTTTTCAAGTTTTCAAATTGATTGCTTAATTATTTGCTCCATTATCTTTCCAGAACCATAGAATCATAGAAGATTAGAGTTGGAAGAGACCTCAGGAGGTCATATAGTCCATCCGACTGCTCAAAGCAGGATTAACCCCAATTTAATCATTCCAGCCAGGGCATTGTCAAGTCAGGCCTTAAAAACTTCTAAGGATGGAGATTCCACCACCTCCCTAGGTAACCCATTCCAGTGCTTCACCACTCTCCTAGTAAAATAGTTTTTCCTAATACCCAGCCTAGGTAATGAAGTAGAGGATTTACGTTTTCCAAAATTTTTCTCTTGTTCCTAATGTATATGGATAGAACCCTGCACGGATATAAAATTTGTATCTGCGTCTGATCCATGATCCAAAACATGGTCCATGGATATCCACAGATATAAATCAAATATCTGCAGATTTGCAGGGCTATATTTATGTGGCATCAATAATAATAAAAAACCCACCACATTATTCCTAACCCTTTCCACAAAGGAGTAAAAGATTATGTTTGGTAAACACCTCTCTAGCATTAATGCTTAACACACAGGATCTGATTCTCATTTACACTGAGGCCTCTTTACACTATTCTGGGTAGTATAAAAGAGTGTTGCTGTAAAGAGAGTACATCTTCAAAGTTTAGTACAAACATTAGGTACTTTATGCTAATAACACCTTTGTGAGGCCAGCAAATACTATCTTCGTTTTACAGATGGAGACATTGACAGACAGAGAGGTTAATTGGCTTGTCCAAGGCCACATACAACTAGTTAATAGCACAGCTGGGATTAGAGCTCAAGAGTGGATTTCTTGCAGTCTTGTGGCTAACTCACTACATCATGGGACCCACTGGATGAAAAACATACATGCACCTACTCTGATTATACATGCACCTACTCTGATTACTTTCGTTGTACTCAGAGTATGCCATGGGGATTGTGGGAATAAATCCATAATTCCTATGCTGTCCCTTGTTACTCTGGTGTGGAATCCCCATCTTCAATGTTCATATAGTCTTTCTGTTACTTGTGCAGCCTCATAGCAACCCTTAGTTAAAGAAGTGGATCTTAGCCCTTCTGTGTTTGGGTGAATTTTAACCAGAAGAAAAGGCTCTGTTAAAACTCTTTTTTGTTGACAAATGCAGCATCATTTGCTATTATTTAAAAGATGTTTGTTTTTATAGGGTAGCCAGGTAAATGTTGAATAAAAATGCCCAGAATTCAGCTCATGGCTACTATTGTACAACCACATTTGTTTTGAAAATATTTTTTCCCACAGTTGCTCTCCAACGCTGAAGCCCTCCAATGTTGTCCCTGAAACTTTCCCAAGAGGCCAAAGTTAAACTGAAACTCTGATCAACTATATGGTAGTACAGACTATTTCTCTGTTTTGAACATGCAAGAGTGTTTTGCCTGTTGGGGTATTGCAACTGCATCTCTTATTTTATTGGAATGTGTTATGAAACGTCAGGAACCACTAACATCCCTAGAGTGTCAGTAACACCTATGTTTAATAAGGTTTGTATGCTATTTCACTATTCAGTTAGTAAAATGTTTTAGCATTTTTCCTGCAAACTTTGCTATGATATGGTAGTCCAATAATACATCATGAGCAAAACTACTTAAAGAAGCCATTAGAACTCAAAGACATCATTGTTTTTTATTTACTTGCCTTGTAAACCATCTTGAGAAATATCTAGTAAGAGAAGGCTGAGGAAACGTATGCTGTAGTTTTTGTTACATTAGAGCCATTTTAATTCTTCCAGAGGAAGCTCTAACATTATGTGGATCTTGCATATTGTATTTATTCATTTATTTACCTGTTTCATGAAAAAAAGACTACATTTAAATTGCACTTCCTGTTCAGCACTGCTTCCTTTTGTTTTTGTGTTTAACCATTTCTAAGACTGTCACCCCCTAGCGTAATTGTCAAGTTGCCTAAGATGTATATCAAAGATCAGAGAGGTAGCCATGTTAGTCTGGATTTGCAAAAGTGACAAGGAGTCCTGTGGCACCTTAAAGACTAACAAACCTATCGGAGCATAAGCTTTGGTGGGCTA